>OY757922.1:3119413-3359413 GCA_963585895.1 Sepioteuthis lessoniana | reverse complement strand
AGAAAGAAAACAGAGTGTCTGGGAGAAAGAGAGGGATAAAGTTAATGGAAAGAATTGATTTTCCTTTGACAATAAACGGGAAGAGACGGGAAACCTGATTGAACTGTATTTGTCTGGAAGTTAAACAACTTACTATTTCGTTCGCACTTACATGTGCACATGCAAATAAACACACACACAAACTCATTTACACACACGCATATATATATATATATATATATATATATATATATATATATATATATATACGCACACACATATACACATAGACATTCGAATGTCTATGTGTAAATGTTGTTTATAAACTTAATGTTCGTTCTTGTGTACGTACAAGTTCGTTTATTGGGGTCAAGGAAGCTGATTACTTATGTTTTGCCTTTAAATAGTTTGGTCTCGTTATGCATATTTTAACTTGCCTCTTGACCAATCATTGCAGCGGGACTCTCTCTCTCTCTCTCTCTCTCTCTCTCTCTCTCTCTCTCTCTCTCTCTCCAGCTCCACTCCTTCGGGATTTTTTTAATGTCAGAGTTTCAACTAAACGGAAGAAATGAAAACAAACTTTACTTCAAGACAAAATGAGGTCAAGTCCAATGAGCCGTGAAATCCAACGTTTCAGAAATCAACATATCCTTCGTGGAAATTTCCGAAAAATTATCAAATTTAAAAACAGACTTAACTGAGGGGAAAATATACGTACATATATTAAGGTCAGAGGTGGGTGACGTAACAGTCATCGTCTCAAGGAATGAACTCGATGAGCAAGGTTCAAATCCCGGATGAGGTTGTTTTTGTTTCACTTTCGTACTAATATCCTTAGGAAAACATGAATTCCTCTCTTCCTTCTTCCAGCAATGGATAAATGGCGGGGCAGACTGTGATATTTAGCCTTGGTACGTCAAACTGTATAGGAGAAGGAATATCTCTAAATTCACAACTAGAATGCGACGGGCTAGCAACATAACCTCCTAAAAATCTTCTTGCTATGAAACCGAAAATCCCATCTCAGACGGAGTGTGGCTGTGACCATATTCTCTTCGATTGCACATTTACACCTTTTTACTTATATTAAGGCAGTTACTGTGTCAAATGTGGGGGTAATGGTTAATGAGATTATGCCTTCGACTTCCACAAGATACTTCATATTTCTGGCCTTAAGTAAGTTTAGTAAAATGAAATAATGACGATTCTGTCAAATTGTATCATCAAAGTTAATTAGAATTTACGAAACAATATTTAATAAATCAAAGTTATGAATTTAATCCTTATCGGTTTGGTTACTCGAACAATGTCATCTTGTGACACAAAAAAAAATTATCTATCTATCCTGGTTTGTTCATATACGTGTTGCGATCAAAAATAATCGAGAATGAAGTTTTTTTAATTATCTAAATAAATACATATGAATAGCTGATAGCGTCTAGAGGGCGAAACTGCTACGCTGATGAGTCACTGACAATTCTTGATACTTTTTGAACAGCAGTCTAAAAACTTTGTGGCAAACACAAGTTGTACCACCGACCATACTTATCGGATTTTCTTATTTCCTAAAATGAAACTTCAATTGTTGAGTAAGGTGTGAGGACGTGGGGATATTAAAAGAATACGACAACCCAGTTTCACACTATATTAAAGAAAAAGTAGAAAGATCGTGGGAATAAGTGTATTGAATGCCAAGTGGTGTATTCTGTGGAAAATTTACGTTTCAGCCGTTGTTTATTTTTGTTTTGATAAATATAGGAAATAATGCAATTTTTTCCAGAAAATTCTTTTGACAAGGAGTCAAAAGAATTTTCTGGAAAAAAACCCGGATCAAAACTGGCACAAAGATTTCTGACTAACGCCCACGCAGATGTTTAAAAAACAAACAATTGAAAATGGTTTTTAGGATCAATAGGAGGTCACTAAAATACGCGCCCAAAGAATTTTCGAAAGTCAACGCGTGCGCGTGGGATCCACCTTGATGCTTTAAAAACCTGACAATTTTCCAGACAACACAGATCAATTACTCACGCCAACCCAGAGTGATACGTACTGTTTTCTCAGCGGCGCCGTGTTCGTTTAATCTTCAGACAACGGAGAGTCATGTTACAACTTCAAGTTGAATAAAGATCTTTTTCCACTCTGGACCAGAACTGGCATTTACGGTCGTGACTTGATACACAAATTGCTGTATACCCATTTACATTTCAGCTCCCAACAAAGAAATAACTTTATTTTTTTGTAGCACTATTGTTTATATTGTCTTTTCATTCATTAACATTTGTACTCTACATGAATTCAGCTTCCACCGATTTATCTGTTTATCTCTCCATTTCAGTTTATTCATATTTGTTTATTATTGAATCTATGCGTGTGGGAATGTGTGTATGGAACTTTGTGTGGGGGGGAGGGAGAATACAAATTGAAAAAAGACGAGTAATTGATTGATTAATTCTAACATATCTAGTTGTTTTATGCCTAGAGTTTTGGAAATTGCTTTTATTGAGAGGTTGTAGTGGGTGCATGTAGCGAGTGAGAGTGAGTTCTCGTCCGTATTTTACGGGTATTACTTCACGCTTAGTTCCACTACAAATACAACACAAATTTTTACAATCACGTAAAACAAATGGAATATGACAACAACGAACATTAAGAAACAAACAATTTAATATTCATAACAAAACAGGAATGAAAATAAATCAGAAACATAATGTGCGAGTGGCCTTTGTAGAAATACAGTTATGGCCAGTTAAACGAAAATAAGATTGTTCGCCTGTGTGTGTGTTTATATGTTAATAAAGTGTATCAAATAAATGGTTCTATGGTTGGTCGAAGAAAGTTGGATAAAAATAATTGTTTTTACTTACATATGTGGGTATGTGTGATGAACCGTAAGTATGGGTCTTTGCTTTTATTAAGTCCGCACGGGTGTTTTCTTAAGATTTTAACGACAACGTGTCGCATTGATGAAAGAAAGTTGCAAGCCTCTCCTTTTGAGTCTATATCGCAGCTCTGTGCGGCTCGGCCATGACCTTTAGTGAAAAGTCTTTTTGGGTAGTAAACGGAATGACTTTTTGGCTGAGGGAGAAATGAATTGAATGACCCTCAACTGACCTGGTTGATTAAATTATTCGTTATTTATACTTTAGTAGTGGATAAAAATATTGGTTTATTGCAGGTCCTAAAATTTAAGCGCGTAGACATTTTTTGACCAGTCAGATTCGTATTTTTACTTATTTGTTTTAGAGCCTAAAAATTTTCTGTTCATTAGTTTCTGATCCTGTTTTTCTAGAATGTTCTTATTCTATGTTTTTAGCTGATTGGTTGAAAAATATAAAAATGTAACTTCAATGCTAATTCCGTTTTGATCCAAAATTTCTAGAATGTTCTTATGTATGTTTTTGTTGATTATTTTAAGGCTAAAAAATATGCATTCTATAAGGGTTTGATGGGGTTTCATATGGTCCTATCGAATACGAATAATTTTGAAAGAGATCAATTTGAATACCTGACGAGACTCTAAAAGATAATACCATTCGTAGTCAGATTATTCTCAGTCATCCAGGCAAAGCTAAAAAGAAAAGTGAGAATTTTTAGTTCTAACATACGTGATGGTACCTGTGTGCATGTGCCTCACGAACAAGGGCGTTCCCCTAACTGAGCAGCACCAGAAGGCCCAAAACACCAAAAAGGTTAATTTCTGAAGCGGCTTCTAATAAATCAACATGTTGTACCTCAAATATTTTTACACAACTCATCCTAGATGTTCAATTAATATACCCCGCTAGATAGGTAAGAGTACTCCTTAGCAATGAAAATGAGGACTTTAATAGATTTTAGGTTTTATTTGGTTTGGTTTTATGGCATATTAACCATTATTAATTATTTAATGCCAAATCCTATATATATATATATATATATATATATATAATTTGTAAACACAATTTTTAAATACAAAAAATTAAATGATCAAACAGTTCTATTTCTAACGATTCAATTTAGCAAATGTCAACAAAGCTAAATGGTTCCAAGTATTTCCATGTATTACTAACAATGTGATTAAACATCAGTCATTTGTTTATACACTGTGAAATGATCCAGCAGTTATATTTCAAACAATTCAGTTTATCATAATTCATTTGTTTGCACACATTTTAAATATCAAACAGTTCTATTTGACCCATAGATTAGGTGCTACCCCTCAGGGCTAGAGTGGACCCGGGAACAATGGCAATGAAGGGATACTCCGCATTTCCCAAAACTCCAGCATTACTGGAACCTCACCATCAGAGAAGAACTCGGTGTACTCTACTCCTAGACTTCTGGATATTTTTAAACCATCAAGCTTTAACAAAACCTCTGATTAAAATTGTTCATATTTCTATTGGATGTGTTAATGAGCCAGTAACACTTTTTGGACAGGAGTCTAGATCACAGTCAGTTCCACTTTGTTTGGGACGTGAGTGTGTGTGTGTGTGTATGCGCAGTAAAAATTACATTTTTTACTAGATTGGTATTTACTTGATTGGTATTTTACCTTGATTGATAAGATTTTTAGTATATATTTTTATTTAAATGGGCAATATATCAGATATAGGCTTAAGATATCTGATTTTTTGTGAGTCTTTTGTTCAATGGCATATCAAACTTCGTGGGTTATTTCATGCCAAACCTATCCTTGTAAAAAGACAGTAGTGATACTATTTAACCAATGGCCGAAGGGATAGGGAATTGGTACCTTTTTCCAAGGGTATTAATCAAAAAGTGGGCGTAATAGTGCTACTGTAGTTTGAACTCGCTTACTAGGATGTTGCAGTCCAGCGCATTAGCAACTACACCACGGAGACTACCATTGTAGTTGTAGTGATTTAATATAAGTTGGCTGATGCATTATATAAATTACAGGAAATAGAAACAAATAAAAGTCTTATATACAATTAGGTAATAAAAATATTTAATTGCTATTGTAGGAATCATTTCCTCTGTGAAAAATGCATGAATTACGTTCTCTTGGCAAAATGGAAATTATAAAAAGTTATCTGCACTTTCTTTACTGCAACTGATAAAGTGCAATGTCTACACATTCAGAAAGATTTTCTTTACTTTTTTCAGGACTCATTCAGTGTAAGAGAACTTTTTCAGTCGTTTTCTTTCACGTGTATAAATTTTATTTTCTCTCTTTTTATATATATATATATATATATATATATATACAGCCTAATATATTTTGTTTGTTAATTAATGTTGTTTAGCCGCGATGAATAAAGAGACATAATGAAAGACTATAACTCTTTTGTTAAAAAATTGACCTTGTGTCATATCCTGCCCGAGCGGAGGGGTTGGGTAAATATGATAACTCTTTTGTTATAAAAATATATTTCTCTCTTGATTACTTGGCTGTAAATGCGAGAGAGAAAAACAGAGACGAAGGACGCGGACACAGACTGGTGGAGGACTGCTATATTGACCTTTTCTGAACCCACGTTGTGATTCTATATTCAGGGCCTTACATCCTTGCTTATTTGATGGGAGGTTCGAACCTCTTTACTACCCGAATCTCTTCTGCCAAACCGACTGACCGTGACTGACCGTTCTATCAGTAGGTACCCGTGTATACATAATTTCATAACGCCTACGTCTCTTTTCGGTTCGTGATTCACGTGATCTGCTTCCGGCTGTCAAACTACGTGAACTGTCCTCTTGTTTACATATCCTGTTTAGTAATACCTAATGGCAAGTCTGTCAAAGATCAATATGCAAGTGACCTCTTACATTATGATAGTGAAAATTATTTTCTTATCTTCCCTGTGATTGACACTTACTTGCCTGTGTCTCAATTTGGTGAATTTTTACCTTTCTTATATCAAATTCTAATAAAATGTTAATGTTTGAATTTAGAATGCTCTGTCTATTCTTTTATTTTTTTATGCTTTTTACTTAATATCTGTTTAACAGCAAAAGTGAAAAACTTATCCATTCAACTTTGTAAAAATTACAAACGGAAAACTGAAAATATTCATGCTATCTTTTTATACCATTGACACATGGTGAAAGAGAATCTACGTAGAAGTTTACAATAGCTGTTTGAGTCAAATGTTTTTGTTTGTTTGTTTTTCGTCTATTTACCAGGCTGATCTCATAGAGCAGTCAATAGATGGCGCTTTGTGAAGGATCATATAACAACAATTTATAAGTGCTTATGCTTGCCTGTTGTTCAACCATTTCAGGCGAGGTCTCATCTTTTACAACAGAAGGTCTTCCTGATCTTGGTTTATCTTCGAGGTTTGTGTCATCTTCTTTGAAACGTCTGAATCAGTTTGGTACCATAGGTTAGTTGACAGTTCCTGTGCTTTCCACACCATCCATTACTTTTGCTGTTGGCCTTGCACTCTGTACTTTTTCCGCTGGTAGCGTAAACGGGGTTCTAATTGCAATTTTTTTCACCACTCTTTATCAAAATACTCTATGAGTAAAACATGTCGCCATAGCATATGGAGCAGAGTATCTCTTCTTGTGTGTCATTGCTTTCACGGCACTGTCGAATACCTTTTTTTTAGAAGGCTTGTTACTGGTCATGAGAAGTGGATTTTTTATGATAACGTTAAAAATGGTCGTCAGTGGATCAGTCGAGGAAACAGACCTACTCAGCAACGAGGAGTTGACTTCATCCAAAGAAGACCATGTTGAGTATATTGTAGGATATTCAAGGAATTATCAACTATGAATTGTTAGATAAAAATCAAGCAATCACATTTAATGTCTACTGCAATCAACTTCGTTGTTTGAAAACAGCTTTTGACAGCTTCCATCATGATAATACCCATCCTCACAGAACTCAGTTGACAAAAGACCTCTTAAGGGAATTTAGTTGGGAGAAATTGCTTTATCCTCCATATTCTCCTGGCCTTGTTCTTTCTGATATTCACCAGTTTTAAGGGATTATAGAATCATTTGAATGGTCTTAGGTTGACATCAAAAGAAAAGTTTGAACATCAGTTACTCTCATATTTTGCATCCAAACTGAAGGAGTTTTACGAGCATAACATCTATAAACTCGTTAACAGATGAAATGAGGTTCTTGGAAGCAATGGAGGTTATGTTAAAGATGAAATATTTTTATAAGCATAATTCTTTTTTCGTTTATAATATATTTTCTTAAATCACACATTACATTACAACCAGAGAGTGAAAACCTGACAAAGTGTTTTTATGGATTTCGGTGGAGGGGAAAGAGATTACATATGTTTGGCTTTTTATTCTGGTCAATGACTTCCTCTGATGTTACATGAACGAAATATATGAATTCGTTTTTTAAAGTTTTCCCATTACCCACCCTAAATTTTAAACCCGTTGAAATCAACACTCACATATATATTCAATTAAATTAATTATGCGTTTGTTTACTGCAGAATTTGAGGCACCATGATGATGACTCGATGAATGTATACTAGGGTGAACTGAAAAGTTCGTTGGGTCACATCATATCAGCTGTTGAGGACTTTTTTAACCAATGAGATCCAAGCACTGTAACACCAACAAAAGAAGTATGTGAACTGCAAGAAGGACAATGTTGAAAAATAAAACTCATTTGGGTACATTCCATGAGATTATCTTTGTCAGCCCATAAACTTTTCAATCGACCCTCGTATATGCAATTTAGAAATCTTAATTGGAGTGATGGTCATCTTTTGCTAAGGAGCTACAATCTCCATTAAGCACACACACACACACACATATATATATATATATATATATATATATATATATGTGTGTGTGTGTGCTTATCATAGCTGATATATATATATATATATATATATATATATATATCAGCTATATATATATCAGCTATATCTAATGTTACGCCGCCATGTGCCCAGCGGGCTTGCAGGGGGCTGTTCGTTCCCGCCAAGTCTACCAGTTAAAGCAGGGCACACACGTGGGCTGTGGTTTGCCAACGCTATATTACAGATATCACCAACTCCCAAGCTGAATCCCATTCAGGTGGATTATAGGTGAGTTATTAAAATTAGGAGAGTTATTAAAATTCAACACAGCTAACTGGCAAGCTTTCCCCCTCAAATACAAGGCCTTCGACAAATACAATACTTCGACAACAAAAGAAGACTCTGAACTGCCGTGTTTGCGTCAACAAGATTTAAATAACAATATTCTTTTATTGAACAAAAAGAAAGAAACTAGAAACAATTCAGGTAAAGCCCAGGCGCGAGAAAGTTTTCTTTTAAAGGACGGCAGGTAAAAACACAGTTCGTCTGCGTGGTAGGTACGGTCCACTTTCCTTCAGACTTTGGGGTTTAATGGCAGAGCCCGATTCCAAAATCTCAACTTTATCATTCGGGGAATATTCCCTCTTCTTTTCTCCTCTATCTTATCAGAGCTATTCTTTCTTAAATATACTTCAGTTGTATGTTCACTTACTTGGGATTTTCCAGAGTCTTTTCTTTTCTCTTTTTCCTCTCATTATAGGGTTTCCATAACACGTTGATAGAAAGATGTACATCTTATTTCAGATAAGACCAAGATTAATTATTCTCTCTTTCCTCGTGGACAAGTCTCCGACTTTGGGTATTTCATTTAAGGAGGCCCAGAGTGCGAATTCAATCTAAGGAGAAGCTTTTTCTTTTTTCTCAGTGTTCTCTGCGTGACACAACTTTGGAATCTGGGTTTCTTCCGTATCCCAAATTATGTGTCTTTGCTCTCCAACGAACAAACAGCAACTGGTTATTTTCCGTAGTTTGAAAAATGACCACGTGTTGGCTTTTTGGCGGTTTAATCCTCTGCACCAATCATGGTCGATGTCTACCTCTCTCCGCTGACGCATACATGGTTAATAGTGAGTGGGATTCTCTCATGACCAAATTACCTAATGCTAATAGGGGAGAGTTGAAGAGAAACGGCCTTTCCACTGCCACTATTCTTGGTAACTACTATAGTCAGCTAACGGCCTACGCGTCGCACCTCCTTTCCCTACAACCCGGTGAATGTATGAGGTTGTCGTATTTCCTCGTCACATTAGTAAGTGTCCAGAATCCAAAATCGAATGGGTATGAAATATTTGTATATAAAATATGAGGGGTTCCATATAATTCTATGGTAACGCTCGATGTATGGCACAAGCCCTCTAACCCAAAGTGGGAACAAATACAAGGCGAAAAGAGTATGAAATCGAAAAAAATACCAAGAATCAATAAACTGAACTCTTTTGAGGAAGAACTATTCAATTTCATTTTGAAATTTAACTTCAAAAAATAAAAAATGGGTTCCAAGCGAAGATGGAGAGAAATATAGAACAAATAAAGAAATCTGGAAAAATTTGGTCAAGATCGGATAAATCTAGGAGCATATACAAAATTAGCCCATCTGAATATGATAGAATTTTAAATAAGATTACTGACAATCATAAATTAGACCATAACAAGACCACCGCACAAATTAATAGTGACACCGCTAAATTCGCTAACAAACTACGCATTAAAGATAGTTTAGGAAAACTAAAAGAAAAATGTGCATACATTTTATTTAAGGACCATAAAAAGAATTTCCAGAGTAAGAAACTCACCAGCTTAGTAAACCCTGCAAAAATAGAACTAGGCTTAGTATCTAAAGATTTAATTCAAAATATAACCTCTAGGATACTTAGTAACTCTAGATATGATTTATGGAGGAACTCACTAGATACTATAGATTGATTGGTAAACATTAAGAATAAAAATAGTATCACTTTCATCCAATTAGATATCATAGATTTTTACCCTTCCATCACGAGGGAGTTATTACTTAAGAGTAAAAACCACACTTGCGAATATACAGATATCTGCGACGAAGAAATAGAAATCCTCACGGCATGTAAGAAATCCATTCTAACAGACAACTGAAGAACTTGGGTAAAAAAACTCATGCAGACAACTTGGATGTACCTATTGGTGCTTACGACTCGACCTAAATAGCAGATCTAATTGGAATATATATTGGACACATGAGGTCGAATCGTTAACTTGGAGCAAATCGAACGATATCGAGACGACAGACTCATCTTCATTCCGGATAGTAACGGCCCCAAAACCTCGAAAATACATAAGAAAATTATTAGATTGGTTGGTTGGTTGGTTGTTCGGGCTTTATGGCATATCAACCTTTGTAGGTTATTTAACGCCAAATCCATTTTTATGTAAATAATCAGTTCTATTTCAAACAATTCAGTTTAGCATAAGCACGCAGTTTAAAAGTAAGTACAGTTTAATTGTGAAAAACATTTCTATTTCAAGCTATTCAGCTTAGTCAAGCAGTATTAATTCAACAATTTCAGTTTAGTATAAGTACAGATTTTGTTTACACACAGTTAAATTTCAAAACAGTTCTATATTAAACAATTCAGTTTAGTGTAAGTACAGTTTCAATGTCAAAAAAAGAAGTTCCATTTCAAATAATTCAGTTTAGCATAAGCACGTAGTTTAAATGTAAGTACGGTTTAATTGTCAAAAACATTTCTATTTCAAGCTATTCAGTTTAGTCAAACAATTCAGTTTAGCATAAGTATACCGTTAGTTCTATTTAATCCATAGATATGGCTATATCAGGTGCTACCACACCAGGCCAGAGTCGACCTGGGAACAATGCCAATAAAGGGGTGCTCCGCATTCCCCAAAGCCCTAGCATCACTGGAACCTCACCATCAGATTGTTTAGAGTCTTATCCAAGACATTCGTGAGCGGGGGGTCTTACCCCTCTGCAGAGAAGCAGTCGGTGTATTCTACAACCCCAGCAGACTGGGCAAGAAAATTATTAGAGCTTTTTGATTATTAGTATAAAGAATAGAAATAACCTCCAACTTGAAAATAGTTAATTTCCAAGACGTTACATTTAATTTAGAAAATTATACTTTCAAACTTTTTAGAAAAAATAATTTCACACCCACTAACATCATTGTTAAATCTAACCACCCCAGATCGATATTGAAACATACCTAATACAGTCAAACAGAGGATAAATAGACTATCGTTATGCAAAAAATGAAATAAGAAAACAAAAAAAAACATATAATGAAACCCTAAAAAAAGTGGATTTCGAAAAAGACTTAAGTACTTTGACCCAGAGAGTACCAGCACAAAGAAACGAGCCTTCACCTCTAATAGAAATAAAGGGTGTAGAAACAGTATTCACAATAAGGTAATTGGAAGCAACAATTATCATTCGAATAGAAAATGTAGGAACAGAAATAGAAAAGTAATTTAGTTTAATTCCGTTTTTTGTAAACTCTCTAACATTAACATAGGAAAGGACTTCTTAAACCTTTAGGATAGACTCTTCAATTAGGACAACCTTCAATAGAAACATTATTAAAATTAGTTACTCATGTACTAATAATATTTACAAAATTATAAATAACCACAACAGGAGACTAATAGATGAATCACATAGGAACAACGAGAGGGTAGATAGAGTACCCTGTAATTGTCGGAAAAAGTATGAATGGTCCTTAGATGGACGATGTAACTCGGACAACGTAGTATAGCAAGCGTGCATTTTCCCCATAGAACATTATATTGATGTAGAGAAAGCTTACATAAGCATTTCCGTGGGGAACTGGAAACAAAGGTTGCATAATCATCGTCATTCCTTTTTTAATACGCAACTTAAGAACAAAGTAACCCTTTCAAAATACATTTAGAGTTTAAAGGAACGAGGAAAATAATTAGACAATCTTCGACGGCAAATTGCTTCAATAGCAGATGCAACATTTGTATAGAAGATCAAATGAGTCTAATCAATTTTAAGGACACTAGGCGACTTTTGAACTAACGGAGTGAGCTAATATTAAAATGCAGATACAAAAATAAGTTTAAATTAACCTGATAAGGGCAACAAAGAGAGTTGCACAACAAATTAGAAGACGATGATGCATGAATTGGATGAAATTATTCAACAGAGTATTTGATGGGATTTGAGCATATTACAAATTAATTTTAGTAATTAATAGAACGACATGGCCGGGTGGGTTTTTACTAGAAGGATTTAGTAGGCGAATACAAAGAGACTTTATAGTGTAAGAAAAAAATTAGATTTTTCAATTCAATTTCAATTTTTTGTTACAATTTGATTTTCTTGAAAATATCGATATATGACTTAGTGGTTATATTTAAAGTAAAGGAGAAAGAACGAATACTCGATTCTAACACCACATAGAGAGACTTAAATCGAGAGACTTAAATAGAGAGACTTAAATCGAGAGACTTAAATAGAGAGACTTAAATAGAGAGACTTAAATCGAGAGACTTAAATAGAGGGACTTAAATAGAGAGACTTAAATAGAGAGACTTAAATCGAGAGACTTAAATAGAGAGACTTAAATCGAGAGACTTAAATAGAGAGACTTAAATCGAGAGACTTAAATCGAGAGACTTAAATAGAGAGACTTAAATAGAGAGACTTAAATAGAGAGACTTAAATAGAGGGACTTAAATAGAGAGACTTAAATCGAGAGACTTAAATCGAGAGACTTAAATAGAGAGACTTAAATCGAAAGACTTAAATAGAGAGACTTAAATAGAGAGAATTAAATCGAGAGACTTAAATCGAGAGACTTAAATCGAAGGACTTAAATAGAGAGAATTAAATCGAGAGACTTAAATCGAGAGACTTAAATAGAGAGACTTAAATCGAGAGACTTAAATAGAGAGACTTAAATAGAGGGACTTAAATAGAGAGACTTAAATCGAGAGACTTAAATAGAGAGACTTAAATAGAGAGACTTAAATCGAGAGACTTAAATAGAGAGACTTAAATAGAGAGACTTAAATAAAACAAACATAGTAACAACCGAAAGAAACACTTTAAGAGATAAAAAGGCCAAGTAAGATCAGAAGCCGATGGACTATTCGAACCAGGCACATGGGAATTAAAGGGATTATAAAATAATTAATTGGGGGACAAATTTATATTGTACTAAGACTTAAAAAACTACCGTGAAGCCACACATGATGAAATTCGAGAAGGGACAAGGAACGGTATATCCACCTTTTTATTTCTTTATTGTTTTACTACCTTTCTTTATTCCCCTGATAATCCCTCTTCTCCTTGTCCTTCCCTTTTCTTTTCCTTATTCTTCCTTTTCTTTTCCTTATTCTTCCTTTTCTTTTCCTTATTCTTCCTTTTCTTTTCCTTATTCTTCCTTTTCTTTCCCTTATTCTTCCTTTTCTTTTCCTTATTCTTCCTTTTCTTTTCCTTATTCTTCCTTTTCTTTTCCTTATTCTTCCTTTTCTTTTCCTTATTCTTCCTTTTCTTTTCCTTATTCTTCCTTTTCTTTTCCTTATTCTTCCTTTTCTTTTCCTTATTCTTCCTTTTCTTTTCCTTATTCTTCCTTTTCTTTTCCTTATTCTTCCTTTTCTTTTCCTTATTCTTCCTTTTCTTTCCCTTATTCTTCCTTTTCTTTTCCTTATTCTTCCTTTTCTTTCCCTTATTCTTCCTTTTCTTTTCCTTATTCTTCCTTTTCTTTCCCTTATTCTTCCTTTTCTTTTCCTTATTCTTCCTTTTCTTTTCCTTATTCTTCCTTTTCTTTTCCTTATTCTTCCTTTTCTTTTCCTTATTCTTCCTTTTCTTTTCCTTATTCTTCCTTTTCTTTTCCTTATTCTTCCTTTTCTTTTCCTTATTCTTCCTTTTCTTTTCCTTATTCTTCCTTTTCTTTTCCTTATTCTTCCTTTTCTTTCCCTTTTCATTTTTCTCCCTTTTCCTTTTTGTATATATAAAAGAAAAGCTATTTTTGCGGATCTCACTCCCACAAAAAGAATGTTAGCCATCTGATGAGGTGGGAAATTAAAATACTCTTCGAAATATATTTATAATGGCACTATAACTGTGGTTGAGTTTTTTCCGTTTACGTTCTGCATATATATATATATATATATATATATATATATATATATTGTCTAAATATGATTTTATTAAATTTAACAAATCAATCAATTTAACTGTGATTACATATATATATGTATATATGTCAAGCCACACTGAAGAGTTCTGATAGAACGAAACAGTCTGTCTGTAGATGACAATATATATATATATATATATATAATGATCATCTAAATATGAAAAAAAGTTATTTTTGATCGAATATTGATTGTCAGCAGACACGTTTTTCGTGGCAATTTTCATCTTTTTTAATCTTTGATAACATTAATAGATTTAATTTCCTGTGCAAGTTAACAGATAGCAAAACAATCGATTAATTGCTTTCATATTTCTGATTATTGCGTGCTAAAAATAAAAGGCAGATTATTTGTACGCCCTTCATACGTCATTCTCCTGCTCCCTCTCAACTAATGCTCTCCCTCTCAACCCCCACACACGCTCAACACGTAACGTAATTATACTGTAATCTGAGAAGGTTCCTCTGCTCTTGCAATGAACCCATACATTTACAATTGACAAAACCCCCATAAAAGTATTTTCTCTTTCTAGAATGATATCTTTGTGGGCTTTTCTTTACCGTTGCTATCTCCTTTTTGTGTCAGTATTTAACCTACACCTTCACAATCTAGGGATGTGACACAAGGTCAGTTTAAAATAGGAGCTTTCAGGAGGGCGATTCCCAAAATCGCTCACTTCTCTTGGTATGCTTCAGGCACCAAACAATCAACCCATCCCTGACTTCTTTAAACGTTGCGACCCGAATTTTCGGGGACAGGCTGGAACCGAACTAATTTGTTTTTATTCTTCGAATGCAGAGAATGATCGTAGTTTTATTTTTATGACTAGCATAGATTCCGTAAAAACAGGATTACTGATGAACGCTTCATCACTTCTGCTTAGGATTAGAGTGTAGTATCTGAGCGCTCTCACTTGAGGGGAGTCCCCGTAGTGAGTAAGGTGCTGGGCTGCTACATCGTAGTAAGCAACTTGAAATTCCATCTATTACATTTATTTTCGGACAAATACCTATAAAAAAGATAAGAATCCTCTTATACCCCAGCTTGGGTTAAATAGTACCACCACCGTTCTTCTAGAAGGATGGTTTGGGGATTAAATAACCCACGCCATTTAACAAACACAAAAAGCAAAAACAAAACAAACCTCTCACTAGGAACAAAATATCACTCCCCAGCAATTTTGCTTTGGATCAGGGTGTAGTCACTAAACTCGTAAAAAAAACATGGTAATTCTAAATTCTGAGAGCAGTTATAATTTCAAAAAAATACAAAATTTATATACTTCCTCAAAAATGAATACAAAATTCGAGGAACTGGTCCTACAAACATATAATTGATTTCATATATATATATATATATATATAATTGATTATAAGTGATACTTTTATTTTTTAACTTAATTTTATTTCCTCTTGCGCAGATACTACACTCTAATCCAATGTTTTACAAATAACCAACAGTGAACAAAATACAACATGCACCCATTTTGAATATTTCTCCCAAATACACAGATATACAGTTAACATGGGAGTTTTTAACTACCAAAAAACACCCAATAGATTTAAATTTTACCTTCCGAGAAGAGGTTTGCCGATGCAGTTATTTGGTTGCTGTTTCAGCTCTTGAATCTCGATAGCCGTTGATAGTATGGCTATTTTATTGAATTCTGAACATTGATTTAATCTAAAAATCTTCTGTAAGTGAAACAAGAGGCGAAATTGTAAAAGGGTATCGTATTTCAATTTTTTATGGATGTCTATTACGGCCCATGAACTTGTGTTAGACTAAGCTAAGCTTAGTAAATTATTATTGTTATTATTATTATTATTATTATTATTATTATTATTATTTCGGCTGTTGTCATGATTCTTCTTAATTTTCTAAATTTCATTCTTTTTATCACCTTTCTCTTGTTTTTCTTTTTCGTATTCTTTAGGAGAAAAAGAATTGTGTCAAAGGAGATAGAATAACGAGAAGATAGTAAAAAGGAACCCAGCGAAGGAGAATAAGAAGAAAGAAAGAAAGAAAGAAAATCTCTTCAAAAAAAGTCGATAAAAACAAAGAAAGAAAATTATCATTATCACTACATGTAGAAGAAAGAAAGAAAGAAAGAAAGAAAGAAAGAAAGAAAGAAAGAAAAATCATCATTATTAGTAGTAGCAAAAGGAAAAAGAAAGAAAAAAGATTATCATTCTTATTAGTGGTCGAAAGAAAAAAAAAGAAAAATCATTATTATCATTAATCATAGATAAGAGAGGAAAGAAAAAGAGATAATAAGAAAGAAAGAAAGAAAGAAAGAAAGAAAGAAAGAAAGAAAGAAAGAAAGAAAGAAAGAAAGAAATGCTGAAGACAAGTGACGTGAGCGAAAAAGAGGATGAAGAAAACAAAAGATGGTTTGAAGAAGAAGAAGAAGAAGAAGAAGAAGAAGAAGAAGAAGAAGAAGAAGAAGAAGACAAATGAGAGTGAGTGAGAGATTTGGGAAAGAAACCTCACTCTTTTGTATTTGTTATGCATGGATGACACCATATATCAAAGAAAATTTTCACCTGCCTTCTTCTTTTTCTTCTTGTTCTTCTTTCTCTCCGCCAATCACGTTTGGCGTTGGCGAGTCAAATGTCAACATTTTACCTCGTCTCCTTATCGACGTCACTCGACTTGTTTGCTTTCACTTTCACTTTCTCAATCCTACATGTGAACACCTGGCACGTGAAATGATTCGAATTTGAACCAACCAAGGTGCTAACTCGGCTAAAAATAAAAGTGGGAAAGCGGGTAACCAATGGGTCGTCACTGATTTACATTGACAAAAGGGAGATGAAATCACAGGGGTGATATTTGACTAGACCCTCTCGGGAGAGTCATATGCGTAGACATGTGCTAGACCCCAAACAACTCTGATTACTGTGACCAGTGTTACTAGATCCTAGTTTACTTTGTTTCATTTTTTAGCGAGGGGTGAGATGACACGTCCCAACTAAAGACAAGCATACAAAGGCCAAGTAAAGGTCGAGGAAAGGCCGGATATATATGCCACACTGATTAAATGTTGAGATCATGTTCAAATAAACAGTCATTTTTTGGAAAAAGTATGCTATAATAGTAAACATAGATAGATAGATAGATAGATAGATCTGAACAGGCTGAGCTAGCTAGCTTGCTAACTAGCTTGCTTGCTAACTAAGATAGATAGATAGATAGATAGATAGATAGATAGATAGATAGATAGATAGATAGATCTGAACAGGCTGAGCTCGCTAGCTTGCTAACTAGCTTGCTTGCTAACTAAGATAGATAGATAGATAGATAGATAGATCTGAACAGGCTGAGCTAGCTAGCTTTCTAACTAGCTTGCTTGCTAACTAAGATAGATAGATAGATAGATAGATAGATAGATAGATAGATAGATAGATAGATAAAAAGTATTGGTGTGTCAAATGTACCGTGTTTTTACAGGATTTGGACGAGTATGGCGCCTTTGAATTGTAATTACCCTGACAGTTCTTGGGAAATATAGTGAAGTTAAATGTCGTTCTTCTAGACTGTTTGACAACGAGCATGACTAAGAGTACAATTAAACGTATTATTTAACTCATAGTAAATGAGTTCATGCCTTTCACGAAGACAATAACGTAAACAGTCTCAGCCAGAATTTGAACTTTGTTCGCAGAGTGAATTTACGACAAATAGATATAAACAAGCGAATATCGATAAATTTAAACAAAGAGAGAATGTGTGTGAGCGGGAAGGAGCGAGTGTCAAACTTCAGAATTCTTTTCTTACCAAACACGTTTAAATATAAACAATTCAGCAGATGATTTCTTTTTAAATTCTGAGCTTTAAAAATAAATATATTTAACCAATCTCTCCGTCACAGGCAGGATGCTATACAAGGTACATTTTTAAACGGAGTAAAGCTGGTTTTAATTCAAAGATTTCCTTCTTCTAGACTAGTTGCCTAAACAAGACCTACTATTTTCCCAGAGCTGGTGGAAAACAAATGGATTCATCCCTTTTCCAAACACATTAACAATAAGTGACATGCAAACAGCTTCGTCTGCGATTTGAACTCTACTGGCTGATTTCATATCCTCCGAGGATAACCGTTACGACAAGAGCGCTTCCATTTAGAAAAATTAATTCCTAGTAAAGATTGTACATATGCCGGATTGGTTAACAGGCCAAAAATACTTTTTTACCAAAATTCCATGTTTATTCTTCATTATGTCATGCCGGAGGCACGGATTTCCCTGACTCTCTCTCTCTCTCTCTCTCTCTCTCTCTCTCTCTCGCTATTCGGCTGGTCCTCTAGACTATATCCTGTGTCTGTGCAGAGCTGTTGTTGATAGATTCTAGCCGGATGTCTAATACCTGCTCGTCCGTGAGAAGGAGACCAAAGGAAAACGTCACTTGTGAGCTCGCCCTTACTTCTCCTGCAGTGTCTTGTTTGTCTGATTTGAATGGTTTTAAATATTGGAGGTAGGTGACCTTATAGCTGCTGTTTTGTGAGATGTTGCTTCCAGGATTTGTTCAATATGGCTTGTAGTATTCTTGTGCAATTGCCGTCAAGTTTTTTTCTCCTTGCGCTTAGTCAACGTCCATGTGATGCATCCATAATATGTAATATGGACACAACCGCTGTTTGGAAAATATCACATTTTATTTCATCGGATAGGTCTGATTTCCATATGAGCAATAATCTATCGATAGCTGACTATGCCTTTACTAGTCACATATTGATATCATTTTCAGTAGATGAGACGCTGCTTCCGAGGTAGGTGAATTTGACCACTAGTTTCAAGGAGCTACCAGTTAGGGTGGCGATGTCTCTTGGTTGATTTTGAAGCACATGTCTTCTGTTTTGTATGCATTGACATGGAGGCCAATACCACCTGCTGCAGCAAGGATTCGGTGTATTTGCCAGCAGCGCTGTGTCATCAGCGTAGTCCGCGTCCGTAATAGTTTGTTAAGGGTATCGTTTGCTTTTCCTTTTTCAGTGTAAGGCCATTCTCTTTCATTAAATCTATTGACGTTCGAAGCATGTTGTCTAGGCAGATTATGAACGGGTATGGTGCTAAAGTATCGCCTTGCAACAATGTCAAAGAGGTCTGTCTTCATCTGGTGAGCGAATTTCTACTTTTGTGTTTTTATAGAGCATATTATGGCTGCGACGATTTCCTTGGGGAGACCACAGGCTAGAAGTATTTGCTCCACCTTTCCTCTGTCTATGGAGTCAAATGCCTTGGAGAAATCTACAAATAAGTGTCGCATCATGGTTTTTTGTACGAAACTCTTCAATGCTATGGTCGGAGGACATACCCTCAAGTGAAGAGTACGCCTCACAATTCAAAGCAGTATAAATCCTTTTTCTTTTATTTATAAGAATGTAGTCTATCTGTGCTTTCAAATAGAAACGGAGAATACATAACGGATTTCTTTCTAGAAAACGGATTAACATGCCTTAATACTAAATTTCAGAAAAGGAAAGGAAAACTATGAACCTACACTTATGCAAATAAAGATAAAGCACAGACTACATTCTAAAGATTTACTTTGTAATCTCCCTTTATAGAACTCTCAGGATGAAAAGAGCATTTATTCCATCCTGGTTGGCAGTAAAAGAGAGTTAGATTAAAGCTCTTTTACTACCTATCTAGACGGAATTAACAGGCGTGTACCTTTCCTCCTCGTTTTGTCTTATCTTAATTCTGGTTGCCTGAGGCAACCAGAAAACTAAGCAGCTCAGATCACTGACCTCGCTTGTTTACAAGCGTACGTGTTTGTGTGTGTATGTATGTATGTGTGTGCGTAAACTGTAGGGTCTATGAAAACATCTTCAGTGAAGTAACTTCTTTATAACGAGTTTTACCTTTTCCAAAATCTTATTAACCTTATTCTGAAAAGAAATAATAATTCTACTGGAAATGATAGACCATCTCCGCTTTTAATGGACAAAGGAAAAGTTGAAAATGAGTCACTGTCACTCAGTTGCCATGGAACTATTTTAAATAAAATGTCAAATCGTATTTTGAAGGAAATACGTCATTCTAGCCAGGGATGTAATTCCCAACAACGGCTTCTTGATGCATTGATTTTTTTTTATGCGAACATCCGTAAATATTGCATTTACAAGATCAACACAAATCTAAGAAATTGATTGACTACTTCTTTCCTTCTTTTTTCCTTCAGTTTGTCTTTCTTTCATTATTTTTCTCCTCTTTTTCTCTCAGTTGTTCCCTGAATCTTTCATTATTTTTCTTTCTTTTATTTATTTATTTATTTTTTTTTTTTTTCGTTACACGTTCATTGCTTTACAGCATTTTTCCTTCTCATTTTTCTTTTCTTTTTCGTTCAGTTTTTCTTCCTCTTTTCATTTATTTCTTTTTCCTTTTCCTTACTCTTTTAAAATTTATTTTGTTTATCATCTCCAGTGGACAGAAACCAACGCAGGTCTTTGAAAACCATTTTAATATGTGAAGAAATAACAAGAATAAAAGGGAAGAATAAACCAATCAATACGGGAGAGAAAATCTATATAAATTAAAGAATATCGACTTGTAATTAATACCGAATTAGAAAATTTCATATTTTTCATTTTTTTTTTAACGAAACATTTTAAGTTTAGATTCAATAAATAATTTTTAATATTCAGGTACAGAAAATGCCAATTTCTGAAAGTGGAAAAAAACTATTTTAAAGTACATAGCAAATTTCCTAGTGTTTAAAGGGAAAAATAGAGTCCTTTAGACGTGATCCTGTGTCCACATAAAGCTGATGAATGTAAGTTTTTGATGACACTGGTGCGTCCATATGTAATAGTCCGTTAGAGAACGTCACTTACGTGTTTGTCTTTCTCCAGCAGTGCTTGGTATATCTTGCTTCTATTACTTACACCAGGAGTGGGTAAACTTTTTGGTGGGTGGGCCGCATCACTGGCTTATGAATTATCAAAGGGGACGCATCTTTTAAAATCAAAAGAATTTAGTCGCGATTCAAGTGCAAGTCTTTATTTTTTTTATTTTATTTCTTTAGTGGAACAGTTTGCCCACTCCTGACTTGGATGATTTGAGTGAGGGGAGGTAAGTAGCTGTGCAGCTGCCGTTTTGTAGGATGCTGTTTATAGGATTTATTCAAAAGGGCACGTAGCATCCTTGTGTAGTTTCCATCTAGATTTTTTTTACAAGTGTTTCATTAGCGCCCAAGTGGTGCAGTCATATAGTAGTTCTAACTCAGTTACAGCTTGAAAGAAAACCAGTTTTATTTTATCGGAGATATCACATTTTCATCTGATCAATAATCTATCAATTGCAGTTCACAGTGAGTATCATATGGGAGTATTATCTGTGAAGTTTTGTTTTTTCATAGACAAGAGTGAAAAATCTGAAAACCTTTCGAGAGTCAACTGGTTACACACACAAGAATATGTGACTTTTGTTGAAACCGTCGGAATGGAATGAGCATTTGATAATCCGACCAATTGGGAATCAGCATCGATTTTTACCAATACCTTCTTTCTTTTTATTTTGGGTTTATCTTAAAAGAAGTGAGGAATAAAAAAAGAATGAGGGAAGTTCACAGAGAAAGTTCATGCTAACAATGGTAATGTTAAATGCGATAGAAAATATAGAGGGGAAAAAGAGAGGAAGAAAGAGAAGGAGAGAGAGAGAGAGAGAGAGAGAGAGAGAGAGAGAGAGAGTCAGGAATATAAAGCGAAGAATAGGAATAGAGAAAAACATAACAAGATAGAAAGAGACAGACAAAAAAGAGAATGAGGGATGGACAGAGAAAGAGAATAACAAGAAAGAAGTGTCCATGGTTACCCTGCCCAAAGGAAACCCACCTAAGAGACTATTTCTTATATAATGTTGCATCCATTGTTTATTTCTCTCTTTGTAAATACAGCCTCATATTTCTATAGTTTTTGTAAACACTACGTATGTATAAATTAAGCCAGTGTGGATTTAAGAGTGGGTTGATGTTCTTTGTTCAGTGGACAAGTATCAGGTTTGATTGGTTGGTTGGTTGGGTTTTTATGGCATATCAACCTTTGTAGGTTATTTAACGCCAAATCCATTTTTATGTAAATAATCAGTTCTATTTCAAACAATTCAGTTTAGCATAAGCACGCAATTTAAATGTAAATACAGTTTAATTGCGAAAAACATTTCTATTTCAAGCTATTCAGTTTAGTCAAGCAGTTCTAATTCAGTTTAGTATACATACAAATTTTGTTTACATACAGTTAAATGTCAAAACCGTCCTATATTAAACAAATTAGTTTAGTGTAAGTACAGTTTCAATGTCAAAAAACAGTTCCATTTCAAATAATTCAGTTTAGCATAAGCACGCAGCTTAAATGTAAGTACGGTTTAATTGTCAAAAACATTTCTATTTCAAGTTATTCAATTTAGTCAAACAATTCAGTTTAATATAAGTATGCCGTTAATTCTATTTAACCCATAGATAGGGCCCTTTCAGGTGCTTCAATGCCGGGCCAGAGTGAACCTGGGAGCAATGCTAAAGAAGTGGTGCTCTGCATTCCCCAAAGCCCCATCATTACTGGAACTCCATCATCAGACCGTTTAGTGTCATATCCAGGACACTCATTGGGGGGTTCTTACCCCTCTGCAGAGGTGCAGTCAGTGTATTCTACCGCCCCAACAGACTGGGCAATAGACAGAGTTAAATGTCAAAACAGTTTTATTTCAGATAATTCAGTTTAGCATAAGAATACAGTTTAGACGTCAAAACAGTTCTATTTCGAACAATTCAGTTTAACATAATTACGCAGTTTAAATGTCAAAACAGTTCTATTTTAAACAATTCAATTTAACAGAAATACACAGTTTAAATGCAAAAAAAATAGTAGTGTGAATGAAGCACGGTTTAGTTTTATTTAACCCATAGATAGGATCCTTATCAGGTGCTACCACTCCGGGTCAGAGTGGATCTGGGAGCAATGGCAATAAAGGGGTACTCAACATTCCCCAAAGCTCCAGCATTACTGGAACCCCACCAACAGATTGTTTAGTGTCATAAACGAGACACTCGTTGGAGGGGGGTCTTACTCCTCTGCAGAGAAGCAGTCGGTGTATTCTACAGGTAAAGGTTTGATTGGTTTTTATGGCATATCAACCTTTGAAGGTTATTTAATGCCAAATTATTTCTGTACATATGTATTAAATAGATGATGATTCAACACATTTTGATTATATATTTTTAAGAGTCTGAGCTCAGTTTTTTGCAGTTAAATAGTTTTATAGTTAAGTGATCAAACAGTTCAATTCCCAACAATTCACTTTAGCATAAGTCCTTTGTTTGCTCTCAGTTTAAATGTCAAACAGATCTATTTGACTCATAGATAGGACCCTATCAGGTGCTACCACTCCAGGTCAGAGTGGACCTGGCAGCGATGGTAATGAAGGAGTACTCTACATTCTCCAAAGCCCCAAGACTGGAACCCCACTATCAGATAGTTTAATGTCAAATCCGGAAGTAAAAAAAAAGAGTATTTTAACTTGATTTTGCTATTACGAGCCTGAATCGAAAATACAATGAATGGAGTGGAAGCACAATGACTCTCCGGTAAAGAAAAAACTCTAGGTGCAGTAAAAAGGTGATATTGGATCTTCTGGGACATGAAAGGACCTATCATAATTGATTTTCTTGATGTTTTTTTTTTTTTTCAAATATATTTAGAATGTATTCTTTGGAAACATTAAAATTCCCCACATTGTAAAGGAGAAACAACAAAGTCTGGTTATATTGAGAGGTATTAGTGGAGCGACCTAGGTTAGTGGTAATGTTGTTTCATCTCTTAAACTATGCCTGATACCAGGACTATCTTACTATGTAAAAGATGTTTTAATTTTATCCATTGGCTGGAGAAGAAGCTAGACGGCAATTACACAAGAATGCTGCGAGCAATATTGAACAAGTCCTGACGGCAACACCCCACAAGACACCAACTATTCGGCCACCAGCCTCCCATCACAAAAACGATCCAAGTTAGACGAACCAGACATGCAGGACTCTGCTGGAGAAGCAGAGACGAGCTCGTAAGTGATGTACTCCTATGGACACCCACATATGGCCGGGCAAAAGCTGGACGACCAGTAGCTATGTAAGGATACGGGATGTAGCCCTGAAGACCTGCCAGAGGCGATGAACGATAGGGAGAAGTGGCGAGAGAGGATCAGGGATATCCGTGCTAGCGGCACGACATGATGATGATGATCTAGTCTGAAATTCTTGAAAATTGTTTTTCTTATTCATTGTACTCTTGTGGACCCCCACACATGGCCGTGCAAAAGCAGGACGACCAGCACGAACATACATTCAGCAACTATATGAGGATACGGGGTGTTGTCCAGAAGACCTGCCTGAAGCGATGAACGATAGGGAAAAGTGGCGAGAGAGGGTCAGGGATATCCGGGCTACCAGCACGACATGATGATGATGATGATGATGATGATTCATTGTACATAAATATCAATAATTTTATCCTTTAATTTATGTAATTTTTCACTATGTCAATTTTTTGTAGGTTTTTCTGTTTGGGAAATTGCTTTTTGCTTTTTGTGTACTGAGGGCAGATTGTAACAATATTTGAAAGAACTCACAACATGTACCCAAATGTGACTGTATCAAAAGAAACTTGTTCAAAGTAAGAGTCACAAACAAACATTAAAAGCTTTTTCTTATGCACACGAAATGTTTATCTTCCTTCTTTTGTTTGAGAACTCAAAACATTAAAGGATTTTGATTAAGAAAAAAACAAAACAATACATCGTTCCTTAATTTTTTCAGGAACTCTATCTTTTATTTTTCCTTATTTTCTTTCCTTTCTTAATTTTTTTATGACATAGCGATACTGGCAAATACACCTGACCAAGCCGAAACACTTCTGCATAGTTTGGAACGAGCAGCAGTTGGAACGAGCAGCAGCAAGCATAGGCCTCCATGTTAATGCACACAAAACGGAATATATGTGCTATAACTAAACGGGGGACATTTCCACTCTAGAAGGAACCCCACTTAAACTAGTAGACAAATTCACATACTTAGGAAGCAGCGTCGAATCAACTGAAAAAGACATCGAAACGAGGTTAACGAAAGCATGGACAGCTATCAATAGGCTATCGATTATATGGAAATCAGACCTAACCGATAAAATGAAACGCAGTTTCTTCCAGGCAGCGGTCACATCGATACTGATATATGGATGCACTACATGGACGCTAACAAAACGGCTGGAGAAGAAACTAGATGGCAATTACACAAGAATGCTGCGTGCAATCCTGAACAAGTCCTGGCAGCAACACCCCACAAGACACCAACTGTACGGCCACCTGCCCCCTATCACGAAAACTATCCAAGTTAGACGAACCAGACATGCAGGACACTGCTGGAGAAGCAGAGATGAACTCATAAGAGATGTACTCTTATGGATCCCCACACATGGCCGCGCAAAAGCAGGAAGACCAGCTCGAACGTACATTCAGCAGCGATGTGAGGATACAGGTTGTTGTCCGGAAGACCTACCTAGGGCGATGAACGATAGGGAGGAGTGGCGAGAGAGGGTCAGGGATATCCATGCTGCCAGCCCGATATGATGATGATGATGATTTATTCCTTCCTTCTTTCCTTCTTTCCTTCCTTCTAACCTTTGACTTATCTTTCAACAGAACTTTACTTTTTTTCTTTTCCTAACTTCCATTATCATTTCTTTCTTCTCTTTTAGGCTTTTTTCTTTCTTTTTCGACTCTTCTTTTGCCCTTCTTATTTCTCTTTCTTCCTTCCTTTTCCTTTTCTTTCTTTCTTTCTTTCTTTCCACTCTGTCGGTGGGTTTTAGAATACGCTGATTGCCCCTCTATAAAAGACTAAGACTCCCCCTAAAAAGAGATGTCCAAAGTTGGACACAGAACTGCATCTGTTGGTGAAGCTCCAGTTCTGAAGATCTGGGAAATATGGAGTACATCTTCATTACTATTACTCCAAGGTCCACTCTGACCGTGATTGGTAGTAGCTGTTAGGTTCCTATGAGTCAAGTAAGTCTTTTTTAAAACTTACTCATATTCCATTGGAATACTTGATATCATATAACTGTAAATTATCTGTCATAAAAACAGTTGCCTGAAGCTATAAGTAATCTTTTCCTTTACTTCCCCTGGCTTAGTTGAAAGAAAGATTCCTATTACTCTAATTAATATTATTGTACGTTTCCTTTAATCTGCGTTCGTCTATGTGTGTATGTACGTACGAGTTATCGTATTGTTTTTTAACATAATAACCACATGTTGTAAGTAAAAGTAAAGTTGGCGACCGTAGTCGAGGGTGACACGAAGGCTTCCTTTTTGATAGCTACTACAAAAAAGCGTAGGGGAGGTCGCTACTCCTTTCCTAGGATTGTCCCACTTTACCCGTACCTTATAATGCTCAGTTTTAAGCAAGGGGGCATCAAGTATCATTTTCTGAGACTTTGGTATGTCTCGAGCTGGGATTGAACCCAGGTCTCCTGGGACATTGGTGAACTCTCTCATCATTATCCCAATGTCCGGTAAACTTCATGTTGTAGTATACTGTATAGTTTATTCTTTTGCAGATATTCTGAGGTGGATATTGTTGCTTGTTGCTTGTTATTTTTTGTTCTATTTTAAGTATAAGTATTTTAAGCATACGTATTTACTTGAATAAAGGAGGAAGTCGGGCGGGAGGATTCCTTATAGGTAAAATATTTTATATTTTGTGTATTTTGTAAGTAGTTATTCCCCGGAATCTAAGAAACAGCAAATCTCTTCAGAACTTCAGGACTCTTCTGAGAGTTCTCATCATCATGTCGCGCTGCTAGCATGGATCTCCGTGACCCTCTCTCGCCACCCGTCTCTATCGTCCATTGCTCCCGGGAGGTCTTCCAGGCTACATCCTGTATCAGCACCGAGCTCTTATATATAGGTTCTAGCTGGTCGTCCTGTCTTTGCTTGTCCATGTGAATGGATTCACAGGAGTATGTTGCTAATGAGTTCATCCTTACTTCTCCAGTATGTCTGGTTCGTCTAACGTGGATAGTTTTCATGATGGGTGGTAGGTGGCCTTATAGCTGCTGTTTTGGGGGTGTTACCTCCAGGACTTGTTCAATATTGCTCGCAGCATTCTTGTGTAATTGCCTTCAAGCTTTTTCTCCATACGTTTAGTTAACGTCCATCTAGTGCATCCCTATATCAGTATCGACACGACCTCCGCTTGGAAGAAACTACGTTTCATTTTATCGGTCAAGTCTGACTTCCATATGACCGATAGCCTATCGATAGCTGTCCATGCCTTTGCTAGTCATGATGTCCTTCTCAGTTGATGAGACACTGCTTCCTAGGTAGGTGAATTTGTCCACTAGTTTCAGAGAACTACTATTTAGTGTGGGGATGTCGCCTCTTTGATTAAAGCACATATATTCCGTCTTGTCTGCGTTGACATGGAGGCCTATACCTGCAGCTGTTCATTCCAGACTATGTTACAGGGATTCGGCGTGGGTGGATGTATGTGCCAGAAGTGCTATGTCATCGGCGTAGTTCGCGTCCGTAATTGTTTGTACAAGGTATCTTCTGCTTCTTTTCTTTTGCCAGCTTGAAACCGTTATCTTTCCTTAAATCAATAGACGTTCTAAGCACATAGTCTAGAGAGATGATAAACAGGTATGGGGTTAATGTGTCTCCTTGCAACACACCCGCTACAATGTCGAAGTAGTCAGTGTCTTTATCCGAAGAGCGGACTTTTACTTTCTTGTTTTTATATAGCATCATTATGGCTGCGACGGTTTCTTTGGGTAGGCCGTGGGCGAGTAGTATTTGCTCCATCTTTCCTCTGTGTATAGAGTCAAATGTCTTGGAGAAGTCGCCAGATAATATTGTTGCCTTTAGGTTTTTTTTGCGCATACACATTCTAGAATTCGACGGATAGTCAAAATTTGTGATGTCGTGGATCGATTTCTCCTAAAGCCATTTTGGTTCTTCCTAAGTATCTTGTCAATTTTGGGTTCCATGCAGTTGCGTAGTAGAGCATTGTAGAATTTGGATATAAGGGTTATACCTCGGTAGTTCTTGGCTATTCCGAGGTCACCCTTCTTAGGAAAAGGGAGGATACATCCCTTTGTCTATCTGTCTATTGTGTTTTGGTTATATACGGCATTACAGTGTCGGGGCAGTATGTCGTCGAATTGCCTGGTCTTCCATACTTCTGAGGGTATTACATCAAGCCCTGCAGCTTTTCTATTTTTAATTTTTCTTGGTGCTGAATCGAGTTCTTCTTGGATAAACTGACCTAATTTGGTGTCTAATTGTTGACTAATAATTTTCGTGATTGGTTCATGCGTAACTTTCGGGGGTTTTCCGAGAAAATTCTCGAAATGTTGTTTCCACAGGTGTATTCGTTCTTCTTAGCTGGAAGCTTTCAGTTTAGCTTTCGCGGTGCTCTTCCTTCTTCTCACTTCGTTTGCCGTCTGTCATGCTATACAAGATTGTCAATCTTTAACCGAGTCTCTAATCTTATTGATCTGATTTTGGATATATTCTGTTTGTTCTTTTATGCATATGTTAGCTAATTCATTTTGTGCCTTTTTAAGTTTCAGGTCATTGATATTGGTTGGGTTCCTCCTATAGCATTTGGAAGCAATTTTCACGTCTGCACGCTTTTCCCTAACCGCTAATGTCTCCCATGGGACTCTAGGTCTAGCTCTTTGTTTAGTTGGTATACATTCCGCTGCCGCTTCTAAGTGGGCATTGACTAAGCGGATCTTAACAATTCTATTGTCTGGATAGTCTCGATTCTTTCTCTGATTTCCAAATTCTACAGTTTTTTCTTTTTGTTTTTTGTGTTTTTGTTGTTGTTTTTTTTTGGGGGGGTTGTTAGTTTTTTTGTTGCCAGGCCTTTAGTTGCGTTCAAAGCGCACCGATTGCGATTTGTATCACCAACACCCTCAAGTTCCACAGCTTTGGAAGTTATCTATTAAGATCCGTGTATTTTTCCATCTTTTTGCTCTCTGATATTTTCACTCTGTGGTTTTTGGTATGGAACTCAACTGGAATTAATGCTGAAGCTCCACTTTTGGAGATCTGTGTTCTATGGTTTTATTGAGTAAACTTTTTTTTCTGTTTTTTTCAAGTCGGCCATTTTTTAATATACATTTTTACGTTGTTTTTTTTATTTATCAGCTGCAAAGTGAATTATCAAATTCATATATTTTGTCCCCACGAGCTTTTTGCTTTGGCTTCTTATTAATCAATGACAAAATTGTTTGGGAGAATGAATCAACGTTTGAATTGGTTCCAAGAATTTTTCGCGGCATTTATATTGAAATATCTCTTTTAGAATTCGCTTGTCCTTGTCTTTTCCCGCCTTTTTATTGAAAATAAGATTTTTTCTTTCATCTTTTGTTCAGTTACCACTCTTTAAATCTGTCTTATTTCAAAGAAAGAAAAGGGGAAAAACAGGTAAAAGTAGAAGAAAAGAAAGAAAAATAAAAGGAAAAGCATGAAATAGAAATGGAAAAAAGAAAATATGAAAGAAAATTAAATAAAAAAATAGGGGGAAAAAATTGAAGAAAATATTAAAGAAAAATAAATGGAAAAATATAAAAGAAAGGAAATGGAAAATATGAAAGAAAAATAATGAAAAATAAAAGGAAAAATATGAAAGAAAAATAAAGAAAAATAAAGAAAAATAAGAAAGAAAAATCGGAAAGAAAAACAAAGAAAAAGAAAAGGAAAAATAAGAAAGAAAAAATAAAAATGCATGAAAGAAAAAGCAACAAAAGGAAAAGGTTTTAAAAGGGTTAAAGAAAGAAAAAGAAAGAAAAAGAAAGAAAGAAAAAAGCAATAAATAAATAAATAATAAAGTAAAAAAAATAAACAGAAATTAAAGAAAAAAGATTTTTGAATAAATCAGGAAAGAGAAAGAATAAAATAACATAAAATGGAAAGAAAAGAAAGAGAAATGGAAAGAAAAAGAAAGAAAAAGAAATGAAAATACGTGAAAGAAAAAAGAACAAAAGAAGATTTTGGAAGGAACAAAAGAAAAAAAGAAAAAGAAATGGAAAAAATAAGAAAGGCAAATAAATAAAACTGCATGAAAGAAAAAAAAGGTTTTCGAAGGACGAAAGAAAGAAAAAGCAACGAAAAAAAAAGGGTTTTGGAAGGACGAAAGAAAGAAAAAGCAACGAAAAAAAAAAGGTTTTGGAAGGACGAAAGAAAGAAAAAGCAACGAAAAAATAAAAGGTTTTGGAAGGACGAAAGAAAGAAAAAGAAACGAAAAAAAAAAGGTTTTGGAAGGACGAAAGAAAAAAAAACAACGAAAAAAAAAAGGTTTTGGAAGGACGAAAGAAAGAAAAAGAAACGAAAAAAAAAGGTTTTGGAAGGATGAAAGAAAGAAAAAGCAACGAAAAAAGGTTTTGGAAGGACGAAAGAAAGAAAAAGAAACGAAAAAAGAAAGGTTTAGGAAAGACGAAAGAAAGAAAAAGCAACGAAAAAAAAGGTTTTGGAAGGACGAAAGAAAGAAAAAGAAACGAAAAAAAAAAAGGGTTTTGGAAGGACGAAAGAAAGAAAAAGAAACGAAAATAGCAATAGATAAAAAGGTAAAAAGAAAAAAATAAACAGAAATAAAAGAAAAAGATTTTTCGATAAAGAGAAAAAGAAAGAAAGAACCTAAGACGAGCGGGAAGAAAGTGACATGGAAAAAAAGAAAGTAAGAATTTAAGAATGCAAGAGTGAAAAATGAGAAGAGAAGAAACAGAAAACTGGAAAAAGAGAGGAAAGCAAAGAAAACGATCGAGAGAAAAAGAGGGAGACAAAAAATGAAGAAAATAAATCAAAAAGGACAGAATGAAAAGAAAGGATAATGAACAAAAGAAGGAAAAAAGAATAAAAGGAAAAAAATATTATTTCTTTTTTTTCTCTTTCTCCTTCCAATGTGAGGTGTTTTAATTTGTTTTGTTTATCTTCACTATTTCCATAAAATAAATTTGATTTTATCTGCTCAATTGACATAATTAGTTCCACTGTACATACATTTTCTCCATCTAACGTAATCACTATTTATGACTGACGAATTTTTGTTTTTTGTTGTTTCCATTAACGGAAAAACCAATAGAATAAGAGTACTGAGTGTTTTAAGACTATTTTGAAGAAATTTAACGTTTCATTCATTGTTCATTTCTGTTTAGGTAAACACAGCTTCAGTCTTGATACTTTTTAAGCACATCTCGTAGAGGGACTGAAACTATCTATCATCGGCATCATAGATTAACGTTTGATTTCCCTCTCTCTCTCTCTCTCTCTCTCTCTATATATATATATATATATATATATATATATATATATATATGTGTGTATGTGTGTGTATATATGTTGTAACGAGTTTCCACCCGTATTTTTATTTTTCGAGATATGGACGGAGTCCTATGTGTGGGTTACTAAGACCACGGACGAATGAGTGTTTGAAGGTCAACGTGATATGAATGGATACGTGGGGATTTCTGAACCGGACAAACAATATAACGCGGAGTTGTTTTTTTTTTCTTTTCTTTATATATGTATCATTCATACATTTTTTTCATTTAAAAGAAAGCACAACTGTGACAACAGACAAACAAAGAACAAAACGAATGCAACAAAAAAATATACAGAAATGTGGAGGACAATTCGCTCCCAATAGTGTCTGACTAGGTCCTTCCAATAAGACGAAGTATTTTTTTTTTCTTCTTTCACCGAAGATCAAGAGTCTCTCCTCTTCGTCTTTATGGATGTACAAATTTTAACCAAATAGGTTTTCCGCCGAAACTAGCTGCTGATGAACAGCCTCAAAAATGTTTCTTTGGAACAGTCTTGATACGGACCTTTATTTAGGTTACGTATATTATTCTTGATAAAAATTTTGACTAACCTTTTTTTTTTTTAATCTTTCCCTCTCTTTTGTTAATTTTTTCTTTTTTTTCTTATATTCGTTAATCTCCTATTAACGAGTTGCAAGGCACCAGTTTTTTGTTTTCCTTTTCTTTTACGTTGAGCCTCAGGTTCTTACCCAACGGAGCTAAATGCTTCTATATTCCATTTTGGGACTAGGATTTCCACTTTCACCGGACCCCGTGAAAAGGCAACCTTTCTCTTCCTTGGCGAAGCTCGAAACTAACTTTTTGGGTTTCGTTTCTTTTTGGCGGTAAAGCGCCCTCCCTGTCTCTTCTCTGCTACTTCTCCCCCTGTTGCTAGGGCTCGAAGACTCGCTAATCGCCTTCCCCCACTTCCGGTCCACATAGTAGTTCTTGCACTATAATCCTACCGTGGCCGCTGGCCGTAACAATGTATATATATATATATATATATATATGTGTGTGTGTGTGTGTGTGTGTGTGATTAAATAAATCAAACACTTCTCTTCTGTCTATTTTATTAATGATCTGTCCAAGTCTTCGTATGGGACGTTTGACATCTGAATGGAATGAATTAAAAAACCGCCATATTTTACCAAATACTTTCGGACCCAGCTGGAGCCATTTTCAAGGAACGAACTGTAAAAGAACAAACACAATGACAACATTCGAAACTGATATTTTCTAAGGAAGGGTTGTTAATCTTTATATAGAGAGCTTCTAGAATTGGGAGTTTTGTTTGTTTTTTCTTTGCGCAAAATGGTGTTTTCAAGTAGAATTTTTAGGTGTTTGGAGGAGGGTTAAGAATCTGTTTTTAACTGTTGAGAAACGGAACTAGTGTCGTTCTAATCAAAGAAACATTCTCCTAGTTAACATGATTTAAATATTACGAATTATGATGTCGATCGTTTCTTTCACAGGAACATTGGTGAAAAGATTTTTGACATCAAGTGAGGCTATGGTTTGGTTGTAAGGTTTTAAAGTTTGTAAAATTTGAACGAGTTCATGGTTGGATTTGAGGTTGTATTTGTTTCGTATGTGTAGGATGTTTGGGTCGGTTAATGTGTTTAATTAACTCATAAATGGGTGTGGTGAGCTGAGAAATACTGGGTCGGAGAGATTAGTGTTGTTTATGGATTTTGACTGATCATTCCACCGAAGATGGTTCCAGTTGGGGCCAAAAATACTTGGGAAAAATATGGCAACTTTTTCGAATTCCTTCCATCCAGATGTCAAATGACTCATACGAACACTTGAAGGGATTAATTATAAAATTAGCAAAAGTGAAGAGTCTTATTTAAACATTTTTAAAAAAGAAAATGCTGCGTATATATATATATAGAGAGAGAGACAGACAGACAGACAGACAGACAGAGACAAAGAAACAGAGACAGAGAAATTATATGTACATATATATGTATGCCTCTCTCTCTCTCTCTCTCTCTCTTTCTCTCTACATATATATAATGAGAGAGACAGAGAGAGAGACAGAGAAATTATATATATATATATATATATATATAAACCTCTCCGCAGTAACAGGGTGTGACACAAAATCAATTTTTAAGCGGGGTTTAACAGGTTTTCCTTCTCCCAGACCGGTTGCCATTCCAAGATTAGAGCCCAGTCTGCTCTATTATTTACATATAACTGGAGGGAGAATAGTTAGATTCATACCTTTCCCAAGGATATCAGCGCAATGTGAAATGCCAGCAGCCTCGTCCAGGATTTGAAAATAAAGGTATGTATCAACAGTACTTTATATTATTTACTGTATATCCTCCTTGGGCATGAAAACAGTCCTTTACTCATGCAAGATAGATTTATTTGAACAAGGTGGACTTACTGAACGTGTTAAGCGCCGTTCCTTTATGCCCCATATATAAGAAGCGGATTGTTCTGGCGAGTACGTCGGCAAAGGATTTTACTCAGTATCCTGCAGAATATGTTGAGTTGCATGGATATATTTCCGGTGAGGATTATCTAACAAGAATAGAACATCATGTAGGAGCAAATCTTGTTGAACAATGTCTTAGACAAACCTATCACTAAAGTCTTTGAGAAAGACATTAATCCATCTTTTCTCCACCACCACCACCACCGCCACCCAATTGTGAGTGATTAAAAAGACAAACTGGACTCTTTTGTCTTGGTACAAGAAAAGGAAAATTCTGAATACAAACCAGCTGTACGCCGCCAAAAAATTGATTTTACGTCGCATCCTACCTATGGTGAAGGCGTTAGGTAAATACACCCCTGGTACTGATCAAGATTCCCTCTACAAACTCCAAAGAAGAATGAGAAAGTTTTAACTCGTGACACCCCACATTATGGTGCCCTGCATTGGGCCTGTATGCTGTGGGCGAACACACGCTTGAAGATGCCACTTCCCAGGTCTCCGCCTCGCATTCAAATGACCAGCAGCTGTTCTCATCACTCAGGACTTGAGGTACGCGTCCATCGTTTTACTGCGACTGAACAATTCCCAACGGTTTGCGTTGACTCCCCTCGGGCCACGTATGCTCTGATCTGTGCTGTGGTTGCCAGGCGATCTACCATTGCTTTCTTAACAATACGACAATCTTAGTAATCGTGTGTACTGGGTGGCCGCCCAGAACCTGATATACGGGTTTCTGAATGTTCCTTTCATCACTTTTGTCAGCATCGAGCACAATAGATAGATAGATAGATAGATATGAAAGCTTAAAACTTGAAGATAAGTGTACACAAAATAATGTTATTGAATTATCTTGCAATTAAAATCTGAAAAGAAATTTATATTAACATTGAAAAAGGAAATTACTTCATGAAATAATAAATACATTTATTTCGATGATATTTCATAACTATTATTAATTTCTTTCTCTTTTTTTTTCCTTTACTTCATTTTTTTTTTTTTCATTTATTTATTTTTATTCATCTATTTTTTTCTTTTTCAGTTTTGAACTTAAATTTCAAAAATGAAGGAAAAAATTAAGAAAAAGAAAAAGTGATGATAGCCGTAAAATAATGACAAGCAAAAATGTTAAAATACAAATCGTATTGCTGAACACAAAAGATTTTCTGTCGGTATTCAACGATCTTTAGATGAACGAAAAGACTTTTGATACTACCTCATCTGTGTGTATCATTGTAGGGGGTTTACTTCACGCGTGTATACATGTGTAGTCTATGTAATAAAATTTCATTCATAAGGTCCTTTTACAAATGAAATAATACCTTTATTTCAATGGTGTCATTATTTCTTGAGTATCATTACTTGCTTTTTCTTTTCTTCTTCCAGTATGCAGTACAAAATGTAACAATACAAAATATATTGTTGAACAATTTTCATATACAAGGTAAATTTTGAAATTCAATAAACAAGTCATTCAACTTCCAAAGAAGACTAAAAATCTTTTTAAATGTTTAGTTTCTTAAAAGACTTTTAGCAAGTTTTTTTCTTAATCTGTGTTGTAATAATAGCATTATAAAATAACTCCTTTATTTCAACGGTATTTACGGAAATCATTTTTTTTCTTTCTTTTCTTTTTCTTTTTTTACATTTTTGAACTTAAATGACAAGACAAAAATATTAAATAGAAAATTTATTATTGAATAGAATTTAGTTTCAGTATATATAATAATGATAATATCAAAAATATAGTGGAGTTATAGACGATCTTTAAACGTATAAATGAAATAATCCTTAATGGAAAGGTCTGCAAAAACGAAAATGTTTTGAAGTCACTCTCAAATGTGTGTGTGTGTGTGTGTGTGTGTGTGTGTGTGTGTGTGTGTGTGTGTGTGTGTGTGTTTACTTCACACGCGAACACATGCACAGTCTATGTAAAAGAAAGAAAAAGAAACAATTAAATATGGTCCACTTGTATATAGTAAAATGGCATCTCTTCTGGCAACATCAGAGTTGATAAGGAGAAACGTGTTGGCACGGAAAATTGGTCGTTGCTCGCGCCAGATGGTCACGCGACGTCGAACTGGTAGTGTACAGGGAACACGTGAAAAGTGCAAGGCATATACACGTGAAGACAACGGAAAATTCTTCTTTCACTGACACGGACGAATGACAGCGTTGACGTCATTCTGTCAAATCGCCTGAGTCGTTGCTTATTTGACAATAGATAAGTTGGTGGGTAGGTAAGAAAAAGAGAGATGAAAAGAGAAAGTGAGTTGGGTCTTTCATTTTCATTTTGGTCTGATTTGGTTATTGTCTAATGCCATATCAACCCTTGTGGGTTATTTAATGCCAAATCTTGTTTTGTTTTCTTTTGTTTTTGCTTGTGTTTTTTACTGTTCTTTTTTTTTCTTTTCGTGTATATGATTTTATGTGCGTTAATAAATTGGTAGCAATAATTTTCATTAATTTAAGTGGTTGAAAAAAACATTTTTTTTTAAATGTTTCTCTTGATGCGTTTGTTCCTCATCTTCTGCCTTCAAACACCTGTAAGATTTTTTTTTAAAGTTGGGTCTTTGTTTGTCATGAGAATTATTTGAAAAATACGATCGGGATTTAATCATATTGGTGTTAGGGCTTCACATGACCTGCCGATTGGTCGGATTGGGCATTTTCGACTGCCCATCGAGCCCAAAGCCAGTGAAGTCTACGCTTCACCAACCGGGTCAGGCCACAAGTTATTTGTTTTAGTTTTTATTTGGTTTGGTTTCATTGTTTAATGGTATATCAATCTTCGTGGGTCATTTAATGCCAAAGCCATTCTTGTAGAACAGCAATGATACTATTTAACCGATAGCTGGGGCAAAAAGGAGGGGTCATAACTTTACCCAAGGGTATTAGTTCGAAAGGGAAACTAATAGCTTGATTGCAGTTCGAACTCGCTTACTACGATGTTTCAAGCCCGCACATTAACTACTACACAATGAGGGATCTCCCATTAGAATTTTCTTTTTTGTTACCATGTCGCTCAGTAAAAAGAAATCATCACTGTAGAGATCATCTAAATTCCTGCATATTAAAAACTGATCTCTTCGATAAAATAAGATGGGAATCCTTCGAAGTTGAAGTTGTATCAGTACTACTGTATGGTTTCACCACTTGGATTCTTATGAAACGCTTAAAGACAAAGTTTGATGGGAATAACTCAAGGATGCAGCGAGCTGTTTTGAACAAATCCTGGAAGCAGCGCTCCACAAAACAGCATCTGTAAAGCCACTTACCTCCCATCCCACAAACTATTTAAGACATGCTGGAAACTGCTAGAGAAGTAAAGAGGTTCTATTATGGACTCCTACACAAGGGCATATACGTGTTGACCGACCAGCAAAAACTTACATGAACCAGCTCTGTGCGAACACTGGGTGCCGCCTAGAGAAATTTCCAAGTGCAATAGTTTATAGGGATGAATGGTATGGCGAGAGACGGTCAAAGGAATCTGCGCTAATAATGATGATGATGATGATGATAAAGGAATGGTATTAAAAAGAAACAAATGCATGAAAGTGTGTATACCATCTGATTAGGCAAGGAAAAACCCATCGAAATAAATTTATAATGACACTATAACTGTGCGTTGAGTTTTCTTCCATTTGAGTTGGTTTCCTCGTGGCTGAGTGGTAGAATCTTGGATTGGCGTTTCAGTCAGCCAGGTTTCTATCCCAGCTTCGGGAATCTAGCCACACTGAAGAGTTCTGATAGAACGAAACAGTGTGTCTGTGGATGACTATATATATATATTCACTGTAAATATTGTTTTGTTTTAGAAGTAGGGAATGTAAACAGCGACCCGAGTTTAATTCCTGAACGAAGCTGTTTCTGTATCACTTCGCACAAAGGCAAAGGGAAAGGTACGAATTTGCACTTCCACCTGCTGTGGATTGATAGTAAGGGAGACTTGGTTCTTAAACCGTGACAGGGACACTCAACAATTATAAAGTAAATGAATTCAAACCAGTTGTACACCGCTAAAAAAACTGACCTTGTGTCACATCGTCCCCTTGCTGGAGTGATTGTTTCATTACTCGTCTAAATGAATCATTTTGTCATCTAAGCGATGAGACATCTGGCGATGTAACAATGCTTAAAATGAAGTAGATTGATTATTTTGCAAAGGATGTTTGCGCTAAGTGAATATCATCATCATCAAGTCTGCTAGCACGTATTTCTTTGACTTTCTTTCTCCATCCGTCCCTATTATTCATCATTCCTGGCAGGTATTCCAAACTACAAGGATGATATAGATAAGTTCTTGCTGATCGACCCACACAGGCACGTCCATGTGTAGGGGTCCATAAAAGAACGATACTTATGAGTTCGTCTTAGCTTCTTCAGCAATGTCCCGTAGCATATATATATATATATATGCATATATATATATGCATATATATACACACATATGCATATATGCATGCACACACATACATACAAGCACACACATATACATGGATATATACACATACATACATGTACACATAATAATAAATGGACACACACACACACATACACACACACACACACACACACACGCATATACATACAAATAAGACAAAGAAGACGTCCTAGGCATTGCAAGAGAAGAAGGCATGAACTCATAATCAACGTTCTCTTATGGACTGCTGCCCATAGACACACCATTGTTGACTGACCTGAAAAAACGTACATTCATCAGCTCTGTGTAGACACTGGATGTCGTCTAGAGGATTTATCAAGAGTGATGGCTAATAGGGACGGATGGCGAGAGAGAGTCAAGGGTGTAATTTGATAATGATGCCATCGTTATCTCTCGTTGTAGTCAAATCACCGATTATGGCATCGTCACTTACACCGTTATTGTGTCTTTATGTATCGAAATGCCCCTTCTCCATCCATGTTTTTATCTGATGAAGGGTGCCCCTAGTCGAGACACATCTGGTCAGGGAACGGCCACGAAGGCTGCTGTGACAATGGAACACTATGACAGGATGATTACAATCACAAGGCCTAGTAACTTAAACCAAATAAATGATCGACCCGATTTTAAAAATTAAAAAGGTTTTATTTTCTCTCATATAAAATTGTAAGTTTTGGTGCTATGAAATCCTGTATCTGGTTTATAAGCTCTATAAGTGGTGTTTAAAATCCATTAACTGTATCCCCAGCAGAGAGTTAAGATCTCCACCCACAGAGGTGGTATCTTGGCAATGACACTGCCTCTAATGTTGAGGCTTCGGTTCTAGAGATCAGAATAGTGTATAGCAGAGGCGAAAATGGTCAGTTTTGATTCGACAGTTTGGGTTCTATCTACTCCTCAGCAAACTAGGATGTCTTGCCATTAAAATCAATAATTCATATTTAATAGCATGTCATGCCATCAGAATCAATCCTGTTTCGGTTATCGAGTCTGTTAACTTTGTCAAATCGTTAAATCACGTCAAACTTCCTTACTTGACTTGCAGCTTTCGGTTGATTTCGGCTAAGTTCTTTCTTCAATAGCGACATGTGATCTGCAAACTGCTCTCAGCCACATTCAGCACATCAACCGATTATCTTCGCCTAATACGCTTAATTTTATCCCAACTCGTCTGTCGAATGTGACCGACCAAAGCCAAAGATTCTGACAATCCCACCCCGACCCCGTCGCGCGATTTCTTTTCACTGATTAAGTCGAATTATTCCTATCCCATCTAATAAGGTCAGGCCTATGAAACCTTGCCGTTCTTTTACGAGATAACACAACCCCAGATTCTTCGAAATTTTCCCAAACTGAAATCAAAATATTTTTTCTCATAGTTTCACACAATACCTGAGTTATATTTAACAGGTAAAACGTGACATCTTCTGGCTTCCAGTGTTTATAACACTTTAGTCAGAACTAGTCGTAACCTTAATCCTCCACCGGGGACTCCATTGTTTTCGAGGTTTACCTATTTCCCACTCGTAAGACAACAAGTCTAAAAGATTGAAAACTCTAAATTCAAATTAGCTCTACTTCACTCGAAAGATGATCTTGTATCGCATCCATCCTGTGGTGGAGGGAGTAGACAAATATTTATCTGTTTCTCATTATCTATTCCTTCCCTCATGCTGGATCTTGCCCAGTCAGCTGGGGCTGTAGAATACACTGACTGCACCTCTGCAGAGGGTGTCCTCGTGGTGTAATGGTTAAAGCGATGCACTGCGGAATCGTAGTACGCGAGTTCGTACTCCAGTCGCGCTATTACGTTCACTTTCGGGCAAATGCCCTTGGGAAAGGTATGAACCCCCTTATTCTCCCTCCAGCTATGGGTAAATAGTAGGACGGACTAGGTTCTTCAGCCTTGGTGAGGCAACTAGTCTAGGAGAAGGAAAACTCTGAATTCAAACCTCTTAAACTCCGCTTAAAAATTGACCTTGTGTCATATCCTGCCCGAGCGGAGGGGTTGGTAAATAGTACCTCTGCAGAGTGGTAAGACCCCACCCCCTAACGAGTGTCCTGGATATGACACTAAACAATATGATGGTGATGTTCCAGCAGTGCTGGAGCTTTGGGGAATGCGGAGTACCCCTTTATTGCCATCGCTCCCAGGTCTACTCTGGCCCGGAGTGGTAGCACCTGACAGGGCCCTATCTATGGGTTAAATAGAACTAACATCATACTCATGCTAAAATGAATTGAGTAAACTGAATAGCTTGAAATAGAAACGTTTTTGACAATTAAACCGTACTTACACTTAAACAGCGTGCTTATGCTTAACTGAATTATTTCAAATAGAACTGTTTTTCGACATTAAAACTGTATTTACACTTAACTGAATTATTACATATAACTGCTTGAATAGTTTGAAATGGAAATGTTTTTGACAATGAAACTGTGTACTTATGCTAAACTGAACTGTTTTCAATAGAACAGATTATTTACATAAAAATGGATTTGGCGTTAAATAACCTACAAAGGTTGATATGCCATAAATCCCAACAAACTAAACTAAACTAAACTCATGCTGGATCAATTTTAACAATTTTCTATTTTTCTACCATTAAATGTATTTCTCTCATTTCTTCTTCTTCTTCTTCTTCTTCTTCTTCTTCTTCTTCTTCTTCTTCTTCTTCTTCTTCTTCTTTGCGTCAGATTAGTACACCCAAAAATGGCCCTTCTTGTCTAATGAATATTTTTATATTTACTTTTTATATCTACTGAGAGTTTCGTCTTCTCCTAAAGACCGTTGCTCAGTCGGTTTGGGCATTAGAATACACCGACTGCATCTCCGCAGAGAGGTAAGACGCCCCTCCACCGCCAACGAGTGTCTTTAATATGACACTAAACAAGTTGATGATGAGGTTCCAGTAATGCCGGAGCTTTGAGGAATGCGGAGTTCTCCTTCATTGCCATCACTTGACTTTGCCCTTGAGTTTGCCCTTGCCCGTAACATATTGCTCAGTGACTACTTTTTAGAGTTATATATATATATATATATATATGTGTGTGTCTGTGTGTGTGTGTGTGTGTGTGTGTGTGTGTGTGTGTGTGTGTGTGTGTGTGTGTGTGTTACGATGGTTTAGACACAGATCAAGGCACTTCTGGAATTCTTCTTTTGATGAGATGTGAAGCTGCGCCTTCTTTCTTTATAACTTATCCTTGAAATATTCTTTCAGTTTAAGAGACAAGAAAACGTCGAACAGAATATTGTCTGGTTCGTATAGAATGTGCTGCGCTTGTGCAATCCTATCTTTAACCAATACTGGATAAATTAAACAGAATACACAGACGTATTATCATCGTAAATCTGTCACTGACTCTTCGACCAATAAAGTCTGGCTACTTACAACCCACAACCTCACGGTGACGACGCAAGATTTTCAAGTAATCCAGTTTGGTAGTAATTGGACTCTCAAAAACATATTCATAATGAACGAGACCCACTTTCTCAAAAAATATCGCGAGCAGTAGCTTACTCCGAACTTGGCTCGTCTTTGGCTTAGATGATGACGGAGATTTTCACTCAGATGGCTGAACCATAGAGCCACAATCGTAGCTATGTACCCACAATTTATCTCTTCTTATGATGGTTTTCAAAAGTTCTACTTCGGTTTCTGCACAGTGAACCGAATCGATAATCGTGGTCATCTAAAATTACAGCTCCGGTGTCAAAATGTGACTGCACTTTGTCTGATCCCCAAAATTTTCAATAACAATGATTTCATATGACTTAATGAAAATACCCACCAACTCTTAAAACGTCCTGATGGTCATTCTTCAATCTGCCTTCACCAGACTATCCGCCTTCTTAATTGCTTTTGCATTTCTGCTGGTGGAAAAAAAACATTTAGTAAAAATGCAGTTAATAATATAAGTATTTGTGGAATTAGTGTGAGTCAAAGGTTTCGCAATATTTCAAGCTACCAGATTAACTAAAAGAATTTTCGGATTTTCTCCGATGATTTTTGGCAACTTATATCTCCATGTTATAATAATGTTTTCATAAAAATTGTTATTCACTCGTTATTGAATTGTTTAATCTTTGTTTTTATATTTAACATAAAAATATTAATTGTTTATTTCTTATTTTACACCTTTGATAATGGGTGGTAAAAAAAAATGCAATTAGAGACATTTTTCGCTACTTGCTGAAAAAAGGTGCCAGGGAAGCGGCAAAAGAAATTAGTGAAATGAAGGGCCCAGGGACTATCAATGAATATATGGCACAAAACTGGTTCAGACGTTTCAAAGAAGTAGACACCACCCTCGAAGACAAACCAAAGTCACAAAAACCTTCTGTGGTGTAAGATGAAGCCTTGCTTGAAATAGTTGAACAGCCAAGCCCAAGTACTCGTGCTTTGTCGGCAGAATTTGGTCCTTCACAAAGTACCATCAATCGACACTTCTATAAACAAACTCGACCTTGTGAACACATGCTGCAATACTTGAAATGTAAAATAACTTGAAATATAAGCAAATCTTACTCACCCCAGTATTACTAGGGTGTGTCAAAATGTTTGCAGAATTTTGGAATCGTGAAGCACAATTCGAAAACTCCGGATTCTTTTGACAAGGTCGTGAAGGTGATGAACCACACTGGACAGTGAGATGCTGAGCTCGCCTGATTGTCTCCAAGTGCTACTCGCCCGATTCGCCTCTATGACTTGAAGAACAGCCTCGGAATTTACGGTTTTAGACCTACCTGACCTTGTACGTTCATCTGCACGGCTTTCAAATTCCACTCGGAGTGAAGCAGTATACAACATGTCAACGCAAAAATTACCACGACACTACAAATCACAGCAAGAACGTTCTACAGCTTGACCTACTTTGGTCACGTGATATGAGTGCTGGAAACCAAAATGTATTAAAATATTGCAAAACCTTTAACTCATTCTTGTCAGTTGCTTTGTGGACAAAATTTAAGGATGAGTCAAAAGTTTTGCAATATTTTGATACGTTTCGGTTTTTGCGGCACACATAAATAATTGTCGCCCTCGAAGAATGGGGAAGTGTCTATTGAGCTTTAAGTAAATTAGGAAAAAACTAACATTTGGTAAAATATGCAATCAATTACACTTGTATATTTTACTTAGTTTGGTAAACAGGTTGCATCAAGTACCTATTCCTAAATGGTCACTCATCTAAGTACTGAAAGGACTTGTAGCTAATTAACTTCATTGATCTTGGAGGGACCAGTACATTTCGATTTAGATTGGTTTGGTTATGTTTCATAGCATATCACTCTTTGTGTGTTACTTAATGTCAAATCATCTCTCTCTCTCTCTCTCTCTGTCTATATATATATATATATATATATGTATATATAAATGTGTGTGTGTGTGAGAGAGAGATTTGAGAGCGAATAGTTTGTTGATGACATTTTTAAAGAAGCCAGTGTTTATTTGCACACAGTTAAATGATTTTAATTATTGTTATCTAATATCTATGATTTTATGTAATATTGATTATTTGTTTGCACACAGTTAAATGGTTCCAAGTATTATTATTTTTGAGTAATAATTTTTATATGATATTAATGATAGTCCCCAGTAAAATATCGAACAGTTCCATATCTCCCTTGTTTGATTTAGTCTTTCAAATAAAAAATTATTCTCTTCAAGATTTTTGATTGATTGATTTTAAAGGTATGTCAACCTCTCTAGAGTTACTTTATGCCAAGAGGTTAGGGAATCGTGTACATTGTACATTTATATTTACATTTTTTTGTCGAGTTGTTTCTTACGATTTGGCTTTTTGTGTACTTGATTCTATCGAATAATAATAATAATCTTTAAACAGATCAACTTGAACCATAGGTGGGACCTTAACAGGTACTATCACTTCCAAGTAGAGTGGACCTCGGAGTAATGGCAATAAAGGGGAATTCCATACTCCTTAGAGCTCCAAAACTGAATTCTCATCATCTGCTACAGTTTAGTGTCATATCCTGGACCCACCTTTTTTTGCGGGGGGGGGGGGTCTCACCACTCTGTAGAGGATACACTCGGCGAATTCTAAGCCCTGGTGACAAGGTGAAATTTTTATCTGAAATTTTCACAATATAATGTTCAATCATTTTACCTAATTTCTAGGCTTAGCCTTGCCGTAACTTCAATCCAAAATGTCCTTTCATAGTCTATACCTAAACAAGAGAAGCAAGGACGAGCTCATAAGTGATGTACTACTATGGACCCCCACATATTGCCGAGCAAAAGCAGGACGACCAGCTCGAACATACATACAGCAGCTATGTGAGGATACGGGGTGTAGCCCTGAAGACCTGCCAGAGGCGATGAATGATAGGGAGAAGTGGCGAGAGAGGGTCAGGGATATCCGTGCTAGCAGTACGACATGATGATGATGATTTCTTAGTGACTTTTAATCATTACCCGCTTAACAGAAACCAGTGAGAACAAGATAATGTCTCTCACTAACTTCTTTCAAATTCTAGAATCGTTTTGATCGCTGTTGTAACCTCACAAAAGATTACTGAATAAGAAATAACCAAAAAAGGGGTTGAAAAATGAAATGGAAATCTTTATAACATTAACAAAATACAATACTTGTCAGTGGCGTGAAGAAAGTAACCGCTGCTAGTGGTGACTACTTAGTATATTTTCGCTCTTCGTCTCGCCCCCCACCAAACGGGCGAGTATGACACAAGGCGTTTTTAAGGTTGGTCCAGGCACAAGGCCGTAGCTCAGACGCGCCTGGCAGCTCAAAACGTGCCTCTAGACCCGTCAGCATTCTCCTAAAAAGGGGTGCATCAGGCGCCAAGTGATAAACCTAGCCCCTCTGAGAAGAGTTAGAGCCTGGCGGTCAGCTCCCGAGGCTTGAGGAGGATCGGCCGCGTGACGTGAATGCTGGGTTTCTTCTGCACCCATGACGGGTAGCCTCGCTTGAGTCAACCACAGCCACCGAAGGCAGTTAGTATATATTCACCCCTTCACAATAGTATCCAACGTATTTATGAGGAATGGGACCTACCCATTAATGCTCATAAGTTGGGTATATAAGAGTCACCTAATTGAAACCATCCAATGAGGTATTTTACCAGATTGACCTCAAGTTCCATGTTTATTTATCATACTGATTGAACTTACTGTATCTTTCCATTCAGGATCTAATTTGAATGTAACACTATAAGTCAAAAATAGATCTTACCGATCTGTTATGTAAAACGTTCATTACACATAATATATAACAAAGCACCTTTTTTGTGGCTTAAAACTAAGAATCATTCATTAGACGAAATTCTTCATTATTCGACTACATACATACATCATCATCATTATCATGTCGTGCTGGTAGCACGGATATCCCTGACCCTCTCTCGCCACTTTTCCCTATCGTTCATCGCCACTGGCAGGTTTTCTGGACAACATCCCGTATCCTCAAATAGTTGCTGAATGTATGTTCGTGCTGGTCGTCCCGCTTTTGCACGGCCATGTGTGGGGGTCCATCAGAGTACATCACTTATGAGTTCATCCCTGCTTCTCCAGCAGTGTCCTGCATGTCTGGTTCGTCTAACTTGAATAGTTTTCGTGATAGGAGGCAGGTGGCCGTACAGTTGGTGTCTTGTGGGGTGTTGCCGCCAGGACTTGTACAAGATTGCTCGCAGAATTGCAAAATTCTTAAAATGAAAACTAAAGAAAAGGTTTTGTATTTACTTAAATAAGTTTTACTTGTTTTCTTTATTTAAATAAGTTTTCTTTATTTAAATAATTTTTTCTTATGTCACTAATCCGGCACCTAAACGAGTTTTATGAGTGATAGCAAAAATGTGGGTGAGAAAAAAAGCTTTTTGCCCAAGATGATATATGATAATACACGGTTTAATCACGGCGCTAAAACGTCATCAGTGACGTTTGCTGCGTATGGTGGCGGTCGCCATGTCAGCTGCCGATTGAATTCACAATCTCATCTTGCAATCTGGTTTCGTAATATTCAGCATAATGACAAGAAATAAAAAAAAAAAAGCAAAGAAAAATGATAACAAAACACTTGAAAAGGGGAAACTCCAGCTCTGACGAAATACGTCATCGGAAAAATAATCTGGAGATCGGAGGAAATTGGCAAAATTAGATATTCATGTCGGATTTGCTCTGGACTTACTGACGTCATCTCGGAAAATAAAAAATCACATGTTCAATTGAAATAGTAACAACGAGGCCATTTGAGCATTTGCTGGGAAATAAAAACACATTTATTTCTAAATATAAAATATAAACACATTTATTTTTAAATGTAAACACATTTATTTTTAATCATGATATATAAATACCCTCATTTTTTAATATAAGTATATATTGTATATTCCAATTGTTTGGAATACGCTGACTGGGTACCCTGCAGAGTGGTAAGACACCCCCTCCAAAGGATATTCTGGGTAAGACACTTATATTGCATCCGATGGTGAGATTCCAATTCTGGGGAGTGAGGAATATCGATTCATTGTCATTACTCCCAGATCCACTCGAACCTTTTTGAGTATCATCTACGGGTCAAATAGATCTGTTTAAAACTTATTCATATTTGATAGGACTGTGTGCAAAAACTTCTTAAGAAAAAACTACATAAAAATGTAAGTATGAATGCAATTCCCTAGCATCCAGGCATAAAATACCCTTAGACGGAATGACCTGCCGTTAAAATACATCAATTAATTGATCTGAAATTGCTTTGAATTGCAAACAGATATGAGTTTGTATTATTAAAGAAAAATCAAGTAAAATAATTATGTATAAAATAGTTTCATTTACTCACGCGCACACACTTCGATAATAAAATACGATGTGAATTTATAGATATATATTTACTAGCTGTAGTACCCACGCTTTGCTATGATATCTTTTGTTTTCATTTTTGTTTTTTGTTATTGTTTTTTTTTTTTGTTTTTTGTTTTTTGGAGGAGTTATTTTTTTTAAGATTGGATTTCATGCAAAAAATAAAAGAAACCAAAATGAAATGAATGAAAAGGAAAAATAAAATAAAATAAAATAAAAGCGAGCCTGACTGATTTCAATCTCATGTGTTTTTTTATACAAATGTGACTCAATAAGCTCTTCTGTCTTTAAATGTGGATATTCAAGTGCAATGACACATACATGTGTATATGCGTATCTGTATGCGTATCTGTATGCGTATCGGTGTAGTGTAAATGTATGTCTATGTTCGTGGATGCGAGCATATCTGTATGGGTATGTGTGGGTAGAGCTGTAGCATAAATATTTATGTGTACATTGGATATGTGTGGGCGTATCATCATCATCATCATCATCATCATGTTGCACTATCCGCACGGATATTTCTGACCCTCTCACGCCACCCCTCCCTATTGTCCTTTGCTTCCAGCTGGTCCTCAAGGCTATATCCCGTATCAGCACAGAGCTGCTGTATGTAGGTTCAAGCTTGACGTCCTTGTGAAGGGGTCCACAGGAGTACATAACTTATGAGCTCGTCCCTACTTCTTCAGCAGTGTCCCGCGTGTCTGGTTCGTCTAATTTTGATAGTTTTCGTGATGGGTGGTTGGTGGCCGTACAGCTGCTGCTTTGTGGGGTGCAGTCTCCAGGACTTGTTCAATATTGATCGCAGCATTTTTGTGTAATTGCCGTCAAGCTTTTTCTCCATTCGTTTAGTGAGCGTCTATGTGGTGCATCCATATAGCAGTATCGACACAATCGCTGCTTGGAAGAAACTGCGCTTCATTTTATCGGTCAGGTCTGACTTCCTTATGACCGAAAAAAAAAGAAAGAAGCAGAAGGTACCCGGCAAAAACAATTAACGACACCCGACTTCGCCGATGATACAGCGCTTCTGGCAAATGCACCCGCTCAAGCCGAATCCCAGCTACATAGTCTGGAACGAGTCGCTGCAGGCATCGGCCTCCATGTCAATGCACACAAGACGGAATATATGTGCTTTAATCAAACAGGCGACATCTCCACACTAAACGGTAGCGTTCTGAAACTAGTTGACAAGTTCACCTACCTTGAGAGCAGTGTCTCATCAACCGAGACAGACATCGACACGCGACTAGCAAAGGCATGGACAGCTACCGTGTGCGTATAGTAGTATCAAACGGATAGTTAAACTATTTAGGAAAGTCGGCAGATTTTAAAAGAAAACAAATTAAAAAGAGGAAGTTTTCTCAGTGAGAATAAAGTTTTTTTTTTATTTGTCCAAAATGGAAAAAAGTCTTCGAGGCTGGTACGGTCAGGAATCAGATTTCCTTCATATCTTTTTCTGCTGAGTCGTTGAAAGCGGTAAAAACGTTTTTCTTTTCCGGAAATCAAAACCCCACTAATTCAAAGGAGCAGTTTGACTCTAGAGCAATAGTCAACAGGAATTGTTAACAGAGGACAATTGGTGGTTGGAGTTGAGTCACTCGGTCAGACCGAGGAAAAACAGAAAGAGGATTAGGAGCGAATTGTTAGGCTCGACTTGACTTAGACTGAAAGGTTAAGTGTCACACACGCCGCTCTTAAAATTGTTTCGGAGAGGAATTCTCAATAAGAATGGCGATATGATTTTATTCTCCTGTTGGTTTTCGTATCTTTTTTTTTTCTTTTCTTCTTTCAAGACCTGTCCTGTGGCTTTTACAGTTTTAAACCAAACCAGCGACTGACTTTAAAGAAAAAAAGAGGCCAGTTAACAGACTAGGCTAGAGGGTCTTCAGATCAATACTATCATATTAATACCGTCTCTGTGGAACCTGAGTGATGATACATGAAGACCGTTACCATATATTTGTGTATGTGAGGGGTGTTTATGATTTTTGTAATTAGAGTCGTCACAAAGGATGACTTTGTCACTAAATAACCCACAAAGGTTGATATGCCATAAAACAAAGAAACCAAATCACCATTTAGTTATTTAGATGAATGTCATCATTCAAGAACTATAATAATAAGTAGTGAATTCAACTGAAAGAAATAAAAGATGAAATGGTTAACGAGCTTAGTCAACGGACCAGTAAATTCTATTTTCCATGGGTGCCCTATATAAACAGCTACCCCAGATTGCACTGAAAGGTTTTTTTAAGACAGAGTTAAACAGAATTTGCCATGCATGAGTATAATCTACCAGGATCAGTTGAAAAGTTCGTAAGCTGACCAAGATACTCCCATGGAATGAGACCAAATGAGGTTTATTTTTCAACATCCGAGAGTCGGCTGAAAAATTCACTGTCATTGGCTGACCAAGATATTTCGATGGAATGCAGATGAATGAGGTTTATTTTTTTAACATATGAGGATTGGTTGAAAAGTTTATTGGCTGACAAAAACAGTTCAATAGAATATGACCAAATGAGGTTTATCTGCACACAATTCTTCCATTGGTGTTACAATCGTTGGATTTCATTGGTTAAAAAAATCATCAATAGCAGATATGACATCACCATGAAAGCTTTTCAACCATCAACCTTCATATATTAGCATTTCTTTTTGTTTTTCATTTGAGACATGAGCAAATATAAATATATTTCTAAAAAGAAAATAATTTCATAGAAATTCAAATATATCAAAGATAGATTACACTACTAGATCTCTATCATTCTCTCTTATCACAACATTTTTTTTTACTCTTTTGTCTATTCCCTTTACTCTGTCTTTTCATGTGCTTTCTCAATTGATCTTTCCCAATATCTTATTCTACTTTCACTTTCTTTTTCATGTGTTTCCTTTTTTATTTGAATTACTTCAAAAGATTTCAGTTGACAGATGCTTTGCTACCTGTCAACACAACTGATGTTACCTTCTTTAATGTATAGGCAAAAAGAAGTGCAAATAAAAACATGCAGGTATATAAAGGAAGTATTTTATAAATTTCATAGATTCAAATATTTAAACAAGAATTACTGCCTTATTAAGCACATTTTGTGCCTACTTTAGATTTGATATTCAAGAAACACTTTTTGAGATTCTATGTTTAAAATTTATTGTTTATTGCTCGACTTGTAAAGTATTGAGCACTTTTTAGTTTATATATATATATATATATATGTGTGTGTGTGTGTGTGTGTAATATTTATAAGATGCTACACCTCACAGAAATTATGGAATCATCACAGTAGATGTTCACCTTATTTTTTTTACTTTTATTTTAAAAAAATGTTCCATCTGACGACTCCATCCACTATAGAAGACCTATGACCTGTTATTCAAAAAGGTTAGAACCACTTTCATAACAACTATTGCTTTAATTAATGAAATCCAAACCTGAAAGAATCAAGGCTGACATAAAAGTTTTGGTAGAGGCAACTAAGAATTAATTCTAATTTTTTTGTCCATAAATTTCATAATTTTTCCTTCAATATAAAATTATTCTTTTACATTTTCTTCTGCATGGCTTGAGAAAATGGCAGCATGAATCTTATTGTAATGGAGATTGTATGTCTGTCTGTAACCAAAACCAACTCACCACCGACATCACAATTCCCTTAGTTATTCATATGACATTCTGCATGATTTTATGAAAAAAATTGTTTTATAATATTAATAGCATTGGCCTTGACTACATATTAGTCATTTACTTTGCTTTTTGTTTAGATGTGGCCCAAGTGTTGTATTTTGACCTTCGACCCGGCCAACTTGCCATTCCAAGGTGATGCGCCGGAAGGAAGTAACACATTCCAATGGCAGTTATGAGAGGAAATCGCGTAGGCTTGCTTGGCTGACGAAATGGGACAAGGTAAAAAATCCCATGATACACTCATAGACTGATACACCGGAAGAGAGTGACCTCTGAACTGCATGACAGTTATTTCCGCTTGATGATGATCAAACATACCATTCCAAAGATTGAGTGGGCGATTGAGTGGGCGTTGAACTATTATATAACTCAGTCAAGACAAGAAGTCAGAGTTGGAGTTAGAGACGAGTTGTGGTAGGGAAAGCCACGCCAGGCCGAAGGGACCCTCGGGGCCCCCGATTGAGTTGGGGTCCAGAGAAGTTGCTGATAAGATGCAGTAAAGAAAGCCATCATCCAGCAGAGAGCTGGGCCCCTGGGCCTCCGGTTGAGCAGCTCTGGAGAACGAGAAAGACACAACGTTGACGGCCATAAGAGTGGGGGTCAATATATTGCAGTTCTGTTCGGTCTCCAACCCCGTCTCACAGTAAAACCTTGAGTAACCCTTTTCGAACCCTTACAATAAAGTGAGAGGGACATATTTTGTTAAAGAAGTCTTCGCTTGTCTGTTATTCATTGCGTCGGTATGTATCCAGCATATATGCATGTGTATATGCATATGATTATATAACACAAGGCCATAAGAATGAAGCTCCCAATGAGACTTGAACTCAATCTTGAAAGTTTGCGAGTCTAGATTGCTTACCATTACACCACCGAAAGTGCTCTGGCCTTATCTACATGAGTAATTTACTTAGCTTTTTACGTAGATGTGGCACAAGGCCATAGTAATAGGGCACCCAATGAGACTCAAACTCATCTGTGAAGGTCCGAGGTGAACTGGCCTTACCTACATATAATTAACAATACACAACTCAATACCAGTTTACAGTGTAAGCAAGAAGTCTAACTTGTATATTGATCTTAAAAATTTGACTTTAATAAATCTTTACTTGGTTTTATTGATTTCTATTTATTTGGTTTTATCTTAATAAATATGAGCAAAATTCTCATTTATAAATCTTTTTAAAAATCCATTAACAAAAAGAAATAACTGTAATTTTATTCTTTACAGTCAAATTTAGTTGAATTGTCAAATTAGTTATAGACTAAAAAAAATCTGAATATGAGCACGGGTAAAAAATCATACATAGTTGTAGTAATTCTAGCCAAGTAAGATCATTAAGTTTATAAGTCCCAAAAATTCACTCTGAATTGTCCAGCAGGACACTTGGCATAACAGTTATAGACGTTGGTTCCCTAAGCTTCTAAGGAGACAATCATCTGCAGGTTCAATCCTCACTACAGGCGAGTAACAATACAGGAATACTTAACACTTGTACCCGGTTATGGCTAACGGAATCAGAACAAGTTCCATGAAGGTTCCCGAGTTCGACAAACACCTGAAGAAGGCTGGAGGACATATCAATCTAATGCTCTACCAATTGAGCAATTAACTGACTCATAGAGTGTTTGCCAATGGTCTGGGAGATCTGGGTTCAATTGCAGTCATACCAAAGATTTAAAAAATTGGTACTTGATACCTCCTTGCTTAACACTCAGCAATATAAGGTATGTATCAAGGGTAAAGTGGAGCAATCCAGGGAAAGGAGTAGCGCCCTCCCTCGGTGTAGTAGCTATTGAAAAGGGAGCCTTCTGGTCGCCAACTTTACTTTTAGTTATAGACTAATTACCTAAGAAAGTCATCATTAGTCTGAAAACAGAAGATCTTTTGACTGTACAATTTGTTGTAAAATAAATGTTAATTCAAAAGACTAAATTAAGATGTTGATTTATTTATTTAAATGCTTACTTGTTAAGTCAATTTCTTAAACAAGCTTCTTTTTTTTTTCTTTTTGTCATTGACAAGAAGGACTTTGCTTTGTTACTTAACTTTACAGATGGAATTTTTTCAGTCGATAAATGATTAAAATAATCAACAACAATGAACTAACATTGCTTTAATTCAGTTATTGGCTTTTTTATGTCCATTGATATAATTTAAATTTTTAACTTTTTGTATGAAATTTATAGTCATTTTAAAAAATCTATTATCCTGCGGTTGTTTTTAAATATGTAAGTCTTTCTGATTTAATATAATATCTTATAAGATTAAAATTTAAATACTTGTGTCCAAAGGAATAATATTTTTGTTAGTTTAAATAATTTTATCTTCTTTGGTCCAACAGTTAATTACTTCAAAAATTGATGATGAAAATTTGCTGTGAAATAATTTTTCATAGTCAAAAATCCGTAAACATTTGAGTAGTACGTTATGTATATGCACACAACCTCACACACAGCAAATATTCATAAACATTGAACAGCAGATCCTAATCTCACCTAATGTTTCAAAATAGACTCTTGTCATACAAATATACAAGGTGCTGACCAAGTTTGGAAATTTGACCTTAAAAATACTCATCTGCACAATTAGTTTAAATATGCTGCACACTAATCATAGTGGCAAACAGCTATACTGCATTCAGTTTGTGCATACAGTTCAACTTGCTCAAACACTTGGTTGGTTGGTTGGTTTCCAGCATGTCAACCCTTGTTGAGACATCAAATATCAAAGTTTTTTGCAAACACTTATCTGGTTTCAAGTAACTCATGATAATTATCATTAGTAAACAATTATAACTTCAAGTGACTCTTCTTAATAGAAATAATTAATTCACAGTTATAAAGTTTTGGTTTAGTTTCTTTATTTAATGCCAGATCAACCTTTGTGTATTATTAAATGCCAAAGCCATTCTTCTATTCAAGTTATAGCTGGGGGGGGTGGATGATGGATTCATGCCTTTCCCAAGGGTGTTGATATGAAAGGAAACATAATAGCATGTGCTTGGGACAATTTTAATGCCAAGATTATCAATTATGAGGATTGGTTTGTTTTCTTTGTTTAATGGCATATCTGTGACACTGACAACTTTATTTTCTTTGTTTAATGGCATATCTGTGACACTGACAACTTTATTTTCTTTGTTTAATGGTATATCTATGACACTGACAACTTTATTTTCTTTGTTTAATGGCATATCTATGACACTGACAACTTTATTTTCTTTGTTTAATGGCATATCTATGACACTGACAACTTTATTTTCTTTGTTTAATGGCATATCTGTGACACTGACAACTTTATTTTCTTTGTTTAATGGCATATCTATGACACTGTCAATTTGATATGGTTAAAGATGATAATTTAGAAGAGAGAGTCGAAGCCGGGAATTCCCAAAAGTAGATATGAAGCATATAAATACTGGCTACCTCTTCTTTCTTTTGAAGGTCAGAATAGAAAAATATAATTATGAGCTTATTTGAACACAGTGTTTTGAAAAGAAGAGAAAGATATTTACAAAAGATTAAGTGTTAAGCGAACAGCTTGTATCCTGAGTTCCAGTCAGGATAGGGCATATGGCTGACATCAGGTGACAAAAGGTGCTGTGTTGAAAAGCCACAGATAAGAAGATCAGCGGATTTCTTTTTGAGACCGGGTTCTGCCTACGCATTCTAAAAATTAGATTAGATTAGACAGTTGGAATAACCCAAAGAAGAGGGTCAGATGAGAGATAAAGAAGGTGGAAGAAAGGCAGGCACCCTGAGATAGTACCCAGCTGATTAAGGGTGAAAGATATAGATGAGAGTAAGTTAGAGTAAAGAACGTTGAACTAATCCTTTAACTACCTAAAAAGGGTTGGCCAATTCCCCAAATATCGAAAGGTACTTTCTCTTGCAGAAAATAAAATTAACATTGTTTTGAAAGCATTGCCAATCCGGAAAAGGGAAAATAGCTAATCCCATACCTAGTCGGTCTCACACCAGCTGAAGGTTCGCTTCCATATAAGCCGGAGATTTTAGCAGCTTGATAGTTGTCTTACAGCTTACATTTGAGAAAATCTCCTGAAACCGAAAATTTCTGAATTACTTTGACAAGCAAAACCTAAAGTCTACTGTCATGAAAGATAGCAGCATTGGGGAGGAATTTGTATATCTGGATTTTATCACAAACATATAACCTTTAGAATTATTTCATATATTGACTGGAGATGAGATTTTTTTTCAAATATATATTTTCTTACGAATTCTATGAATGATTATGCAGCCACCAACTATTAGCCACACATGACCCAGCATCACCAATAAAGACCTACTCACTTCCCTGTGATTAAAAAACACAGAATGTAGACAATCGGAGGATGATCATGAACGCTGCCGAGTTCGTCTAGACCAACTCAACACTCACCAACATCACAGAACTGTCTGTGAATGGAGTGGACAGATCTCACCCCAATGGCCAGATTAGTTCGGTTTGGTTTTAAGGCATATCAACCATTGTGGGTTATTCAATGCCAAATCCTTTTTATACATATATTGAATATATGATTTCTAAAGAAATTTTAAAGATAACATTTTTAAACAAGACTGACCTGGTTTTCTGCAGAGTTAAATGGTTTCACTTAATTTCAAACAATTCAGTTTAGCATAAGTCGACAGTCTTTTGTTTACGCAGAATTAGTCATTGATTTAAATACAGTTTTTTTGTTTGCACACAGTTAAATGTAAAAACAGTTAATTTCAAACAATTCAGTTAAGCGTAATTACACAGTTTAGTTCAATTTAACCCATAGATCGGACCCTACCAGGTGCTACCAGTCTGGGCCAGAGTGGACCTGGGAGCGATGGCAATGAAGAGGTACTCAGCATTTCCCAAAGCTCTAGCATTACTGAATCTTCACCCTCAGATTGTTTAGTGTCATATTCTGGACACTTGTTGGAAGAGTCTTACCCTTCCACAGAGATGCAGTCAGTATATTCAACAGCTTCAGCTGACTAAGCCACCAATAGTCAGAGGCGAAGCAAGGTAACTTTGTCATTTATACTAGTACCATCGAATTTGGATACATTTTTAGCCGTACCCCTTTTGTCTATACTTGGTAATACATGATGTTTTTATAACGGGCACTACAACAAGTTTATACAGGGTGATGCAGGATTGTGTTTATATATCAATCTTCGTGGTTTATTTAACATCAAAGCCATCCTTATAGAAGGAAAGTAGTGGTACAATTTAATCCATAGCTGGGCGGGAGGGGATAAAGAAGTTTCTACCTTATGTTTGTAGTTGGGTTATTGTTAATTCTAATCAGCAAAACTTTCCCCGGAATTTTTCAGAATTAGAACTAATTATAAATTAGAATCAAAAATATATCACAAATCAACCAAAGAAAATGACCATATACATTTCGGTTTTCATCCTAAGAAAATATTTAAAAAAACAGTGGATTCTTTCTTATTAAAAAAACAGTGGATTCTATTTGAGAGCTTTTAGGATATGTGGAGATGTTCGTGGCTTAACAGTTATTGTCATTAGAAGCGGACATAGCAACCTGAATAAAGCTGTTTGATTGACTGATTATTTTATGTCAATTTGTCTAGGATTATCTTATGCCAGAAGGTTAGGGAATCATGTTCATAGTACGTTCATTTTTTTTTTTTTTTTGTTTCCCAAGAGATTTTTTTACATATTCCGGTCAAATATGAATAATTTTGTAACAGATTTATCGAGGTTGTTATGTCCCCCCAAAACTATTCCACAGCACATATGTTTTCATCATTTTTTCCAAAAATGAATTTGAGTTTTGGGTACAGGAAGAAGTAAGATGAAGCAAGATCTGGTAAGGAAGAGAAGCAATTCAAAGACACGGTTGGCTGCTTCAGCAACTGCAACGTGAGCTTTGTGAACAAGCACATTATCCTGGAGCACGAGTACATCTGTCATCAGCTTTTCGACTTGATTGTTTCCTTCCGCTGTCTTAATTTTGTTGCATAGTATTGTCATAGTTTTATCTTTTTCCAGGTAATTATGATTACACCGTCCACAGAAAGAATATAAGACTAGGCATGACTGGGTGGGCAGGGTGATCCACTTGGAATTATGCAAGAAGTTGAAGTCTGACCATATGAACAAATGGTATTTGCACAACCCAGAATCTGTCCCATAGAATGAGACACACTAACTCCTCTGGGATTTTGAGATACAAACAGATCATCATATCTCGGCCAGACGACCAGTTCTTATAATAATCAACAATAAAAAAGAGAACTTGCAGAATTGTGGACTTTGCTGTTCTGGCGAACCACAGAGGGAAATTGAAAGAATGTGAAAAGAGCGATAAGTACCTCGACCTTTGCTAGGGAATTGAAAAAGCGGTAGAACATAAAAGTGACGATTGTACCAATTGTAATTAGTGCTCTTGGTACAGTCACCAAAGGATTAGTATAAGGACTGGAAGACTTGGAAATAACAGGACAAGTGGAGACCATCCAAACTACTGCATTATTAAGATCAGCCAGAATACTGAGAAGAGTCCTAGAGACTTCTTGTCACTCAAATTCCAGTGAGAAACCATCAGCTAACACTGGTGTGAAAAACTCTCAAAAGAGAACAAATAATAATAATAATAATAATAATAAAAACAGAAGTCATCACTTAGTAAGTAGACGCTGCTGCTTAAACTTCTTCGGGGGTGGAGAACTAGTGTATTTCCACTGTTTGTTTTGAATCTTTGAGTTACTAATCTGCGGTGGAATTTCTTAGGGTTAGCCTGGTTTTGAATCAGAAGTTTCCTGGAAATGTCAACCCTTTTTAATTTGTACTCTGGCATCAGCATTCTTGGGACCCATCTTGCAGACAGCTTGCTCACCCTCCAAATCTCTGTTAAAACAGTGTGGACCAAACCAGAACTAATACCTTATCAACTGGACAGTAAGACATTGGTCATCCAAAACCATACAGTGAATGGCAACAACTGTTGATCAATAGTTGAGGTTATTAGATGACCTAACCGAAGGTCATCTGTGCTGTTCCTAACCGGCTTGAATTCTGCATCCCACTTCATCACAGTTGGATGGGATGGGGAGTCTTCAGCAAGAATCTATACTATGTACTCATGGATTTCTTTGGGTCTAGTACCTTTTTTTTATGACAATTCAAACCTCTGTTTTGTCCATTTTTAGATTTGTCACACACTTCTCATCTTATTATAGCCAGAAATCTGAATTAGTTTTCCGAATTTTATAAGAATTGGTAGTGTGTTGTCATAACGAAAATGATCAGCTCAGTCTTTTCGTTCTGGTTGACGCTTAGAACTTTGTTTACCATCTAAACATTTTTAAAGCCTAGTGTTTCATTCCCCACCCCCGAAATAACTACTAAATGTACCTCACACTATCGACTATTGTACTCTCTTCACTGTAAAACACTAATCATAAAATGATGCACTCATAGGCTTACAAACAAATTTGGAGGTTAGTCACAATTATAAAAATACTTTTAGTATAAAACACCATTTTTTGCAATTCTTCCTAGGTTTCAAAGCAAACGTCCACCCTCTTCCCCTTCATGGCCTTCTTTAAAAGGTTTCTTAGCAGCATAGGGAGATGACAGATCTAGGCCTTTTAGTGGCCATAGTACCATCTTAATGGACTTGTCTTTTTTTTAAATGCAGACATAGTAAACAACAGAATTGTCATCACCTAATGTTTTAAAATACTGTCAATCATTTGTCTTTTTTTTTTGGAGGGGGGCACAATCTTCCATTCTTTGGGTGCATCAACAGTGGTAATGATGTGCAGCTTTAAATCATGAATATGCGCCTATTTACTCAACCCATCCACCATGAGCCGGGTGTGATACAAGCTGAATTTTCAAGCAGAGTAAAGCTGGTTTGAATTCAGAGTTTTCCTTCTTTTAAGCTAGTTGCCTAACTATGACGAGAGAACCCAGTTTGTCCTATTTACCTACAGCTGAGGGGAGAACGGATTAATTCTGGCTTTCTCAAGGGCATTAGCACAAATTAAATGCAAGCGGCCTTGTCTAGGAATTGAACTCATGTCCTCAATGCTATATCTTACAACAGTAACTATTATGCAAATGAATGGATAAATATATCTACCCATTTTATTTCAGTCTGTTCATATCTGTATACATTTACCCAACCCTTCTACCAAAAGGTCAATTTTCAAGTGGAGTAAAGCTGGGTTGAATTCAGATTTTTCCTTCTTCTAGACTGATTGCCAAAGCAAGGCTAAAGAACCCAATCTGACCTATTGTTTACCATAGCTGTAGGGAGACTGGATTCATGCCTTTCTAAAGGCATCAGTTGAAAGGGAAATACTCATTTTCAAATCTCATTTCCACAAATCACAGACCTTTTCTTTACAAGTCAGTTTCTTACTTCCTACGCAGGGGGTGTAATGATTTGCATGTTAGACTAGCAAACCCTCATGAGTAAGTTTAAGCAAAAAGTTTAGTAAATTACTATTTCCCATTATCAGCAAGAGTTACAATAGCATCATCATAATCAAGGTATGCCAACAACATGGATTCGTTAACTCTCTCTTACCATCCATCCCTATCAGCCATTGCACTTGGTAAATACTTTGTAGCGAGAGAAGAAACTTACCTCCTGGATCAAAGCGCGTAAGACTATGCCTTGCATATCAAGCAGTAGAAAATATGTTCAACTCTGGAGGCAGAAGTTATAGTGGGCCGATCTCGTCTCTCACAAGAAGAAATCTACCACGCATGTAAATTTCTATATGCCAGAACTTGCAAAAAAGAGCATGCCAGCATCAGGAGTGGTGTTATTGTTCTTTGCAGACTGCTTTTTTTGACTGACAGAACGAATGAGTTGACCAGAGGTATACTGAGGAAGGGCTGCTAGTCGTGTGTGTCGTTATTTTTAGTCAACTGAGGCTACCCAATTGTCTGAGGACTGGGCTACTGCTCTTATTTGGACTGGTTCTACAACAGACAGCATCCAGGGTCTACATAAGACTGATGAACATAAGTTTTTGGTGGTCAGCTAAAAATTTTGTGTCCATGTGTCGGAGTCCATTGGAGAATGTTATTTAGTAGTTTGTCCTTACTTCACCAGCACCACCCATGTCTTACTTGGATGGTTTGTGAGATATGAGGTAAGTGGCTGTACAGCTGCTGTTTTGTTGGGTGCTGCTGTTGGTTGTGTTTGGTTGGTGTTTTATAACATATCAACTCTTGTGGGTTATTTAATGCCAAATCCTCTATATATATTTGATTTGTAAACAATTAGTTTGTTGGTAACTATTTTTAAATGAGAGCTTATTTGTTTGCACACAGTTAAATGGTTTCAAGTATTGCTATCAAACATAAATAATTCTATTAAATATTAATCATTTATTTGCATACAGTTAAATAGTAGCAAGTCTGGCTATCTAACACTAATAATTTTATTTAATATAAATCTTTTGCTTGCACACAGTTGAATGGTTTCATGTATTGCTATTTAACACTAATAATTCTATTTATTCTACTGCTCAATAGACCAGACTCAATGTCTAGTCATAAAAAATAATTTTGTGTTGGATTCCAAGCCACATTGGAGTAAGAGGAAACGAAAGAGCAGACTCAGCAGCCAAATCAGCCTTAGATCTAAGCCCTAAAGTTATCTCCATTCCATATACCAATTTGGAACCGATAATCAGTAAATTCCTTCACAAAAAATGGCAACAATGATGGGACATGAACATCCATAATAAACTCTTCCAAATTCAGCCCACCTTGGTAGAATGAAGACCAGCTTTTAGAGCATCGAGAAGAGAACAAGTCGTAATATCCCAACTGTGCATTGGTCATACAAGGCTTACTCACGCTTTCATACTGAAAAAGGAACCACAACCACAGTGTTTGATGCTTAAACACATTCTTATAGAATGCAGAGCTTTCGCTGTCATCAGAAAGCGATTTTTCAAAGTGACTAGTTTAATTGAATTGTTTGAAAACATCAAAATAGATGACATTCTGTCCTTCTTGCGAGAAACAGGGTTGTATGAAAAAATATGACGAATTAAAACTGATTAATCATGTGCAAACAAGTGAAATCCTGCTTATAGAAAATTTTACCTACTAAATATTCATTGGTAAAAGGTATATACATATAGACAGAATTTGGCATTAAATAACTTACAAAGGTTGATACACCATAAAAACCAAACAACCAACCAACCAACCATATTTATTCGATATTTCTATCTAATATGTACAATTTGCCCACAGCTGGATGGTTTTAAATAAGTAGGTTGCTGTTTTCTGGATTCTTTTAAAATAGCACACAGAATCCTTTTGTAGTTTTCATATGATTTTTTTCTCCAAGCATTTCATTAGAATCCAAGTGGTGCAGCCATATAATTGTACTGACATGGCTACAGCTTGGAAGAATCCCCCTTTTTATTTCATCACAAAAATTTCAGTGATCTACCTTCTCATTTGAACAGCTAACAAGCTATGATCGATTGCTAGAGATACTGGGTTTGGTTTTGGTTTCTTTATTTAATGGCATATCAACCTTTATAGGTTATCTAATGTCAAATCCATCCTTAAAGATGAATAGCAGTGATACTATTTAACCCCCCGCCACCAGCTGGCATGGGATAAGGGGATTTATACCCTTCCCAAGGGTATTTACCTGAAATACAGACATTTTTGCATAAAACTTTTGAAGATTATTTTTCAGCTACTGGAAAGAGAAAGTGAGGAGGGACAGATGTATTATCGAGAAAATACCATTGAAAACTTCACAAATATTGTGGTGGGGTTCTATTGCATCAATTCTCATTTAGGAGATATGATTTGCCCGTCATGGAATTTAGCCTTAAAATTGTGCTTTATCAGGATTCCAGGAGAGACTTGAGGCAAACTTACGAGTATTTGTATCAAATCATAACAATACTTTTAGGGAAGACCCTGTGGCAAATGTACTGGGCTACAATGTCATAGCGTGTTTAAAGTCCAGTCACGCTATTATGTTCACTTTTGGACTAATAAACTTTGGGAAAGGTATGAACTTCCTTAATCCCTCCAGTAATGGGTAAAATAGTACCACTACTGTTCTACAAAGACAGCTTCAAAATTAAATAACCTGTGAAGGTTGATATGCCATTAAATAAATAAACCAAACCTTAATTTAAGAATTAAAATCTTATCAGTAAAAAACCTTGTAACTGGCACTATGATAATAATCCAAATTATCTTAATTACCCAACCCCTCCACAAGGTCAATTTTTAAGTGGAGCTGAGGTTTGAATTTAATTTTCCTTCTTCTAAACTGGTTGCCTAACCAAGGCTAAAGAACCCACTTTGCGCTACTATTTATCTATAGTTGAGGAGAGAACAAATGGATTTATGCATTTTCCAAGGGCATTAGCACAAAAGTGAAATACAGCCTCATCCAGGATTTAAATTAAGGCTGCCAATTCTATTTCTTAAGTCAGTAAAAATTATCCAAAGAATGCATATACGAGGATCATTAAATAAGTTTCCAGACTATTTTCGTATGGGCACTTTTATTGATAGTACACACATGAAACTCTAGTCCCCTTCGAAGTAATCTCCTCTGGCTGCAATGCACTTATTGTACCGTTCCAACAACTTCTGAAATGCCCCATGGAAGTCCTCTTGTGTGAGCGTGCCAATGACCTTTGTCGCAGCCTCTTTCTAATCATCAATTGTCTCATAACGACAGCCTCTGAGCTTAGGGAATAACCAAAAGTCACAGGGAGCAAGGTCTGGACTATAGGGAGAGTGAGGAACTGTCTTGATGCCCATCTTGGTCAAATAGTCTGTGACAAGGATGGAATTGTGGACTGGTGCATTGTCCTGGTGGAAATGCCACTGACCCGATTTGAAGAATGCTGGCCTCTTCCCTAGGAATCTCTTCCTGAACTCCCTTAAAACCTCAACATAGTAACCCTAACCCTTTGGTCAATCACCTCTGGTGTATTGACTTCCTTACTCCTTCCACACCTCTCATCATCCCTCATAAACTCCCTTCCTTCCTTGAATCTCTTATGCCACTCAAAAATTGATGCTTGATTCATGCAAGATGATCGAAAAGCAGTCTGAAACATTCCATACGTTTCTGTGGCATTTTTTCAAAGTTTAAAACACAATTTTATTGCATATCGTTCTTCTAAAGTGTCCTCACGTCCAGATTGCATTTTTGAAATTCACCAGCTGTAATAATCAGGCCTTAGTAGGGTGTATTCCAATTGCTGCTGTAACTGTTCATTCGAACCTGAAATCATAAAAATTGGTCAGTTATCTCAAAGGATGTATAACAATAACATAGTGAATTTTCAAGAGTCTACGACAATTTTAAATGCCTGTCCAAAAAAAAAAAGTCTGGAAACTTATTGAATGCACCACTTATGTATATATCTATCTCAGGAGAAGTCCTTATGGTGTAGTGGCTAACATGCTCGACTGCAACATCATAGTAAGCAAGTTGACTTACATTCACTTTCAGATTAATATTCTACTGTTTACCTAAAGCAGAAGGGAGGATAGATGGATTCATGCCTTCATCTAGGATTTGAACTCAACTAGCCAATTTAATTTCTTACAATAATAACTGCTAAGCTATGTGTACCTAAATTCTTGTAAAATATAATGAGGGTGATGCTGTGCAAATCACCAACAAATGTCCAATAGGCAAGGAAGTCACTCTTAGAGGAACAGACATCACAATCTGCAAAGAAAAACAACCTACCCCCAACCATCACTGCCACCACCACCACTTCAACAACATGACTCAAACGCAATAAATTTTTTTCCTTTCTTTTTTTTTAATACTTCTGATTTATTTATCAATCTGGTGGTATTTCTCGTTTCCACACCCACATTTGAACTGAACTGTCATAAAAAGAACAGGAAATTATTGTTCGGACATCTTGCTTCTCACCGTTGTCATGACAATAACCAGCTGGAACACAAGAGCCATGGTGCCAATCAACTCCATATGCCAGGGATTCATGCTCCTTGTAATGTGCCACAATTTCAAGACTGGAATCTGAAAGATAAAATTCAAAAAATAAAATCTCTCAAATAAACAAAGTTTCTGCAGTTCCAAAGGATACAGTTATCCTATGATAAATAATTTGCTTATTTGCTTAAGAAATATAACTGAAAAAAATGAAAACCATCTTGATAAATTATATTTAAGTTAGGGTAGCAGAGACAGTGTTAAAATCTCTTGGTCTGATGGTCACATAGATGAGAAACTAACAGTTACTGAGCACCATTGACTCTGTGTCTACAGAACAATAACATATATATATATATATATATTGCGGAACATATGTAGGATAGTTTTCATTGGCTGATGCAAATCTTCATGCTGTTATATAAGACCACATGTCCCAACTAATCTATTTTAAATATGTTATTGCATCATGGTACAGCATATTGAAGGTGGTGACCTGTTAGCAGGTCAGACTTTTTGGCTAAACTGGTCTGATGTTATGAAACCCAATATCTGCAATGATGACAATGCAACATCACTGAAGATTAAACTTAAAGCTTTTTTAAAATGTATCTCAAAATATATGTTAGAATTGCAAGATTCCTGGTCTAAAGATTGCATAGGCAAGAAACTGACAGTCACCAAGCATCATTGACTCAGTGTCTATGCTTCCCTAATTTAGAATTACATATGCTCTATCACTGATATTGAGCGCTATTTACTTATAGCAAACTGCATTTTTAATATGATATATATATATATATATATATATATATATATATACACACACACACTAACAGTATCACACATGAATAAGTGCACTCTTACCAATTTTTTATAAAAGGCTAATTTTCTTCAAAATCAAAGATACCAGGTTAGCTGGCTGATTGGATTTTATGGCATATCAACCCTTGTAGGTTATTTACAGCCAAATTATGTTTATACATATATATTAAATATATATGATTTGTAAACATATTTCGGAGATGACATTTTTAAATTAATCAGAGCTTATTTGTTTGCACACAGTTAAATGATTTCAACTATTGCTCTGCAGCATTAATTATTCAATTTAACATTAGTCATTTGTTTGCACACAGTTAAATAGATCTACACATGATTTGTAATGAATAGTTTGTACGCGAGTCCATTTTATTAAAAAATGGAGAGTTAATTTGTTTGCAATTAAATGGTTTCAACTATTGCTAACACAAATAATTCTACTTAATATTAGTCTTGTTTGCACACAGTGAAATGGTTACAAGTATTGCTATTTAACACTAATAATTCTATTTAACACTATCTATTCATTTGCACTCAGTCCAATGGTTCCAAGTATTTCTATGTGTTGTGGACCAGTAAAGGGTCCGGAAGAATAACACAACTCGGGTTTGCATGGAACAAAGTATATTAATGAAGTATAATACAACATATGTACAAAGTGTTAGAAGTCAGTCCGACTGTCAAATGTTTGCCGGGAATAAGTACATAGCCACGTATTAATAGTCATGGAAGAGTTCATTATAGACTGCAAGTTGGGTACCATAACACTATGCAATACCAATAATTCAATATTTGCACATAGTTAGGTCATTTCAAGTATTTCACACTAATAGTTTTATTTGCGCATAGTTTAGTAGTTCCAAGTATTGTTATTCAATTTTTGCACACAATTAAATGGTTTTAAGTATTGTTATTCTACACTCATATTTCTATTCAACATTACTCATTCATTTGCACAGTTAAATGGTTTCAAGTATTGCAATGTAACACTAACAATACAATTTAATATCAGTCATTTCACACCGAGTTAAATAGTCCAACAGTTCTAACAGATACTACCACTCCAAGTCAGAGTGGACCTGGGAGCAATAGCAACAAAGAGATGCTCCCAGACTGGAGCCTCACCATCAAATGTTTTTGGTCATATCCAGGACACTAGTTGGTGGTGGTGGGGGGGTCTCACCCCTCTACAGAGATGCATTCAGGGTATTCTACAGCCCCAGCTGACTGGGCTAAAGATACCAGGGTTTTACTATTTCTTGAGTGATGTTATATAATTAAAACAGATATAATTAAGAATTAATTATCATGAAACCTAACAGAAATTCTGTAACTAAAAATATATATATATACACAGCAGTCTAAAAATAAGTAAACTTATGATATACAATTTTTATTTTTAGTTACATGTGTTACTTGTGTGTATTTATCTCATCCCTCCACTAAGGGCAAGACGTGATACAAGGTCAATTTTTTAGCAGAGTAAAGTCTAGTTTGAATTTAGAGTTTTCCTTCTTTTAGATTGGTTGCCTAACCAAGAATAAAGAACCAAGTCTACCCTACTATTTACCCATAGGTGGTTGGAGGAATAACAAATGGGTTTATGCACTGCCTCATCCAGGATTTGAACTTGGGTTGCTAAGTCCATTTACTATGACAATACAGTTACCCTATGTTATGTTTGGTCACAGGGTTTCAATTCTATATAATACCTGACATATATGACTGGCTTGATCGGCGTCTGAAAGCCAAATGTTTCAGGAGTCAAACTAATTTATAAATTTCTTATCTTCTTTCTCTCACATAGCATCTGTCATTTAATAAGCTCATTACTTACAAAACCATTTATCTCTCAGTTCATTTCTCATCGTTTGGAGTATAACCTCATGTTCCTCACTGTCAAAGTTCATTCAGTTTTTCCCCAACTTCCTTCAGCGGGGTTGACCTTCAATGACCCATACCCAGTAACATATACCAAACTATTAGACAACAATATCCATCTGTACTAATTGACACTTAAAGAGTATCTTTGTTGTTTTCTCAAAGATTTTAAAACAAACGACTTTTATATGAGCACATTTACACTTTGATTCAAAAACCCTCATTTGTGCATCGTCGGCGCATCTTAAAAACATTAACTGCATCTCCTATAAAAGGGGGTCCTGGGTATGGTACTAAACTGTATCTGGTGGTGAGGCTCCAGTTCTGAGGAATGTGGAGTAACCCTTTGTTGCCATGACTCACAACTTCACTCTAACACAGCATGGTAGTACCTATTAACAGCCCACCAAATCGATCTCTTCAGAAATTATTCAACAGTCCGAACAAATAATCATAAAATAGAACAGTTACTTTAAACTATTTTTGTATAAATTAAACAGGAATACTTGAAATCTTACAACAGTGCGCAAATTATTTGTATTAGATAAGATTACTTGAAACCAGCATCTATTTGCAATTTATTTGTATTAAATAGGAATACTTGAAACCATACAACTTAGTGCAAATTATTTGTGTTAGATAGGATTACTTGAAACCATAAAAATGTGTGCAAATTATTTGTATTAGATAGGAATACTTGAAACCATACAACTGTGTTCAAATAATTTGTATTAGATGATACTCCATATAACTGTGAAAGCAAATTTTGGTATTAAATAACCTATAAGGAGTTGATATGCTATTAAATAAACCAAACCTAAAATCATCATTTATTATTATTTTCTTTTAATAAAAACTCAGATTCTATGACCCAGTTCCATCTCAGATTATGTTATCTCAGAAATTAATGTCTTTTCCGGCAATTTGTCTTAGCAATAGATTCTGTTTGCATCAACCGAAATCTTAAATTATAAGTTTTTTGGAAAGGTTAAAAAAAACTTGAAAAATGACATGCCAAGTGTCTTGAACTGTGAAATGAATATGTAGTATCATAACTAGGTAATTCCCATCTTTGTTGGGGTGAGAACTTTAGAGAACCCCCTTGAACAAGAAGGGTGTTTTCTGAACAGAAATTTTCTCCCCTCAACTGATGTTGTCTAACCCAGTTATATTTTGTTACTTCAAGTGGAGAAAGGCAACAAAAAGTGATTCCTTTTGCCCTTATCATCAAGGTGTTTCAACAAAACAGATTTCCTGGACTCTTTCTTGCCAACCACCCCTATCAGTCATCATTCTTGGGAGGTTCTCTAAACAGTATCCAGTGTCTGTACAGAGCAAATGAATATAAATCTTACTTTACCACCAGTGCCCAGCATGTCTTGTTCATCCTACTTGAATGGTTTGTGAGATAAGTGGCTGTACAGTCATTTATTTGTAAGCTGTTTTTGTGGGATTTGTTCAAAACAGCATATAGCATTCTTGTATAGTTCCCATCTAGCTTTTTCTTTGAATATTTTGTTAAAATCTAAGAGGTGGAATCCAACAGTAGTACTGACATGGCTGCAGCTTGGAAAAATTCTTCTTTTATTTTATCAAAGAGATCAGATTTCCATTTGATCATTGACCTGTCATAAGCAACCCATGCTTTACCTATACGTATACTGACATCACTTTCAGTAGATGAGATATAAATACTAAAGTATATGAACAGGTCAACTAATTTGAGAGGCTTGCCATTTAATTGAAAGATGGTACTATCTTCTTTGAAACACATGAACTTTGCTTTATTTGCATTCACATAAAGACCAATGCCTCTTGCATTCACTAAAAGACCAATGCCTCTTGCATTTACATAGAGACCAATGCCTCTTGCATAGATTCAGCTTGAGTAAGTGTATTTGCTAGAAGAGCAAGGTCTTCAGTTTCGTCTGCAATACTAAGAGTTTCCATGATGTGTTGTTTGATTCTTGCCATTTTTTACTGTGAGACAATTTTCTTTTATTAGATTTTTTAACGTTTGTAAATTATGTAAATACTAAAAAGAACACAACTCTCAGGATTTTCTAAACCAGGGCTTCTGAAACTTTATACTTGTTACACCCTCTTTGTAACCAAACTTTATACTTGTTACACCCTCTTTGTAACCAAACTTTATACTTGTTACATCCTCTTTGTAACCAAACTTTATACTTGTTACACCCTCTTTGTAACCAAACTTAATTTCATTGCACCCTCACATAAATTTATGTCTCATGAGATGCCATGAGGAAGTGGGTTGATTTTTTAATGTTTGCAGTTTCAAGATTAAAATTTTTCAAAATACAGAAAATTTTTAATGAATGAAATATTGAATCATATAATAACACCCACATAAAACAAATACAGTGTACTTTAATATTATTTTTTCATTATTTTTCTTTTTTTTTAATCTATATTTTTATTCTTTTTATTGAATAAACTTCTTTTTTTCGCTACTTTGTCAAAATAATTTGTTTCAAATATGATTGTTTTTGAAAGATTTTTGTTCATGAAAATAAGACTCTATGAGTTGTTAACGATGCAGATAAGATCTGGATCCTTTCAGTCAAAGCCAGATTGTTAGTTCATTTAAATGACCCAAATGTTTTGAATAAGATATATAAGAATGACACATTACACTCAATAATACATACTGCTAGATGTACAATCTCTGACAACTAGTGTTGGATAGCAACAGGAAGATTCCTGTAACATGCTACATAAGTTGCATGGCAGACATAACAGAATGTGTACCTGTTTCCTAGAATAAACAGGATGATGCTCCAGTGAAAATGCTACGTGGGTTTTGTGGGTGGCATGACAAGATGTCCTCTTATTTCCAAAGGTAAACAGTATGCAAGTGTTTCTTAAGTGGAACTACCATTTAGGTTATGTCGATGGCATGCTTGATTGGAGACATGTCCACACACATCATGTAGGCTGGAGGCGAGACCGTGAGAATTGTGTGGGTATGCAGAAAATTATAAAAACCAGGAAAGAATTTCAACCCAGGTAAAATAGAATAGAAAGACAGAGAGGTTTCACAGAAAAACCGCACCATTGTGTGCACATTTCAGCCATCTCCGACTTGCTCTTACTCTACCCATATGTACATTTTGGGTAATAAAGAAAAACAAGAAAAGAAGCAGATTATATTTTTATACATCAGCGCTGTCGTTGTTGTTGCCCATATACAACACTCGTCTAGATGATCCAACAATTTTTGTTCTCTTGTTATAAAGAGATTCATAAATGTAAATTAGTAAATTCCCCCCACCCACCCCATGAACCCCTATGCTTTTATTCACCGTGTCAGAATTTTATACAGCCCCAAAAGTCTATAACGACCACTTTGAGAACCCCTTTTCTAGACCAGAGAAACAACTAAACAACTGCTGAATAAATTGTAAAATAAACAGTAGAATCAACATCAATTTTTTCTTGAAACTTTGAATAATTCCAAGCTGTAGCCATATCAATACTACTGTATGGTTGAAATGCTTGGAGAGAAAAAAAGCTAGATGAGAACTACACAAGAATGCTGAATTCTGTCTTGAAAAAATCCTGGAAACAACAACTCATTAAACAGCAGATGTATGACCACTTACCTCTCATCTCACAAATCATCCAAGTAATATGAACAAGACATTGTGGATATCGCTTGTGAAGTAAGAATGAACTCATAAGTAATGTTCTCTCATGTACTCCTACCCATGGACACACCAACATTGGTCAACAAGCTAAAACTTAGATTTATCAACTCTGCATGAATACTGGATGTTTTCTAGACAATTTATCAATAGGAATGGATGACAAGAAAGAATCTGTACTGTTGACAAACTTTGATAATGGCGATGATAAAGAGGTAGAATTTTGATGGATAAAAAAAAGAAAAAACAATTGTTGACGCTTAAAGATTTTTAGATGCAATGTACAATTGAAGAAAATTAGAGAAAAACATTGCTCAAAAGAAAAGGATATTTGCCCACGTATCTCATACAATATTGAGAATACTTTATTTAACATCACAAAAGAATCTTTCTTTCCAAGTAAAGTTAGATTTGAAGAATTGTAAATCGGAATAATTTAATGTTAAGTAATTTATTTACCTGCAAGTTGGGGTCCAGTGTCAACAATATGAAATCCATGATGCATAGATGCTGTGAGGATGTAACGGCCAACATGAGGTTCCCATTTGATTCTCCAAATACCACCTCCAAGGCCAATGTCTTTTAGGGGTGACTTCATCTTGCGATTGTCCCAAATCATTAACTGCTCATCATAACTACAAACAGGAAAAAGAAAAGTGATTTGTACTTATTAATTGTTGATCCAGTACATAGTATTACAAAATTTGTGAATCTAAAAATTAACTCTTTTATTTTATAGTGGTAAAACAAAACTTTATGCAGAAATAGAAAAATAAAATAAGTAAAATGACTCCAGATTTATAATCCCCAAAAATGATGAGATAAAGATCAAAAAAGGTACAATGAAATACAGTTAAACTATTCATTCATGAAGTAAGGTTGTTTGTATAAGGAAGAAGAAAAGTGTCTGGTTATGACTCAGAAGGCAATTGAAAAATCCATGCAGGAAATATTGATGTGTGAGCACATCCAAAGCAAAGTAATTAGGGAGCAGAGTAGAATGAAGGATGTGATCATGGAATACCAAAAACAGAAGTTCTGCAGGGTCAGACACACCACAAGGTTCCTAATCATCAAGTGGTATATGAAAGACTGGAAATGAACACTCAGAAGATTTCCACAAGAAAAGGAAGATGAAATTGTCAAGAAATTCCAGCTAATATGAAGTAGGGCAAGATCAAAAACAGAATGGAAGCACATTGTGGCCAGTGATGTGAAAAATATCAAATAACCTGACGAATACCAAAAAAAAAAAAAAAAATCCCTCAAAGAATAATAAAAATGATTAGTCCAAATAATAAATTTTTTTTTTTTTTTTTGTATCTTTATATTTTTTTTTTTGTATCTTTATATTTTTTTTTTGTATCTTTATATTTTGCTCCAAACAAAACAATTTTTTTCTGAAATTCAACTATCGTCATTTATGGAGAAGCAGAAGTTGTGAAATGTGGTTGATGATTATTAGGGCTAATTGAAGAAGTCTATTAGATACAGTTCATTCTGAAGAAGGCATGAATCAAACTTACCTGCCTGTAGCCAGGAAATGATCATTTTTTATATTACTCTGAATGCTGCAAACACCCATCGTGTGTCTAAAGTAAAAAAAAAGTTCCAATATAGATTCTTATAAAATAGAGAAAATAAGAGACATGCAATTTTTTTTACACACACTGAATTTCTTAAAGACATCAGGCCCACAAACTTTAATTCCTATAAGTGGTGGTTTCTTTTAAACAAATCTCCATATTAATGACAAGATATTACATACATCTGATTGTTCCCACACAACTAAGCAGCTATTCTCTCAAACAAATTTTCCATATCAATAGAACCTATTTTATATATATATATGTATATATATTTTAAAATGAATAAGTCCACAAAGAGATTTATTTTTTAAATCATCTATTTTACTCTTACACATGTCTTTAGTTTGTTGCTGCTGTCAGTATGAGGTTCATTCAATAAATAAGGGAAACTATTTTGAAAGGGCAAAATGAATTTTTTTCTAAATTGTTTGGAATTAGTTCCATTTGAAAATTATTTTGATTTCATAAAAGTATTTCTAGAGGAGTCACCATGGCAAAGTGGCTAACATACTGGACTGCAATATCATAGTTAATGCATTAGAACTCCAGTCACACTATTGCATTCACTTTCATACTAATGCCCCTTGTGAAAGGTATGAACTCCCTTATTCCCTCACTTCAGCTATGGGTTAAATAGTATCACTGCTGCAAGGATGGCTTTGGTATTAAATAACCTACAAAGGTCGATATGCCATTAAACAAAGAATACAAACTAGAAGTATTTTTTGAAGCTATTCAAAATGGTAGCAACTCAAAGAGTGTTCCAGGCTTGAACAGAGGTCTGTCATCAAATTTTGGGTGGCTGGGGAGTACAAACCATGTGAAATTTACACAATAATATATGTGTACAGAGAAGCATGTTTTAATAAAAAAAAAAAAAAAAAAGGGTTAAATATGTGTTTACCATTGCAATGAGCCCAAGTCGAAATAACTGACAATGGAGTGAAAATACACTAACTCTTTTGTAAAGAAAAAGTTCCACGTGCAGTGGTCAGTAAAGAAGGTCATGCTGACAGTCTTCTGGGATATGAAAGAATCTATCATTTGATTTTTTTTTAAATAGTGCAACTGTAAGCGGTGCTTCCTACTGCCAATTTTGTAGGCAAAATTTACTTTATCTATCTCAGTCTGTTAATATATATCTGTATATATATTATAAGAGTGTTGGTTGTCAAAAAGAAAAAAAAACTCCATGAAACCCAGAGTTGTAGACAATATTCCATGAATTAAATATACATATCTAATATATATTTATTATTATATCTATATATATATATATATATAAAATGAATACAGTATCTATGTATGGAAATATTGATATGGGAATTCAAAATTTGAAGAACAACATACTAGTAAGCATCCTTCAAACGTTCCATTTGCAAGAGGGACCAAACAACAGCAACATGTTTATGCCAAAAACTCTGTTGCTCATTGGACTTAAGGTGCAAACATTCTCATCTAGTTAATAATCTGACATTCTTGTTGGTAAAAAGGATCAGCAAAGTCAGACCTGTGACAAAAGCTGCTGTTCTATCACAAGTTTAAGAAATCATTTTGGTGCGTGCCTAATACAAAGCACAAAAGGAGGCTGTCAGCATAATTTCAAGTGTCACCATGTTTTGTACTTTGAGTCAGCAATCACTCATGACTAGTGTACAATATATATACATATATATATATATATACTTACTTCAAAACCCACAAGACACCAACTATACGGCCACCTACCTCTCATCACGAAAACTATCCAAGTTAGATGAACTAGACATGCAGGACACTGCTGGAGAAGCAGGGATGAACTCATAAGTGATGTACTCCTATGGACCCCCACATATGGCCGGGCAAAAGCTGGACGACCAGCATGAACATACAGGATGTAGCCCTGAAGACCTGCCAGAGGCGATGAACGATAGGGAAAAGTGGCGAGAGAAGGTCAGGGATATCCGTGCTAGTGGCACAACATGATGATGATGATGATTTCAATATCAAAATCCAGCACATGAGCCACTACTCCACACTGAAGACTTAAATTCAATTGTGTATATATATATATATATACACCTTTGGAAAGGTAATTGGGTAATTGCTTGATTATTATTGTGATATATTAGGTCAGTGTAAAAAAGAAAGAACTTAAGAATAATGATAAAGATGTCATACATTGTTGCCAATGAAGTGAATAGGAAAAATAAATTGAATGACCATAAACTCAGCTTTAACAACAGAAAATATGTTAACAGTAAAACATTACTAAAAAATGTATGGCTGATAAAAGATAAAATGGGATAGTGTGAAAAACACACAAGCTTACAAAGGAAGTAACAATAGCTGCAAATTGTGCCTGGACAAAAAATTTTGCATCCTGGAATGTGCTGAAGCAAATTGATATCCAAGTGTAGACATATGAATAACTTTATCCTTTGTCATTTACCACCTGAATAAAACTTTGTTTATTCTCCTTTATTTGGACTGCCCTAATGCTGTATATATATATATATATATACGTAGTGCATTCAATAAGTTTACAGACTTTTTTGTACAGGCATTTAAAATTGTTGTAGACTCTTGAAAATTCAGTATGTTATTGTTATACATCTTATGAGATGACTGATCAATTTTTATGATTTCAGCTTCAAATCAACAGCTACAGCAGCAATTGTCACAGCTGGTGAATTTCAAAAATGCAATCTGGATGTCAGGACATTTTAGAAGAATGATATGCAGTAAAATTCTGTTTTACACTTGGAAAAAATGCCACAGAAATGTATGGAATGCTTTAGACTGCTTTTGGAGCATCTTGCATGCATCGAGCATCAGTTCTTGAGTGGTATAAGAGATTCAAGGAAGGCAGGGAGTCTGTGAGGGATGATGAGAGGTGTGCGAAGAGTAAGGAAGTCAATACTCCAGAGTTGATTGGCCAAAGGGTTAGGGTTACTATGTTGAGGTTTTAAGGGAGTTCAGGAAGAGATTCCTAGGGAAGAGGCCAGCATTCTTCAAATCGGGTCAGTGGCATTTCCACCAGGACAATGCACCAGTCCACAACTCCATCCTTGTCACAGACTATTTGAGCAAGATGGACATCAACACAGTTTATCACCCTCCCTACAGTCCAGACCTTGCTCCCTGTGACTTTTGCTTATTTCCTCAGCTCAGAGGCTGTCGTTATGAGACAATTGAGGAGATGAAAGAGGCTGTGATGAAGGTCATTGACCCACTCACACAAGAGGACTTCCATGGGACCTTCCAGAAGTTGTTGGAACGGTGCAACAAATGCATTGCAGCCGGAAGAGATTACTTCGAAGGGTACTAGAGTCTAATGTGTGTACTATCAATAAAAGTGCCCATACAAAAAAAGTCTGGAAACTTATTTGATGATCCTCGTATATATACATATATATATATATATATATATATTTCTTTCCCCATGTGAGTATCATGTGTACTTCCATTTTAACAGAAAACTATGACCCACACTATAATTATGATTAACTAGACATTTTTCTCACATTTCTGTCTGAATGGACCCCTTCACATGAACGTGCAAGTGTTGGCCAACCAACTAGAACTTATCTACCACAGTTCTGTACAGACACAGGATGTAGTCTAGACTTGCCAGAAGTGATGAATGATAGAGATGAATGGTGAGAGTCAGGGAAATCTGTGCCAGCTATGTGACATGATGATGATTATGATGACTGTACACAACACATGAAACTATTAGTAAGTTGGTGACCATAGTCAAGGGGGACTAGAAGGTCCCCTTTTCATTAGCTACTACACAAAGGTGTAGGGGAGGGTGCTACTCCTTTCCCTGGATTGTTCCACTTTACCCTTGATCTATACCTTATAATGCTGAGTGTTAAGCAAGGAGGCATCAAGTACCATTTTTTGAGTCTTTGGTATGACTCAACCTGGGATTGAACCCTGGTCTCCCGAGCTATTGGCAAACACTCTACCCACCAAGAGTTTATTTTCTGCTATAATATATAATACATACTATAATATCAAGAAATTTTTTGAATGCCAACCAATTTTTAGTGTAAAGTTTGTGTTAATTTTTATAAAAACTATGAATAAAAATGATAAATTACAAGGTTGAATCAAAAGCTTTGCGATATTTTGGTAACAAGAAACACAAGCACCGCTGGATGATTTTGCAGAGGTTGTGAAGGTAATGAACCACACTGGACTGAGAAAAGCCGAGTTCGCCTGATACTCTCTTAATGCTACTTGCCTCTTTAGCTTGTACCATGGCCTTGAAATCTACAATTTTAAACCTACTTCACCTTGACTGATCATTGTGGTTCTGGCAACCTGAGCAAATTTCTTCAACCATCTGGTTACCGTATTGGGGTTAATTGTGACTTCACCTTTCACAGATATTTTTTCAGTTGCCTCACAGGTGTTATGGGGCCCAGTTCAAACTCATAGAGTATCAGTTCCTGAATTAGAATGCACTGCCCATTCATCTATGCAGCTTTCAAATGACATATAGAGTGAAGCAATGCATAATGTGCTAACACACCAAGTACCACAATACTACGAAGCACAGTGAATATCTTCCACGGCTTTAATTGCTTTCGTTATATGATATACATGTTGTACCAAAATATTACAAAACTATTAACTCAATAAAAATAGCAGCAATTAAATAAAATGCAAAAATCAGATAATACTTTTCTATTAAATAGAATTTTAAGAATTAAATTTAAGAAATTTGAATAAAACTAATCAATAAATTTATAAAATATGATGAAATAATATTGTTAATCATAGAACGTTTTTTGATTCGAATTTTATAACAAGGGACGTAACTCTTCAACTTGGACGAATATTCTCCTCTTGATTTTTATCTGTGAATCATTATTTGGATCCTCTAGGCCTTTCTTGGGTGTATATATATATATATATAATCTTACAATGCATGTGGGAAGACTAATAGCCTCAAACTTATCCTCACTGGTTTTTTCATCTGAAAATCTACACATTCAAGGAGTTACTTTTCCAAATTAATAAAAGTCCTTGTTATTTGATGCTTAACTTTGGATTTGGAACATCATCTTTCCAGACGACATAAGATTAATGGCTCAACATCCGAGTTTTGTAGTCAAATCAGTTAATTCAAAAAGAATTTACATTATTTAGTAAATTGTTCCTTTTGGAGAAAATACTGACTTTTGAGATTAAATATTTTCATCAAGATAAATATTTTTGGTTTGGTTTCTTTGTTTAAAGGCATATCAACTGTCATAGGTTATTTAATGTCAAAGCTATCTTTGTAAAAAACAATAGTGGTACTATTTAATCCATAGCTGGGGTAAGGGAACTCATAACTTTCCCGAGGGATACTAGTCTGAAAGTGAATTTAATAGCATGACTGAAGTTTGAACTCACTTGCTTCAAGACTACAGTCCAGCACATTACCCAGTATGCTATGCGGATTCCCCATATTTCAACTAATTTTCTTTCATTTGGTTGTAAATGATCTATTATTTTGCTGTAGAATAGACATGTATTCCCAAATACCTGAGTAGAACGCTTCTTCTGCAAAAATCCATTTACAAAGTCATCTTACTACTCATTGATCAATTCCTGTTTCTAAACTAAGTAAAGAGTTCATTTCCCCATGAAGCAGTGGTTAGCAAGTTAGTTTTACAAATTTTTACTACTACAGTGAATTTTATTCACAAGGAACTCTTAACAGTCGTTGGCCTTGTGGCACACACAATTAAATTTAGTAATTATCAATGTTCAACTATTTGAACTTCATTCAAATCTCAGCTGAATATGTTCAATTCGATATGACCGACTGGCAGATCATATTTTTTGGTATATGACCCACCAGAGGGCCAGTTCCCACTAACAAAAAATATAGCACTGTCTACCAGTGGGTCATATCACATTGAAAGTGTTAAAAACTAAAATAAAATGATTATTTATCAAATTCAAACTAAAGAAAATATTTTTGTAATACAGCCAAAGAAAATCAATTTCTAATAAAAGTGAAGATTCAAATAGAATTAAATAATTTGATTGTTTATCAACTAATTAACGATGACTTGCAAGATCTTTAAGTCTAATGTCAAGTCACATCCTTAACTCATAATCAATTACAAATAAATAACGGGAAATATAATCAGAGTTATGTCCCTTTATTCGATGAGAAAGAATAAAGATACCATGCTATTATCATCAATTTGCAAATTGGATTGGAAACTGCTCTATTCTCAAAAGTAGGTTTTTTCCCTAACAAATATCTCTCTATGATGTGTCATTTTTACACACAAAAATTGAAAGACACACATGCTGTCATAAAAAATGGAATCAGCAACTTTATTTCAAATCCTCAATGAGGCTATTTGCATTTCATATCACACTAATACCCTTGGGCAAAGGCATGAATCCAACTATTCTCCCTCAAGCTATGGGTAAATAGTAGGGCAGACAGAGCTCTTTAACCTTCGTATGACAACTCTAAATTCAAACCAGATGTAAGCTACCTAAAAAATTGACCTTAAGTCATATCTTGATCCTGTGGAGGTGTTGGGTAAGTAGTTTAGTTTCAGTTTCTTTATTTAATGGCATATAAACCTTTGTGGGTTATTTAATGCCAAAGCCATCCTTGTAGAAGAAGAGCAGTGATACTATTTGACCCATAGCAGAGGGGATAAGGGATTCATACTTTTCTCAAGGATATTAATCTGAAATTGGATTATCATTATTTTGAGGATTAACCATCGAGCCATGCTTAAAGCACTTTTTTCTGTGAAAGTTAAGCAGCAATAAGTCTGTCAAGTACTTAGATGGGTGACAACTTAGAAACTGCAGGTACCATAGTCCAAAGCCTGCATACCAGATGAAGCAAAACTTAATAAATTTTATAATTCGAATAGAAAAAGAAAATAATACCATCTCTGATTCATGCTCTATTGTTAACTTCTTGTTTATATTTGAGAAAGTTTTTTTTTTTAATAATGATAATTTCCAAAAATATCCAAAATTTAACAGAAACTTATTAAGAGATTTTCCACTTTAAATTCATTGTATATGTTTTACCCAACCTTTCTGTTACGAACAGGATGCAATACAAGATCAATTTTGAAGCTGAGATGAGCCGATTTGAATTCAGAGTGTTCCTTCTCCTAGACTGATAGCCTAACCAAGGCTAAAGAACCCAGAATGCCCTACTATTTACTCATAGATAGAGGGAAAAATAGATGAATTTATGATTTTCTCAAAGGCATTAGCACAAAGTGAAACACACACTGCCTCATTCAGGATTTGAACTCAGGTTGTCAATTCTATTTCTTATGATGTTAACCGTTTTACTAAGTGCACCTGCTTTTAAACTCATTGTATAATATTTTCTGCTATATCCTCACATTTTGCTGGTAAAAATTGGATGACCAGGTGAACTTCGTAAATCCCAACCTTTAAATCGGCAATCATCTCCACCTGTAAAGTAATCAGACAAAAAAAAAAGATATAAACAAAAAATTTTTTTAAGCACATCAATGAACAAATACGTTTGTTGTTTTTTTTTTTAAATGGAGGTGATGATATTTATTTACAGCCAAATGTCCGTGAATATTAAATCTTCATTAACATTTACATCTCAGATCTTTTTCTTCCTTTGGACACAAGTTCTTATGGTGATTGATTGATGTTCACAGCATATCAACTTGTCTAGGGTTATTTTATGCTGTGAGGTTAGGAAATCATGTACATTGTACACTCATATTTGCATTTTTTGTGCAGTTGTTTCTTAACAGTCTTTCTTTTTTGTACTCAATTAAGTATTCTTTTCTGATACAACCAATTTGCAGTTATATAGTGTCAACCGGGCCATTAGTCTAATGAGTAGAGTGTTCGCCAATGGTCTGGGAGACCAGGTTTCAATCCCAGGTCGAGTCGTACCAAAGACTCAAAAAATGGTACTTGATGCTACCTGGCTTAACACTCAGCATTATAAGGTAAAGATCAAGGATAAAGTGGAGCAATCCAGGGAATGGAGTTGCAGCCTCCTCTACACTACAGTGTAGTAGCTAATGAAAAGGGAGCCTTTTGGTCACCCTTGACTAAGGTTACCAACTTATATAGTGTCAAGGGGGTGTCCTCGTGGTGTAATGGTTAAAGCGGTGGACTGCGGAAACGTAGTATGCGAGTTCGTACTCCAGTTGAGCTATTACGTTCACTTTCGAGCAAATACCCTTGGGAAAGGTATGACCCCACTTATCCTCCCAGCTATGGGTTAAATAGTACCACTACTGTTCTTCTAGGAGAATGGCTTTGGCATTAAATAACCTAAAAGAGTTGATATGCCATTAAAACAAAGAAACCAAACCAAACCTTATATAGTGCCAAGTAACTAATAATAATAAGCCTTAGTAAATAATTATAGCTATGAGTAAAAGTATTCTTAATGCAAATAATTTACATTGATGTGGTATGGAGAACTCCTACAAGTAATCTTCAAACAGATCTAATAGTCCCATAGATGGGACCCTAAAAGGTACTTCTACACTGGATCAAAGTAGACCTGGAAGTAATGGCAATGAAGAGGAACTCTGAACTCCCTAGAGCTCCAGAATTGGAGTCTCACCATCAGTGGTAGTTTTAGTGTCATACTTAGGATACATGATGCAAGTGTTAGTAAGCCAGATTAGCAGACCATTGTTAGTGAGTTTGATTCTCACTGAGTGCTTCATACTTCTGGTTTTGCACCAAACCAAGCTAAATTTAGTAAATGATAACTTAAGCAGCTTTAAACGTTCTTTTCGTTAAAGTTCTGTTTGACTTAGAACAATATCAATTCACATAACATGATTTCTAAAAGTGAGAAATGTTTTCATTGAAATTCTAGCAGTATAAGTTTTGCAATGAACTTTAATAATCGCCATGGAATTATAAAAGAAAGATAAATTCCTTTTGTCATTGTAACAAAAAGGAAACACACTAACATCATGGCATTTGTTTCAACATAATATTTTCAGTTAATCTTCAGAGATTACCTATTTGAAGTATATAATTAATTTTAATCTCCTTAACTTTGTCTACTGTGTCATTTAAACATCGTTTGGTCTTATAGGAGGTTTACACGTCTCAAAGCAAAAGTGCATATAGTGTGACTATAATGGAGAAAAATTGAAAAACAAAGTAATCGAAAAGTGATGAATTTATTATAAAGGAACCTCAACATTAAAATGTTTTGGTCTTAATGAACCTTCATTAAAATGGTAAACGATGGATGTTCAATGTTATTAATATGCAAAATCTTGTTGACTGTAATGTAAAATATATTCATACTGCAGTTTCAATATAGCTCTGCAGTCACTGATGAACAGATGGATTGCCTTGTAGCTGGTTGTTATTATTCATCAAATATAATACAATAAAAATTGATTATAAAAAAACTTGCCCAGTCAGCTGGGGCTGTAGAATACACAGGCTGCACCTCTGCAGAGGGGTAAGACCCCCACCCCAATGAGTGCCCTGAATATGACACTAAACAATCTGATGGTGAGGTTCCAGTGATGCTGGGACTTTGGGGAATGTGGAGCACCTCTTCATCGCCATTGCTCCCAGGTCCACTCTGGCTCAGAATGGTAGCACCTGATAGGACCCTATCTATGGGTTGAATAGAACTAACTGCATATTCATGCTAAACTGAATTGTTTGACTAAACTGAATAGCTTGAAATAGAAGTTTTTGAAAATTAAACTGTACTTACATTTAAACTGAATTATTTGAAATGGAACTGTTTTTTGACATTGAAACTGTACTTACACTAAACTGAATTAATATAGAACTGTTTTGACATTTAACTGTGTGTTAACAAAATCTGTACTTCTATTAAACTGAATGGACTGAATTAGAACTGCTTGACTAAACTGAATAGCTTCAAATAGAAATGTTTTTCACAATTAAACTGTACTTATGTTTAAACTGCATACTTATCCTAAACTGAATTGTTTGAAGTAAAACTATTTTCATAAAAATAGATTTGGCATTAAATAACCTACAAAAGGTTGATATGCCATAAAACCCAAACAACCAATCAACTTTATAAAAAAAACACAAAAAATAAAGATCAGATCATACTTATTTGGAAAATACCCACGTGAAACTCTATTATATGAATTTTTAATATCTGTGATGATAATCAACATGAAAAAATAAAATAAGATTCAATCTTTTTCAATTTGGCGACCATAGTCAAGGGCAACCAGAAGGCTCCCTTTTCAATAGCTACAACACCAAGGTGTAGGGGATTGTGCTACTCCTTTCCCTGGATTGCTCCACTTTACCCTCGATATGTACCTTATATTGCGGAGTGTTAAGCAAGGAGGTATCAAGTACTATTTTCAAAGTCTTTGGTATGACGTGACCTGGGATTGAACCTAGGTCTCCCAGACCATTGGTGAACACTCTACCCACTAGACCAATAAATCAATACTTCAACTAAAGTTATAATTGTTAATTGAATGATAATGAATATAAATTTGCCCAATAAATCAATGTTGTATATTTAATATAATGCACAGCGAAAAGAAGGAAAGAATAATATCAATATTTCACAGCAGCTGAGACAGGGTTATGCCACTTTATCTGATCAATACCCTCTAGATCAATATCAGGTATTCACTAGTGCTAAAAACTTATGGAGAGCATGCATTTTTTTTTTTTTTTTAGAAAAATATAATTTTCTTTTTATAAAAATTTAAAACAGACTTATTGACTTTGAAAAAAAAATCAAAAGTCAATTTAAAAGATCAGTGAGGGACTAGTACAAAACAAATTTTCATATTGTCAAAACAAAAAATATGCAGGCTTAGGTTTTGTCAGTGCATTTATTTATTTTAAATTCTAACATCCCAACTAACTCTTGCCCACCTATTAGCGCTAACAAGTCAAATCTTTGGATAGATTAATCAGATCTTTCATTTTTGTTTTGGTTAATGTAAAAAGCGCTACTCCTTCACAAGATGGGAACTGGGACCCTTAATCAACCAAGCCGCTATATTGTAGTTTAGATGACTAATTAAAATCTGATACATAGAAGAGATACTTTTCCCACAGATGTAGATCAGCACATTTGATTGGCTGACCAGTCAAAAAGTAATACAAGAAGATGAAATAATCTGTGATTGGTTAGCCAATCAGGAATGTTTGTTCCCAGGGAAATCCTCTATAAAAATAAATGTTTTTGGGTTAAAAGAGAGAAGATATCCAATGATCATATCAAAGACAAGAGAATAAGAAAAGAAATCTCATCAAGAACTAAAGCCTCTCCAACAAAAGCCTCACTCTCCAAAAAATTGAGTAACATAGAAAGGCTGCACCAGCCAGATACCTCAAGTTGTCTGTCTTTCAAATACAACAAAGTGACACAATTCCATATATACATATATTATTGTTACACCATTGTGTTCCAATAAATAGTTTTTAATTATTAACAGAGTTTTTCTAGTCTTTGAGATGTCAACACCCAGGCAACTTGTGCCAACAAACCACCCCAACTGTCAGAAGAAGTTCCAGAGAGATGTGTCATCCCCTATCTATGGATCTTTCAAACACAAGGTGAGCATAGAGGGAGTTGATAAAGTAACTAGCCAGAAGCCCATGCAGTAGTCACAGACCTAAGGCCACAATCAAGTACTATGACTAGCATAGGACCACAACTCACTTATTTAGGAGTTACTGGGAAGGAGAAAAATAATCTAGTTGCCAGCAAGGAATTACAATCATTTTAAAAAATGTGGGGTGCCAAATCACCCTGGAGACAAATGTAGGGTTATGACTTTCACATTGTGTATCATAATTTAAAAGTGTCCTTCAAAGAAATAACTTGATTTCCGTTTCTTGTCATATCAGTTGGAGCAAATATTATTTTCCTGATCTAAAAATTTTATTACTGTAGAAGTAAGAAATTTTTATTTCATTCCAGAAATTGTCATTGCATTTCTTTTTTGTTTTGACAACTTATCATTGATTGATTTGGTTTCTTTATTTAATGGCATATCAACCATCATGAGTTATTTAATGCTAAAGCCATCCTTGGATAAGAACAGCAGTGGTACTATTTAACCCATAGCTGGAGAGGATAAGGGGGAGGGTCCTACTTTTCTTGACGGTATTAGATCATTGATTCATAGTAAATTGATATTTACTTGTTAATTTACATTATTATTAGGTGGATGTAAAAGTTCACAACACCTTATTTTCTGAAAAAGTTCACAACACCTTATTTTTTGAAAAAGTTCACAACACCTTATTTTTTGAAAAAGTTCACAACACCTTATTTTCTGAAAATTAGTATGTATTTAACCAAGTTCATTATGATGGGCAGGATGTGACACAAGGTCACTTTTTAAGTGGATTAAAGCTGGTTTTGATTAAGAGTTTTCCTTTAGTTACCAATGAACCCATTCTACCCTACTATTTACACATAGATCAGGGAAATAAATGGATTCATGCCTTTCTTAAGGGCATTAGCACAAAGTAAAACACAAACAGCTTTATGCAAAATTGGAACTTTGGTCGGTGATTCCACCGCCAACACTGATAACCGTTATGCTAAGTGTGCCACAAGAATTTTACAAGTATTTGTGCCATACTCATCAGTATTTCGTATTTCAGATAAAGATAAACCCTGATATTTTTCTTAATTTGAGATTCATTTAAATATTTTCTTATCCTAAACTAGTTGCAATACCAAGACTAAAGAGCCCAGTCTGCCCTATTATTTATCCATAGTTAGATAAATGAAAACAGCCTTGTTCAGAATTTGAAGTCTGATCATTGGCTTGATGATAATTGTTATGCCATGAGGACAAATCCTTTTTGAAAACTGATTTTTTTTTCATTTGTCTTGATTAAATTTTCTTTTTAAACTAAAATCATTTGCACACACATTTAAAATACCAACTTTTGTTATTCAAACTATGAACTTGTTTTGTTCTTTCTCTACTTAAATGAAACCAAATGTTTAAATCAAAAAGTTTCTGCCATGTAAACCAAGAGTTATTTCCCTTTAGTCAAACTTAGCAACTGGTATGAATTTTTCCTTACAAGAAAAATATATTCAACAAGTTCTGACTGAAAATCACCAAGAAGCAATAAAGATTTTCTGAAGTGATAGATGGCGCCAATTCTTAAATCTTGTCTTTAGAATCAAAAAAGGTCAATAATTAAAATAAAAGCCAGGAAATACTTGCTTAATGTTTTTTGGGTGTTTACAAAAATTGACACTGACTGATATTTGGAGCGACAGTAATTACAAAGATGAAGGAATTTATTGCTGAGAAATGTATGGTTTTTGGTTTTTCTGTTTCTTTTTGTACTTTAAGGAAACTCTCTCATATAAAAACAGACTTTTATTGATAGATGATTAGCAAATAGAGATAGATAAATAAATAGAGTATTGGATAACAAAAAAACAACAGACAACTAATTTAAAAAAAAGTTTCATCAAGACAATAATGACAATTGGTGTAGTTTATGACAAGTTAGGATAATTTATGGCCCCTTAAATATTTGCTAATGTATCCATGAGCATCAATTACTAACCAATGGTATCTGGTCATGTTTTCAACAAGTCATTGACAATAATCACGTAATAATTGTTCACAATAATTATCTAATATGTTAAATAACTCAGTTTCATTGTGATTTTTAAGCTTTCTGTCAAATGTTGACCATAAATTTTCAATTGAATTTAAATCAGGACTTTGAGATGCCTATCTTAAGATATTAATTTCCTTCATTTTTTTATTGTTTTTTTTTTCATGGGGGGGGTGAAGGGGGATCCAGTAACGTAGATAGATAATGATCAAAATGAGATAAATAGAAGGCTTATGTTCTTCTCACCTGAATAGACAATATTTGGATCGGAATAATCAAATGCACTTATCCATGCTTCAAAATCATGAGCTTTCCAATGGGTTAAGTTTTCAAGGCTTGAATCAGTCACTTGCCAAGTGGACAATTTCCCATCAGAACTGGAGGCAACCAACAAAGGAGAAGTAACATCACTGAAAGCAAAAAATAGAATCCAAAATATTTCAATCAAACAAAAAGAAAAAATTTGTAGCATCTGATTAAATCTAATTTCATATATATATATATATATATATATATATATATAAGTATTTTTTTTTTCAACTATATATAAGAAATTTGACTGAAAAATAGAAACCAAGTAATTGAAGTTGATAATTTATTTGTATGAAATGTTTCATTCACTATATATATATATATATATATATATATTATAACAGTGTTGGTTGTCACTAAATCACTTTGTGTGTTTGTGTCGAACCAAGTGCAATATGGAGAGTGTTCAATATCTAGGATAGAGCTATTATATAATAATAATAAATAAATAAATATATATTAGATATATATATTTAATTCCATGAATTAAATATATATATCTAATATATATCTATCTATTGTTTTTTTAATTATTATTTTTATTATTATTATAATAATAAATAATATATATATATATAAAACATAGAAAGATAAATTCAAGACATAAACAATGCAACAACAGCAGACAGATTGTGCTTGCCACATGAAATCTAAAATAACAGACTTCTGATATTCCTAATTTGATATTTTTCTGGGATGACGATGATGTGTGTGTGTGTGGTTGTGTAAATATGAAAAAGCAAAATACTAAGGAAAATGTATTTATTTATATTCTTTAGATATTCTATTTTTCCATATTTTTATATTTACAAACCATTAGATTTATTTCCATTTTTGTGTTTGTTTGTGTGTGTGTGTGTACACACACATTTTTTTGCATTTTTAAGGACAAATCACAAGATAAATAACATAATTTTATGGTGTTCATTATTCTTTTTAAAAAATTGGACTAAAATTAGTTTTTTTAGTATTTCTTATTGATAGCTATATTCACAAGTTATTTAAATTAGTTTTATAGCATTTGTTTGCATTTTCAAAGCATTTGGCCCAGCGGTTAGAGTGTTCGCCAATGGCCCGGGAGACCTGGGTTCAATCCCAGGTCTCGAGTCATACCAAAGACTTTAAAAATGGAACTTGATACCACCTTGCTTAACACTCAGCATTATAAGGTACGGTTCAAGGGTAAAGTGGAGCAATCCAGGGAATGGAGTAGCGCCCTCCCCTACACCTTGGTGTAGTAGCTATCGAAAAGGGAGCCTTCGGGTCACCCTCGACTATGGTCGCTAACTTTACTTACTTTATATCCACTTCATGTTGAAAAATGGGTTATGTCACGGCTTTTGAAACCAATCAATAACAGAGGGCTGAGCATGACCGTACACATTTTTTGATGTTTTCTGGGGTCAAAATTTATAGATTCCAATGATAAAGTTGATAGTTTAAAGTAAAAGGCAGTTGATACTGCAGCATTGTCAACAACTGCTACAATGTTGACTGGGGAAGAGCCAAGTCCTCAGAGGATTATCATGATGACTGATTGTCTTAGTGGTTAAGAAAACAACCCCTTTAAATACAAGAACTTTCATTGTTGTTAACTCCCTTTACACTCAGTTCACTAAAGCCGTGGGGAATGAGTTTTAATTACTTGTTGCTAGTGCAGGGATTCATTTGTATTCTGGTTAGTTTTTTTTGTTACAGGTGAAACAATTCCACCTGTTATTTTGTGATTCCCACTCTATAATACTTGCAGATTTTTGCCCAACCTCTCAATTGCCACTTTTCAGTTTCTTCTCTCGACCATCACCAACACTCACTGTCCTTCAGTGAAATCACTCCTATATCCACAGCATCTTTGTTCAACCAAGCAAATCTCACAACTGGTACACACCCAAAGTTAGACTGAACATTAACATGGGTGGATCGACGACACCAACAACACCCTTAACTAACGACAACAACACCACAAATACCAATCACCCCAACCATCACCACTCATTGGTTTGACAGTTCTTCTTAACACAGTTATCACTCATGAAATCTGAGAAAATTGGAATAATCTAAAGAAAAAATAGAAATAGAAAAGTACCTGCCTCCAATGGGTGCTGACCAATCTAAGGACAGTCCAAGAACATTTGACCCAAGATCTTCACAAAACATCTGTTTTAATTTCTTAGATTCTTCTTCTTCCATTAGTTGAAACATACATAACTGACCATCAGCATCAACAATGCCAAATGCAGGATGTCCATTTAGAGTTGAATGATACCATTTGATGTCCAGTATACCAGAGTGACTAATCTCTTCACAAATGGTTAATGGTTCTTCAGATGATTCAGTGTCCAGTTGTAATAAATACAACTGTCCAATACGAGAATTAGGTGGACAGTCATCATCAGCCTGAAAAGAAGAAGAAATCAAAAGAAAAATTATATACATTCACCATCAATGCTGAAATATAATACGATATTTGATGGCTTATAAGATGCACCTTAATTTGGGCAAGTATCTAGAAAAACAAATAAACACATCTAAACTCTGAAGGTCAGGTGAAGGGTTTTGGCCTAACATTTGTAGCCCTCCCCAGTATCAGTTCATTTTTAAAAGTTTCATCTATATTCAGACTTTGGAGATGTTAGCAGTTTAATTCAAAGGTCACTGTAGTGCTAAAACTCTGCTAGCCAATAACCTAAAGCTGACCATTGACTTGATAAAATGCAGAGTGATTTTCTGGAATATTTCTTTTTTTTTTAAAAGTGTATCTTATAATTATAATTAATAACAATGTTATTTAATAGTCCATGATAACTGTTTTATGTTCAATACAATGATTCAAATTAGACCTCAAATTGAACATGAAAAAGCTGTCATTAACTATCAAATAAAAAATCTATGACTATGATAACTTACCAAGCCCAATGGTCAATAGGGATGGATGGCTAAACAAAGTCAAGGGAATCCATGCTGTCAGCATACCTTAATGAAGACAGCTCTTCACAAAGCAGAAGAATCTAAAAATTTACTTAAACTTAGCAATCAAACATTTTCAGAGAAATTTTTATGACTTAGTGTACCACAAAATGTCACTCAATTTAAAATTCTCAACAAAGTGACTGATTTTTTACTAAAATTGGTTTGCTTAGGTTTGGTTTCTTGGTTTAATGGCATATCAACCTTCATGGTGTACTTAAAACCATCACTTTATACAAAAAGCCGACTTAATCAGGCATATAAATTAAAACATGAAGAAACAAAAAAAAAGAATTATTTCATCAACTAATAACTTAAAGTTTGCGTGTGTGTGTGAATCTATACTATAAAAATGAATTGTCTGTGTGTATTTTATAGACTACTCAACTGATTTTCCACTCTGTTGACAGACCTTAGAACATGCTGACTGTCTCTCTTGCTTAGTAGTCACCACTAGCTGTTGTTTACCTTCTTCATGCCGTTGACAAGGATTGTATTTTGTTAATGTTATAAAGATTTCTATTTCATTCTCAACCTCCATTTTGGTTATATCTCATTCAGTAACCTTTTGTTGGGTTACAACAGTATGACACTAAACTGCATTTAATGGTGAGGTTCCAGTTCTGGAGCTCTGGAGAGAGTGGAGTACCCTCTCATTGTCATTACTCCCAGGTCCACTGTGACTTGGAAAAGTAATACCTGTTAGGTTTACATCAACAAGTCAAATAGATTCATTTGAATATTATTAGTATTAGATAGAAATACTTGAAACCAAATAAATGTGTGCAAACAAAAATATAAAAATAAGTGCAATTTTTAAAAAATAGAGTGGAAAATTGAAAAAATTTATAACAATTGAATATTTATAAACGAATCAAATTTTGGCATTTAATAACCCATAAGGAGTTGATATGCTTTAAACAAATAAACTAAAAACCATCCTTGAAATATTGGTATTATGCTTGATACCATATACGAGGTGCATACGATAAGTTTCCAGACTTTTTTCATATGGGCACTTTTATTGATAGTACACACATGAAACTCTAGTCCCCTTCGAAGTAATCTCTTCCGGCTGCAATGCACTTCTTGTACCATTCTAACAACGTCTGGAAGGCCCCATGAAAGTCCTCTTGTGTGAGCGTTTCAATGACCTTCATCACAGCCTCTTTCATCTCCTCAATTGTCTCATAACGACAGCCTCTGAGCTTAGGGAATAACCAAAAGTCACAGGGAGCAAGGTCTCAACTATAGGGAGGGTGAGCAACTGTCTTGATGCCCATCTTTCTCAAATAGTCTGTGACAAGGATAGAGTTGTGGTCTGGTGTATTGTCCTGGTAGAAATGCCACTGACCCGATTTGAAGAGTGCTGGCCTCTTTCGATGGAATCTCTTCCTGAACTCCCTTAAAACCTCAACGTAGTAACCCTAACCGTTTGGCCAATCAACTCTGTTGTATTGACTTCCTTACTCCTCCCACACATCTCATCATCCCTCACAGACTCCCTGCCTTCCCTGAATCTCTTATGCCACTCAAAAACTGATGCTTGATTCATGCAAGATGCTGCAAAATCAGTCTGAAGCATTCCATACGTTTATGTGGCATTTTTCCCAAGTTTAAAACAGAATTTTATTGCATATCGTTCTTCTAAAGTGTCAGATTGCATTTTTGAAATTCACCAGCTGTGACAATCAAGCTTTTGTAGGGTGTATTCCAATTCCTGCTGTAGCTATTCATTTGAACCGGGAATCATAAAAATTGATCAGTCATCTCATAAGATGTATAGCAATAACATACTGAATGTTCAAGAGTCTACGACAATTTTAAATGCCTGTACAAAAGAAGTCTGGAAACTTATCGTATGCACCTCGTAAATGTATGCAGACAAATTATTATTATCATAGACCAAAAAACTGTGATTTAAAAGAATGATTGCAATCAAACATTGAAAAGATAATTATTATAATTAAACATTTACAAATAAATCAAATTTTGACATTAAATAACCCATAAACTAATCTCACAGAATATAAAACTCTAGATCTCATTAGATATTTTTTCAACTCAAATAATATGAAGTACCAATTTGAAAATATCAACATAGAAGATATCTTGTCCTTTTTGAGAGAAATAAGATTATAGCAAAAATTATGAATGTAAACATGATCAATACCAAACAAATTAATTATTATAAAACAATCACAAAGGATTCCAACATCATTAAAATGAAAAAAAAAAGCTTTTATAAAATAACAACACAAAAATATATAAATGTAAATATAGATACATAATGTATATGATACTCTAATCTCTAGGCATAAAATAACCCGAGACAGGTTAGTATACCATAAAAATCAATTGATTGATCTTCACAAAATTTGGTATACATCTTCCAGACATATCTGGAGCAAAAAAAAAATCAAAATTTAGGAGGCAAAAACCTCCAAGACAACCTGACTGTCCTAGTGTAAATTAAAATGAAGAGAAATTACTATTAAATTTTCATTACTGAGTTAGTTATCTTGATCTATATGAAGGATTTTTTTTTTAATTTCTTAATCTCCTGATAAAAAAAAAACTACCCCAAACATGAATTTTAGTTTTATTGTTACAAATCTTTTTCTGATTATTAATAAAAAATATTGGAGAAAATTCTCAATATCTTCTTTAAAGAAATCATATTAAAAAAATTGTGTAATTGCACATGAAAAGACAATGAAGGAAGACATAGGAAAGAAGCAAAAAGAAAAATTGAAAAATAAACTAAGTCCTCCATGGGAAAGTGCATTGTGAACATGGATATGTGCAGACATAGCCCTTCCCCATACCACTGCTAATCTAATATTTAATTTTCAATTGTTTGCTAGCATTATTACCTGTAAACTGCAAGGCTCATATGTTAATCTTGATAAATCTTAGTATGTGAATTCTTTTCACCTCAAGGAGTGTTTTAAAGATATTGGGTGGGGGGTAGGCCAGCTTCGCTCCAGGAGACACCTGAAACATTTTGGTTTAGAATTGATCAGAAAGGCCTAATTCATACAGAATGCAAATAACATTGGCATCGCCCCACTGTAACTTCCTGGAATAAAATTAATCAGAAATATCTCATTTGTACAGAAAGGAATTAAAATTGCTATCTACAAACACAGAAGTTAAATCCAGGAAACAAAATTTTAAAAGCACACGATATTGTTGTAGCCTTTGATATAGCAAAAGATAAATCTAATTTTAGTCGCAAATTCTATTCCAGTTAAATTTTATTAAATATGATAAACCAAGATTAAACAACAATAACAAAGCTCTTTTCTCATATTTTTAAACATCTTTCCAAAGTGTATGACTTAAGATGGACATTTACAGAAAACCAAGTATTCAGCTCATAATGTCAATTTAATATTTAGTTCACATCTTCCTTCACATTTTATTCAATTGATTAATAGAAAAAAAAATTTTTTAATCTCCTTGGAATTTTGAAAATCTTTATGAAATAAAAATTAAAACTGAGGGACATTTTTCATGTAAATGAAGTTGAAAAATCTTAAAGTTTTACAAGATTTCCCTTACTTTAAAAATGATAATTTTTCATTTGAAAATTTTCAAAATACTCTCTGTATAAGTTCAAATATACCAAAAATACAAAATGTTTCAGAAAAATTGATATCATTTCATGATCAAATAACTTAACCAATTCTCATTCAATTAATTTCATATTTTAAAAGCATCTATAGAAACAACTCAAAATTCTGTGTTTAATGTTTTATACTTTTTCTTTTCAGCAACAAAAATTCCATTTGCTGGAAAAGAAAAGACCTTTAAACATTTAAATTGGAATTTTAAGTTCTTTCAACAAATGCTGTTAAAATCTGAGATCATTTGAATGAAAATTAGTCAAATTATTGGATTACGAAATCATATCAACTTTTCTGAAATATCCAGTATTTCTCAAATGATAACAAAATTTTTTGAAATACCCTATTTAATGATTCAAAGCAATTCTGTTTTGTTTTGTTTTGTTTTTCTAGGGAATCAGCATTTTTCCAAAATTTCACTTCACCATATTTTAGCTACTTGCAAGATGGCATGATTAACTTTCTTACCTGTGTTTCTGTTTCATTGTCACCTTCTATGAGTTGATAATTCCCCACAAGTACAAGATTTTCATTGTCTGTGATTGGACACCATTCAACGGAATCAGCATAATACTTTGTTTTTAACTTTTGTATTGTCTTTGTTGACATCTTTGAATGAAGCCACCTAAAAATATAAAACATAATTTTTCTCAAATATCAAATGCTGACTGCTATTTAAAATCTCCTGCTTTTTAATGTGTCACTACAATTTTTGTGAGATGATTCAAGGTTGAATCAAAAGTTTTGCATTATTTTGGTAACATGAGGCCCAATTCAACAGCTATAGATGCTTTTGCCAAAGTTGTGAAGGTGATGAATCGCATTGAACTGTGAGATCCTGAGTTTTCCTGATACTCTAAGAGCGCTACTTGTTAGGTTTGCCTCAATGGCTTGTAGCATGGCTTTGGAACCCACAGTTTTAGGCCTAGCTGACCTTACCTGATCATTGAGATGTTTGCAGCCTGAGCTAAATTTCTTTAAACATCTAGTTACTGTACTGGGATCAACTATGTCTTCACCTTTTTCCCCGCAATATTTTTCGTTGTTTAAGCAGTGTGATAGCTAAGTTTGAAATCATAAAGCAAAAATCCCCAAATTAAACGATAATGTATATCCATCTGTGTAGCTTTCGAATCCCACAAACAGTGAAACAATCTGTAATCTGTCAGTGCACCAAATACTATCAACACCACACTGTTATCTTCCACACCTTGAACTGGTTTGGTCACATGATATATACACAACAAATTAGCACACACCAAAATATTGCAAAACTTTTCACTCTAGTATTATTACTAGCAGTACTTGACCATATATTACATATGGGTTTTAAGATGGTATTTGATGTTTATAAAGTATTTTGTGTTCAAATCTTTAATTCACTTATGCCTAAATGCATCTCCTTTTCAAATATCATGAATATTTTCATCATAAACCTATTTCTGGATAGATACCATAGACAGTCATGTATCTATTTACCTAACCCTTCTGCCATGGGCAGGATGTGACACAAGATTGATTTTTAAGCAGAGAAAAACAGGTTTTCCTTCTCCTAGATTGGTAGCCATTACCAATGCTAAAGATCACCAGTTTACCTGATTATTTTCCTATAAGTGAGATGGGATGAGAATAGATGGATTCATGCCTTTCTGAAGGACATTGGTACGAAGTGAAATGTAAAAGGACTCATCCAGGATTTGAATTCAAGTTGCCAAATCCATTTCCCACAATGATGGCCATTATGTTCAGCATGCTTCCAAGACAACACAGCAAGTTTTGTTTTTTTTTGTTGATTATTACCAGATCTGGGGATCTGTTTGAATTTCAAAGTCCCAAAGAATTTTATGCAATGTCTCATTCTCTAGGATGGATTCTGGTACGCAAGTATAGCATATGGTAATATGGATAAATTTCAATTTCTTGCACAATCCACTGAAATTTAACCACACTACCACCAAATAGTATATGCACAAACCAGAATTCACTGCTATTTACTTTTTAATTTTCATGCATACACGCACACATACATACATACATACATGTAAGTAGGATTTGTTCACTTTTTTTACTTCTTTTGTCTTGATGGCAAACACACATGCACACAGATATTTCAAGCAACATTCATAACTATTTAGCCAATATGTTTGTACCATACACACCCACACACACATATATACATAATAAACATATTCACACATTGCAACTTTGTACTGACTTTTCCTAGTTTGTTTTATGCTATAAAAGAATATGTCATAACATTCTTGTTAAATTTCTTTTGTCTGAATTGTTCATACAATTTGTGTTGTTAATTGTGGAATGACACTTGAAGTTTTGTTTTTAACAAAACCTTGAGAGAACAAACTCATCCCTCCGCACTCCTAATGCGAATTTATTTTTGCTGCAAGTTTGTTGTAGTTTTGTGTGCATGAATAACTCTATATCTCAACCAGAAGCACAAACAGTTAAATTTTGGGCAAAATTCTAGGATCCAAAAGGGCGGAAATTTATTACAATAAGCCCGACTTTCGATTGGCCCAAAAACTACTTGTGGGCATATACCTTGATTCCCACCTAAAATATGAAAACGTAAGTTGATCCAGATTTCAATTCAAAAGTCTTATAAATGTGTGAAAACATTTTCGCCTGGCAATTCTGCCACCATTTTCCACAGGAATCATTGACAGTTAACATGCTCAACTCAAAAACAACAACAAAAAAAAAAATGAAATTTCAACTAAAAACAGCTAAGTACTAAGCCAGTTATTTTGGGTTATTTAAATTAAGTAAATATTCTCCAGTTGCTAAAATACAATTATCAGTGAAAACACCCACATACACATCTTCGCCTAAGTATGCTAAATGCCAGATAATCACTTTTGTATATGCAACATTTGATCTTGTTAATCTTACCAAATACACTTTTCTTATACAAACTCTTTTGCATGAACAAAACTTATCATTTGAACACTCTTTTTTAAAAACAAATCTTTGCATATTTATCTTGTTTGCATTACACTTTCATGGTTGTATGTTAATAAAAATATGTTATAATTCTTCAATTCAATTTATGTAGTTTGGTCATTCATTTCAACACGTTTTGTCAAATTATAATTACACACAGCCTAATAAAACCACTTCATGGGAACATGTCCGTTTATTTGCTCTTAATACTGTGTAAATTTTGTGATTTAAGACATAATGGAAACTATACAAGTTTTTATAAAAAGTTCAACAAATGCTAAATTTAGGTTAAGTTTAGTTGCAACAAATTCGAAAAATCAGTGCGTTTTATACACGAGAATTTTTTTCCAGAATTTCGTAGTCCAAAGTTAGGTGCGCGTATTATACACAAATAATCATGGTACTTACAAATGAAATTATTGAATTTTTTACTTTTAAAGTGTTTCAGAGCTTTTTTTTTTTTTTTTTTTACACACTACACACCTGGTATAAGGTATTTGAAATGTTTTTACTGTTTTTATACAGACCACTAATGTATGAAAATGATTTACAAACCTTATTATTACTTAAAGGCAACAGACATGAATTAAAAACAGTGAACTTTTAATAAAATCATACCATGTTCCTGGTGTAATAAATGTCATACCTACTAGTAAAATAGTGTGTAAAAATCAATTGTATTTATTCTAAATTTGCTGCGAGAATAAACTAGGATTTTATTCATACAAATTCGAGTCATTTCTATCTGTTGATTTGTATATATTTTTATATACTTTTAACTTCATAAGCAAAAAGGCAGCGAATTCCAACACAATGAAGTAGAAGTCAAGGTTTAGCTTTCTGGTCATAGAATTAAATTACATTTTTTAAACGTATCTGAAGCAAAAAAGTTTAAATTAAAACGAAATAACAAAAGTATTAATGTAAAGAACCAGAAATCAACATGTACTTTTACAGACATTTATAAAAAAAAAATATTCTTTGATAAATGGTTACTAGAAGAAAAAAAATCAAACGAAGACAGTTTCCTCTTAACGATCGATTGAGGGATTTTTTTTTTTAATGACAATTTACTTTTTATTCATTTTTAACACAAGGTAAAACTATTTTAAGGGAAACATTTTTTCCCAAACACCGTTTTTTTTGGAATTCAATAACGTTACATGTGTTCTAAACCAGATAAAAACAATTTGTATTTTCAGAAAAATCAAGATGGATAAAAATGTTTTTGAAAATCTCTAATAGATCAAAACAAAATTTATTGTTTATATGAGATTTCTTTAAACAGATTTTTTAAATTCTTACTTACTTCTATTTCAGCAGAATTCCTAACAGCAGCTGGCTGGATTGACGTGAATGCAAGAGTTAACTTTCTTGATAGAAGTTGTCTACCCTTGAATTTAAAAAAATTCTGTCACAATGGGCATTTATTTATTGTTCATATAATTTATTTATTTGTTATGCCTCCTTAGCGCATCCCCGCCTTTTTACTATCTTACCCAACCAACCTTTAAAAAAAAAAAGAGTCTTTACCCCGAACATATACACTATTATTACAATATCTATATAAAGATCAAATACTGTTAAATAATTCAGCCAATAGGTTCCAGAAATGCCATTTTAATTACTTTTTCTTACTATTTTTCTGAAATCATCCAATTGAATTATTTTCTTCAAACACGATTGCTATTTTTGATCTGATTTGGCAATTTTTTCTAAAAACATACTACTCTGTTGACCAGCTCATTGGCATAATGGTTACAGTGTTTGCCAATGGACTGGGAGATTGGGGTTCAATCCCAGCTTGAGTTATACCAATGACTCAAAAAATGCCTTGCTTAACACTCAGTATTATAAGGTATGGATCAAGGGTACAGTGGAGCAATCCATGGAAAGGAGTAGTGCCCTCTCCTATGCCTTGGTGTAGTAGCTATTGAAAAGGGAGCCTTTGGGTTGTTCTGAACTATGGTTGCCAACTTTACTTTATAATACACTATAAACAAGAAAATCCATTAGGTTTGTAAAATTAGTTTTTTAAATTTGTTCTGACCGTAAATTTCCAGTTCCAAAAGAAATATCGAAAAAATATCTATCATAATTAGAAATTCCATTATTTTGAAAGTCTTAATTAGATCACTACATATTCTTCTTTCTAATAAAGAAGTTCATTTGAATTTCTATAATCTCTCTCTTTAACTGTAATCCTTAACTCTTTTTATTATTTTTATCACTCTTCTTTGCATGCCCTTCAATCTCAATATTAAGCATCATTTTCCAAGTCTCAATACTGTGTGCAAACAATAAATAGCAATACAAGCCTGAGTACAATATTCTATGTGAGGTCTTATTAGATGGCTAGGTTATTTGGTTTAATAGCATATCAAACCTTGATGGTTATTTAATGCCAAATCCTTTTTATACATGATTTTTAAGTGAATAGTTTGTAGGTAACATTATTTTTAAATAAGATAGAACTCATTTGTTTGCACACAGTTTAATGGTTTCAAGTATTACTATTTATTGTTTGCACACAGTTAAATAGTTTCAAATATTTCTATTTATTGTTTGCACAGAATCAAGTTTTAAGCATCACTATGTAATACTAATAATTCAATTTAGTATTAATCATTTTTGGACACACAAAGGATTACAAAATTCTATTTGACCCATAGATTTGACCCTAACAGGTACTACCACTCCAGGTGAGAGTGGACTTGAGAGTAATGGCAATGTTAAAGTACCCCACATTCCCCAAAAATCCAAGACTGTAGCCTCACCATCAGATGGTTTAGTGTCATATCCAAGACACTCAATGAGGGGAAGGCGTCTTACCCCTCTGCTGAGATGCAATCGGCATATTCTACAGCCTCAGCCAACTGGGTTAGTTTGATTAAAGTTTTATATATTTTTCAAACAACCTTTGCATGCCAACCTGTCGATGGTTATTTCATGCCATGAGATTAACAAATCACATTCATTGTGCATTCATATTTATATTTTTTGTATAGTTATTTCACCCTGGTCCAAAAACCAGAGAACAATACGATACAAAGGAACCAACAAAATGGTTTTACATCTTGATTCTCCTCAGGTTGTCTTTTGCCTTGTCAGCTGGAGCTGTAGAATACACCGACTGCACCTCTGCAGAGGGGTAAGACCCCCCCTCCAATGAGTGTCCTGGATATGACACAAAACAATCTGATGGTGAGGTCTCAGTAATGCTGGGGCTTTGGGGAATATGGAGCACCCTTTTATTGCCATTGCTCTCAGGTCCACTCTGGCCCAGCGTGGTAGCACCTGATAGGACCCTATCTATGGGTTAAATAGAACTAATAGCATACTTATGCTAAAATGAATTGTTTGATTAAACTGAATAGCTTGAAATAGAAATGTTTTTGACAATTAAACCGTACTTACATTTAAACTGCATGCTTATTCTAAACTGAATTATTTGAAATAGAACTGTTTTTGACATTGAAACTGTATTTACACTGAACTGAATTGTTTAACATAGAACTCTTTTGACATTTAACTGTGTGTAATGTTATGGCCACCGGCCACGGTAGGATTATAATGCAAGGACTACTATAAGAATCGGAAGTAGGGGCAGGCGATTGGCGAGTCTTCGAGCCCTAGCAGCAGTGGAAGAAGTAGCAGAGAAGGGGCAAAGGTCTTGACCCAGATAATGGAAACCCGTAATAGTAAAAAAAAATCTGTACTTATATTGAACTAAATTAGCTGAAGTAGAACTGCTTGACAAAACTGAATAGCTAGAAATAGAAATGTTTTTCACAATTAAACTGTAATTACATTTAAACTGTGTGCTTATGCTAAACTGAATTGCTTGAAATTGAAATGTTTTTGACATTGAAACTGTACTTACACTAAACTGAATTGTCATATATAACTGTTTGAATAAACTGAATAGTTTGAAATAGAAATGTTTTTGACAATTAAACTGTGTACTCATGCTAAACTGAATTGTTTGAAATAGAACTAACTATTTGTATAAAAATGGATTTGGTGTTAAATAACCTACAAAGGATGACATGCCATAAAACCCAAACAACCTAACCAACCCAAGCAACCATCAGGTTGTCTTTAGATGAATTGAAACATCTCTATTGTTAATCATTTTGATTTCTTTTTTTTTTAGCCTTTAAAGATTTTCCAAATTGAGAATTGACATAAAATACCGTAAAGCGACATGGCTATATTACTTACACTCATCAAGTGAGGCCTTTTTCCATTCTGTTCTCCTTCAACTTGTTCATCAAGTCGTATAGTTATCATTCTATTATGGGACCTGTTTGTGTATTCTTCTCTTTAAAACTACTTGTATATGTATTAGGCATATAAAAGGTTAAATATTCTTGTACCTTCAAATAAGTTTAATTTGTTGTAGTGAAAATTGGGAAGAAAATCTGCACTCACCCCAGTGCAAATATTAGCGCATATGCTCTGCATGCAAGATCCGTTTCTTTGACTAAAAAAGAAAAAAACACGGCTGTCCTGAGCAAGCTTTTATTGCAAATAGTCACGTATCTTCATGCCGGCAGTCACATAAAATCATGGAGAATGAAGTCGCGCCTGCAAATGAGGGCAGGCAGAAAAGGATATAAAAAGAACGAATGTTGGTCAGCGAGGAGGGTTTTTTTTACTTTGCTTTTGTGACAGTCTTTTGCTTTGGACAAGAATTGATTAGAGGAGAAACGGAGTCCAGTTTAAAGAGACAGGGAGAATAGAACTACTGAATACGGAAAGGAAGTTTTTGGTCGTTGAGAGACATAACAACAATTTTATTTGGCACATTTGTCTTCCTTTCCATTGTATTCAGTGTTAGTATATCATGGATATACCAATGTTAATATTGGTCATTGGTAAGTGGAGACACAAGTAAATACTTTTAAAATCACCAAGCATTCCAATAATGATACTAGTGTTGTGTTTGGAGATTCTGGTTATATGAATTATCATTTTTATTTTCATTTTTCCCTACAAAGTGCCAAAACCAATTTGATAGAGTTGGAGAGATCATGAAATATCTTAATCCCCCCCACTCCATGCACAAGAAGAGGAGGGAAGGATGACTCCCATGTTGCCCCCTTTCATGTGACCAAGCCCACTGCATTCACCCACCTTCTTTTGAATGCTATGTGGCCCAAGCATTTTCTATCATATTTAATTTTGCCTCTAAGCAGATGCCTATAGATTGGCAAAAAATAACTTGATGATTTCATGGAAATCTAAAAAGCAAAATTCAGTCACTTTGTCAACATTCGAAGCAGAATTTATCATTATCTCATTAGCAAGTCAAAAAGCCCTGTATCTTAGAGCACTATTGAGAACTATGATGGAACCTGAGTCCGTTAAACACCCAACAACTATTCATTGTGATAATCAGTCCCGAATTGTTTTGGCAAAAAGCCCTGTCATCCATCAAAGATCGAAACATATTGATATAAAATTTCAGTTTATACATGATGAAATAAATCAAAGGTCCATTCTTTTAAAATATATGGAAACAGAGAAAAATGTAGCCGACGTGTTCACAAAGCCAATGATAAGAATAAGATTAAATACTTTCAGAAAGGTTATAGTAGGCAATTGATTCTTAACTTAGTAAATTAGGCATTAATAGCCCAGTCGACTGAGGCAGAAGAATACATCGACTGCATCTCAGCAGAGGGGTACCCCCCCCCCAAACGAGTATAATATTATGGTTCTATGATAGTCAGTACATTATGAATAAAATAGAAACAAGTCATGATACGATGAGTGAGTAGCCATGTTGGCTATCTCGTTTATTGTTGTAAACTGAAGGGACGGAAGTACCTATTATTATCTTTATTTTCTGAGGGTGCATCTAGGGGGAATAACTCATACTACGACATCCCTCTTTTTCCCAAAACAACAAAAATAAGTAATACATCAAAGAACCACAACATATGTATGGACGTAGCCTGATGGTTTAATTAGGAACTGTTCTCATCATAATTGAACTTTCTAGACGGTCTATTACACAAACGGATCTGGATGTTTTTTGAGTTCCATGATGAGTGTAGGGTGTCTTGTGGGGTGTATCTGAAACAAGTCTGCCCTTAGTTGTGGCGGTGATAGTTTGTTCCATGGGTGAGTGGTTTGTGGTTGTACCCACTGCTGATTCTCCATTGGATTCTGGGGATATCATGGGTGTGGATGCAGATGCTTCTGGGTTCAGTGTTGCAGAGGACTTATCTTCCTTCAGATGCTTGCGGTTTCTGTGAAGCGACTTTTCGGATGAAGTCTGCACTATATATGATCTGGTTTCAACACATCTCTGTGTAACAACTGTCTGGAACCATTTACTTGAATCCGGATCATATACTCGAACACGTTGCTCTTCTAGTATGTTTGGAAGGTCTCTGATGTGCCGGTCATGTTGAGACTTTTTGTATGACTGCCTTTGATACAGGCAGGTCGCTATTTTTTCTTTTTGGCTTGCATTGTTGGGACACTTTACTGGTAAGTTTCCCACAAGTTTTCAGTTGAACAGTAGTTCACCAGGTGATGAAATTACATGGTCGATAGGAGTGGACCGTATGCATAGCAACACCATATCTAAGTCGCAGTTACTTGAGGTAGCCTTTTGCATAGCAGATTTTATGGCTTGTACACAGTGCTCTGCTAGACCATTTGATTGAGGGTATCTAGGAGATGTGTAGTGTTCAAATCCCAATTCCCTTGAAAATTGCTTGAACAAGGTAGAACTATAGTGAGGACCATTGTCACAGATCAATCTCTCCGGGATTCCTTGTTCTCCGAAGATCTGCTTGGTGAGGTTGATTATCTCTTGGCTGCTGAAGTCCTTCAATTTTCTCACTAGGGGATATTTTGAATAGTAGTCAACCACCAGCATGTAATGCGATCTGCCGAACTGAAACAAATCCGTGGCTATTATTTACCATGGTCTCACTGAAATTTCGCGCGGTTTTAAGGATTATGCACATTGGGCTTTCTGTTGTTCTTGACAGATAACACAACCTTGCACAATTTTGTTGATATCCTGATTAATGTTGTTCCAAAAAACGCTGCTTTTGGCTCGCAACTTACATTTTTCCATTCCCTGATGACCATAATGAATTTTTTGTAATATTTCTGGCTGCATTACCTTAGGTATAATTATGCGGCCACTCTCCATTAGGATACCATTTTCAATGGCCAGCTTGTCCCGATATGACCAATATGGCTGCAAGTTTTTGCTGATTTCTCTGAATGTGTTGGGCCAGCCTTGCAGAATGGTTTCCCTTAGTTCACAAAGTATGGGGTCAGCTCTTGTTGCCTGATGTATTTGTGTCAACTTTTTTGTGGAAAATTGAACAAAATCCACTCTTACATGCAGAGGTTTATCTCCTCTTTGGTTTTCTTGTTTGGTAACCGGGAGAATCCATCTGCCAGGGTCATCTCTTTGCAGGGAAGATAGATGATGCTCAGGTCATATTCTTGTAGGCGTAGCAACATACGTGGCAAACGAGGTGGAGCTGCAATTAAATTCTTTAGGCTGATCATTTCTAATGGCTTGTGATCGCTTTCCACTTGGAATTTACATCCATATAAGTATGTCCTGAATCGTTCCCAGCCAAAAACGACAGCTAGAAGCTCTCACTCTATGTTTGCATATCTTTGTTCCATTTCTGCATGTGCTTTGGAAGCAAATGCAATTGGTTTTCCTTCTTGTAGGAGAACTGCGCCTAGACCTTTGTTCGATGCATCCACTTGTAGACTCGTTTCTTTCGACGGGTTAAAGTAGATGAGGGACATTTCCTTGCAAATCAAGTCTTTGATTTTTTAAAGTGCTTTCTGGTGACTGGCAGTCCATTGGTATTCAGATTCTTTCTTTAGTAGATCTCTCATGGGTACAGTCAGATTGGATAGATGCAGAATGAAGGGTGCTAAGTAGGTGATGATTCCTAACACCTTTTGCAAATCAGTGATGTTGATAGGGCTGGGTAGTTGCCTTATCGCTTCCACCTTACTTGGATCTGGTCTTATACCATTCTTATCATAGATAGCACCAAAAAATGTATTTGTTTTTGATCCATCATGCATTTTTCACTGTTAAAACACAACCCTTCAATTCTCATTAGATTGTGCAGGTTGTTATCGTGCTCTTCTTTCATCTTCCCATAGACAAGGACATCGTCAATCAGTCCATTTGTACCAGGACATTTCTCTAGTATCATGTTCATTCTCTGCATAAAGACATCCTGGGACATTACCAGACCAAACGCCATTCTACGAAAACAGGATCTCCAAAATGGTGAGTGAAAAGTCATCAATAGTTGTGATTCTTTGTCAAGTGGTATAGACCAATATCCATTTTTGGCATCTAATTTTGAGAAGTGTTGAGCACCTGACAACTTGTGTGCTAGCTCTTCCATTGTGGGAGTCTTATAATGGCATCTCATGATCGTGCGGTTCAGATCCTTTGGGTCTAGACATAGGCAAAGTTTTCCATTCTTCTTTCGAATGTACACTATGCTGCTGATCCATTCAGTAGGCTCGCTAACTTTTCTAATAATGCCTTGGGATTCCATGGTCTTCAATTCCTCTTCGATCTCATCCCTCAGATGTTTGCGACATTTCCTGGGTGCATGGATCATTGGGTGATGATCGAGCTTTAGGACTATGTCACTTTAGAAGTGTCCTATGCGATCAAACTGATTTGGGTATGAGTTTGTTAACTTGACGATAGGGTTAATTGGACCTTTGTCTTCTTCAATTGTGCAGTGGAGGCTTATTAGTTTCAGGTTTCTGAGTGAGGGTAGTCCTATTATTGTGGGTCCTTCTGTTGTCACAACGAAAAATTTAAGTGTGGTCCATTTACCTTTATGTGCACACTGTATGTACACTGAACCATCCAGCACTATGCTTGAGCCGTTGTATGTAGTTAGTATTGTGAGCTCCTTTTTGTAGAACTTGGGATCGGCTGTCCTAGGTCATTTACCTTGTCAGGAAAAATCCTACAGAAGGTTCGTTGCCTTTAATATGTGGGTGCCTGGTCTATCAGGAAGCCTTATTTGCAGTTCTGTGAAGATTTCGGTCTGATTGTTTCTTTGCTGCTGAACTGCATCAAATGTCAACTGTTCAAACTCTCTGTATAACCTGCTGGGCTCTCTTGTGTCTGAGTTCATCGCACATATTCGATGGTTGCACTTTTTATTCTGAATCTCATGCAGTTGTTTAGGATTGTGTGTTGTACGTGCTTGGGCGAATCTTTTCTTGTTTCCATTTTTGCTGGTGCACATCTTTGCCCAATGATTCTTTTTTCCACAAGCCGAACATGTGGTACCCCAGGCTGGGCATTTTCCTTTCCGTGTGTGTTTCCACATCGTTTACAGTGACTGTTTTATTGTATTTATCTCTTGACTATCTCCTCGCTGAATTTTGGCCATTTGCTTCATATGATTAAGGGACACTTTATGCGTTCGACCACTATTTAAAGCCTCTTGAAGTGTCAGTTCTATGCCTTTGGATAGCAAAAGCTTCTGTAATTCAGGGTGTTTCGTACCAGTAATAACCTGTTCTATGAGCCGTTCTTCATTTTCCTGGTTGTCTCTAAATTTGCATTTTTTGGCCTGTAATTTGCACCTAGCAATGAAATCGTCAATATTTTCTGTGTTCTTCTGCTTATATTATGTCTCTGACCCTACCAGGGAATGAATGGTAAAGCAACATGACTATATTCCTTAGACTCATCAAATAAGTCTTTTTTTATCATTTTGTACCCCTCCATACTGTCTGTTCATAGAACATTATTATATGTATAATTCTACCAAGGGACATGTTTGGATATTATTTCTTGGTAATGTCACTAGCATTTATATATATATATATATATATATAAATGGTTAAATGTTCTTGTACAAGTAATTGAGTTTATTATCTTGTCTTTCCTTCCGTTGTGTTCAGTGTTAGTATATCATGGATATACTAATGCTATTGTTGGTCCTTAGTGAGTAGAGACTCAACTAAATATCTTCTTTACCATCAAGCATTCCAATAAAAATTTGTAAAGCCTGAAATCAAAGGCTGGACTCTTTAACCTCAGAAAACCCAAAGTAACAAATGGGTTTACAAACTATTATAAAACACTTATCTATTGAGATGATTGCTTTTCTTGATATTGTCCAGCAACTACTTAAGATTTATAAAAAATTATGATTAGCAACTGCATTTTCAACTCTAGTCCCAAAGGTTGTCCCCATGCCGTATTGGCTAAAGTGCTGGACTGTGGTCTCAAAGTAAACAAATTCAAATTCCAGTTGTGCCATTACATACACTTTCAGAATAAATACTCCTGGGAAAGGCATGAACTTCCTTATCCCTCTCCCCACCAAGCTAAGGTTTAAATAGTATCATTACTGTACTTCTAGAAAGATAGCTTTGTCATTTAATGCCATTAAACAAAGAAACCAAACCTAATTAAACCAAACTCCTGATCCAAATTGAGATTTGTTCCAGCTTCATCTTACCTAAGTGTGTTATATAGTCATCTACATCATCATTCAGCATCACAACGACACAATATCAAAGACAGACGCAGGAATGAAGGACGCATGATAAAGACGCATGAAGGAAGACACGTGAAGGAAAACGCAGGAAGCTTCTTTACAACATATTTACCTCTCACTTTATTGCAAGGGTTCGAAAGGTTAGCATGTGAGAGGATGCTGGAGACCGAACGTAAACTTCATATTTTGACCCCACTGTTATGACCGTCATGTTGTGTCTTGTTCTCCTGATGTTGGGGTCCACTCCATCGGGGCTTTCCGAGGGCCCCCTCGGTCGGGTGTGGCTTTCCCTACCACATCTCGTCTCTAACTCTCTGGGAGTCTGCTGGAAACTGCATCGGGGGTTTCCGAGGTCCCCCTCGGTCGGGTGTGGCCTTCCCTACCACATCTTGTCTCTAACCCTCTGGGAGTCTGCTGGCAACTGCCTTTGCACCCCAAACTCAACTGAGTTAAATAATAACTCAATGCCCACTGGATCTTCGAAATCGGATGTTTAATCGTCATCAAGCGGAAATAACTGTCATGCAGTTCAGAGGTTACTCTCTTCCGGTGCATGACTGTAGTGGCACAATGAGACCTTCACCTTGTCCCATATCATAAGCCTTAATCCGCCCACGCGATCTCTTTCGATTACTGGCCGTTGGAATGTGTCACTTCCTTCCGGTGTATTACCTTGGAATAGTATTTTGGGGCCGGGTCGAAGGTCAAAATATAACAAGTGAATTTCATGTTCAAACCCTAGTGGTTCTCAAATACATTCAGGTGTTGATTTAACTTACCATCTCTAATTTTTCTAATTCTTTTTGCTAGATCTCATTGTTCTTCTACCATTTAATTGGAAAAAGAACCCTATAGTGGCACATTTGCATTCTAATCTAACAGACCATTACTAATCTAGAGAGTTTGATTCTCACTAGGGGCTTTAGATTTATGGCTTCATGTCAGTTTTAGCTTAATAAATATTTAAGAGACAGGTTTCTCTAAATGCATTTCCTATTTTTTTTAGCAACTTAGTAGTAGTAGTTGACTTAATAGTAATCTTTGTAGTAAATTTAGTAGGAGTAGGTTAATAATAGTCCTATTTACCAACCCCTCCGCTCTGGCAGGATATGACACAAGGTCAATTTTTAAGCGGAGTTTAACAGGTTTGAATTCAGACTAGTTGCCTCACCAAGGCTGAAGAACCCAGTCTGTCCTACTATTTACCCATAGCTGGAGGGAGAATAAGTGGATTCATACCTTTCCCAAGGGTATTAGTGCTATGTGAAATGCTATCATTCTCGTCCAGGATTTGAACTCGAGTCGCCGTGTCCATTTCCTACGACGATAACCATTACACCACGGGCACCTCCAGGTTAATAATAGTAGTCATTGTCTTATTACTAGTGTTCTAAATGGTAGTAGTAGTAGTAGTTTAATAGCAGTTATAGTCTTTGAAGTAGAAAGACTTGAAAAGTCACTTATTAACAATAGTAGTAGTAGTAGTAGTAGTCTAAGCCTTAGTAGTTTTAATAGTAGTAGTAGTACTCTTAAGTCGTTTTTGAGTTTCTTAAATATTCGCATTGTTCCAATAACTTAAAAGCCACCATTGGTAGCCATTAAGTTAAAGGTTAAGTCATTATATGAGGGAATTTTTTTATAATTAAATAAAAATGGAAAATACAATCAGCAATTAATTTTTTTCTTGAGAAATTATAAAGATTAGAATGAGCACAAATCCAGATATGCTCCTACCCACTTACACTATTACCTGGCAAACTGGATTGGAAATGGTTTTATTCTTACCCCCTCAGAGGATCTTAATGTTATGTAAATAAATTCCTTGCCATTTCTTACATGTTGCCGTGACATGCCTCCAAACATCAGATCTTTGGTGAATATTTTTTATTTCTGAACGACTTTCTTTATTATCACTTCTATTATTGTCACATTTTATCTCATTTGAACTAATCATTTCTTGAACTATTCAAAATATTTCAAATTAGAATCTCAAAAGCACAGTAAATGAACAATACAATGGATTTGGAAGCAAGAGAGTGATTGAAAAATAAGCGGACAAAAAAGCTGCTTTAACTCTAACAACTTTGAGAGCCTAAACTAATCTTCAGGGTAGAGGATGGGCAAATTCAAGTCTTTTAAAGTTTAATTTTTTTAGGAAATCTTAAAATGTTTAAAGAATAGATCTGTTGAAAATAATGAAAAAAAAAAAAAAAAAAATTCAAAACTAAAATTGTATGTACAATGTCTGTTGAGAAAGCATCTAACCATTTAATATTCCTACCCTGTCAGTTGGGACTGCAGAATATGCCAATTGCACTTTTTGAAACTTGTTAATTGCTGTTTTCATACCTGGGTGCCAGAAAAAGTATATCTACTATATTTAACATATAGGATTCATATTTCTTCAAACTGCTGGATTTTTTAATAACTGATTGATTTGCATCCAATGACCATTCATTCATACTGTTACACTTTCATATAATAAAAATAATTTTGATTGGTAAAAGTGGAAAAAAAACAAAAAAAAAACAACAGGAAATATTATTTTTCTAATTGTATCTTTTATTTCTGTGAAAATTAATGACATAAAATGAAAGTTTTGTCTTTTCTGTTTCCAAGACCATTTCTTAGGAATAAATTCCAAATGAATGTGGAAAATTTTCATAAAATGACACAAAAACCAGTTGAACACAAATGAATATAAAAAGAACAATTCAACATTTGAAGAAGCAATCCAAGAAAGCCAACATGGACATTGAAAATAGTTTGAAAGGCTGTTTTCAAGAATAAGAAAAATTATATAAAAATTCATGGAATAAGAAATTATTTCTGACCAAAAAGAGATTTAAAATTGATATGAAATTTTTTGTACAACTCCGTGTATTCCTCACCAAAATACTGTTTATATTTTGAAGAATGACAACTTCTATAGAAAATTCTTCAAAAACATTAAAAATGAACTATCAATGTTATGGATTAGGTACCAATTGGTACCATGTAACCCAGTAATGGGCACTGCCAAGTAACCCCTATCACCCTAAGAAATGGCATGGAGGAAAATACTCAGCATTGCATCTCAACCATTTGATAGATTCTGAAATATCTATAAATTCTCTAATATTTCCACATTTTTTTTAGAATGAAAACTAATGAAGTGTGAAAAAAAATAAAAAAAAATTATGGGGTGATAAAAATGAAAAATAATCTCAAATTAAAACTGTCAATTCAATTTTCAATTTCTTTTATCACATTGAAAATTTCATGAGGACTTATTAAAAGTTACTCTGATTTTTAAAAAAGATTTCAGATAGTAAACACACACACATAAAAAAAAAAAAAAAAATTAAAAAAAAAAAAAAAATTGTTAAGGATTTAAAAAAAATTATTTTCAGAAAATTAAGCTTCTAAATTTTTTCAGTGTTCTTTTATTTCTGTCTTTAAGAAAGAAATAGAGTTTGGCTTGAAACCACTGGGAATAAATTTTTACACAAATTTTTTAAAGTTAAAAAATCAGAAAAAAAAATCATAATCTGACATTGCAACACTACGTAAAAATTGCTTTAATGTTTTTATTTGAAAAAGAATTTTCAGTAGAATTGTTGTAAACCAATGGTAATGAATTTATTTCTTGTGCTTCTAAGTTGGGTTTGTCAAAGAAAATATCCTTTGTCCTAATTAGTCCAGATTAAAAGCATGGTAAAGGTAAACTAAAGCCAAGCATTGGAAAAATGAGGTTAGAAATGTTTGGCTTACCATGCTTTTAACCTGGACAATATGAAAAATAGAGACGTGTTACAGACCAAATAATAGACACAAACAACAAAGAAATGTTATCTTTGGAAATTTGACAAATACAATTCTTTTGTTGGGTGGGGATAATCTTTTAAGATATATTAGAAAAAAAAAACAAACAAAGGTCAAAAAAATCTTTTTCATTGTTTTGTTTTGAAATTTGTTCCATTAACTAATCAGCAGTATCAAAAGCTTTTGTACAAAAGACTTTTTTATTCTATAGAAGAGATTCTGAAATACTGATGTGTTATAACAAAGAAAACACAAACAAGGTTTCTTTGTTTTAAGTTGTCTTCTCTTTGGTTAGTCACTTTTTGTTGTTGTTGTAAGATTTAAATAAGAAAATAAAGTAGAGAAGCATAAAATTAGCAGCTAAAAGATTTTCATGGTTGATAAACCAATCAAATGAAGAAAATGTCAGTCTGTCTTTCTAACAGCAGGGTGACGAAACACACTTTAGCTGGTCATGCTTGACAGACCATATATGTATCTTATTGCAAGGTGTCAAAGTCACCAGGTATGGATGCCAAGGAAATCTAGCACTCATGCCATGTGGCTGCGATCAACATTTCCTCAAGCCTCAGTTTGGCTTGAAACCACTGGGAATAAATCTTTTTTCTTTATTCTCCAGAAATTGATAAATTAGTCATTTCTGATTAATTGCATTCAGTCTTTTAAAAATGGGAACTTTATTTTTGTATACTTGCATTTTGTATATGATATATTTTAAAGAATTTAATTTAAAGTTTGAATATAACCTTCTGGGTCATTTTAAAATAATTGCTATTTAGTTATTAATGTGATGGAGTCAACCATGTCTTTCCTGGGATCATCCATTGTAGATATGAAAAGAATCTCTGCATTAACTGGATCACAGTTAAGTTACATTTGAATAAAAATTAAGTAAAGCAATTACTTTTTTCTTTTATTACAATATTTTCCGTGTTAATCTGATATTGACCTTTAATGATGATTATTTATGCATTAGAAGTGTTATTTTCACCATTGATTTATACATGCTGTGGTTTAGATTGAAAGCTCTGGAAATTAGGAGATTTATTTTTTGAAGTGATACCTAGGATTATTAAAAAATAGACTAAAAGATTACCAATGTTATTGATTTAAAAAAAAAAAAAGAAGTTTAATTAGATCATTGAAATAAGTAAACAATAGAAACAGATACGCCGATCTGTGTGTAATACAGTTTTGACACAAGGTTTTCGAAAGTTATAAAAGTCAGTGATTTTTTTTTTTTTTTTTTTACTTTTTTCTGAGAGAAGAGAAGAAATAAATGGTTGAAATATCAAAACTATAATAGAAAAAATAAAAGAATAAAAAAGGGAATTAACTACCTATGTTTTTTTTTTTTGCTTATGCAAGAAAAAAAAAAAAAAAAAAACTCATTGAAGATCATCTTTACAATTTAAAACACATAAAAGAAAATAAAACAAAAGATTTTTTTTTTTTTTTTTTTTCTTAGGTTCCAAAGACAAAATTTTTGTACAACACAGAATAAAGGGGAGATAACTCATTGGCATATTAGGGTGCTCACTTTTTTTTTTTTTAGAATAATGTCGAATGTCTCATTTTTATGTGGATCATATCGTATCAGCAACTTACATTTCTAATTAAATGTGCCATTTACTTTGCAATTTGATTCAAGTAACATAGTTTATAATTCAAGAGTCTTTGACTTATCTTAATGAAAATGTGTGGCTCTTTTTTAAGGGTTTAGGGTCTTTTTTTTTGTTTAGTTAGAAGAATTTTGCTTTCCTCTTGAGAAATTAAATTATCTGGAAAAAATTTTTAAATCAAAAAGGTAAGACAGGTGACTCATTGTTTAAAAAAAAAAAATTCTCTGATAGAGGAGGGGAGGACAAGACCCATTCAGAAATTTACTTCTGTCTGGAAAAAAAAAATCAAAATCAAACCATTGTTGCTGTTTTCAATATAAACCTAGCCCAACCACCACCACCACATCAGGCCTTCCACATAGTAATTTGTCAGGCGTTTACTAATTAAATCAACAGACTAATTTTTGGGGGAGTATCTTATCCCAAGTCAGACATTTATTAAGTTTTTAAGAATAAAAATCTGGCATAGCATTTAACTCTTTAGAGACACAATGGGACAAAAGTAACAGAATGGTAAATAATTAAAATAAACAATTCTGACTTGTGAAGGTTATTATTTATTGACCGGAACCACCTTCTTCAAACTGTATATGTGGAGATTATGTGTGTGTGTGTATATATATATATATATATATAAACTGTAATACGATATTAAACATAGTCACTATGATTTTGACTAAAGGTTCCATGTTGTATAGCAATTAGGCCCAAATGACAATGATCACTATACAGTATCATTTTTAGTCTTTTCAGTTTAATACGGTTTTACAGTAGCTCTATCGGTAGATATGAAAGACTGTTGATCAACATTATTATTATTACTACTAGTGCTACTACATATGAGAGGGCATGTAAAAAGTTTGTTCAGTTTCTCATGTAAAAAAAAAAAAAATTTCTAAAGAATTTTAAATCTTATTTAACTATGTTTACCATTTTGTTCCGCTATATTCTACCAACTTTCAGGCAACTTCAATTATTATTGAGTTATGAGTTCAATTCTCATTGTATGTTCCAATACTTATGACCTTGTGCCAAACTAATTTAATCTTAGTAAACAACTTCAAAATTCCAGTACATTTTTTCTTTCTCAGAAAAAAAAAAAAAAAAAGCTTTAAGTAAAAATTTGTCCCTCCCCTGACATAAATACACTTCTATTGTTACTCCAGTGAGAAGGGAGTTGGCAGCTTATTATGTTGGGCTGAATAATTCTATTGCATTGTGAATTGAATTTTTTAAATCTAACATTCACAAGATCCTCTCTATAAAATAGATATTTACATTCTTTTTCACTTGAGTCAGATTTTTACTTTTGAAATTTAAAAAAAAACCCAACAAAACAACATAGTATGTCTAAAATATTGATTATTTTCTTCCAGTTTCAATGTTAAAATATTACTGTTCTGAAACTTTTTAAAAAACACAAATGCTTACCAACATTGCAGCCATCACAACAGAATCTTTTTAATCAAGTTTGTTAAAACTAAACATTCCTAATGCCTTTTAATGAAAAACAGAACAAACTTTTTGCCCAACACAATATATATATATATATTTGGTTGACAAAAATTATAATCTCCAGTCATAGAACTTATGGTTTATCTAAGTTATTTTCATAGATATGTGCAAGCTCTTTTTTATTTATTTATTCAAATAGGTGATACTACCATTTAAATTAGAATGAATCTACCTCAGTTAGTTTGATTTACTTTAACTACTAAAAGAAAAATCATATAAAATCTAAGTTTATTTTCCTTCTTAAATAGAATCTATGAGGAATTTTTACAGTAACAACACTAATCAACATTCAGTTATCTTTCAAGATACAGTTACATGAATTTCAAAAAATGTTATAGAAAACATTGAATTAAAAAACAATTGCATTTTTATTCCAAAGAAAGATTATTTTAAAATAGGTCAGCGTGCAGAATTTTGTTGTTCATATTTCTGGAATTAGAAAGTTTTATAAAACAAATCATCTAAAATCTTTTTTTTTTTTTTGGATGACTGAGTTGATTTTTTGTATTGCAGATGTCACCACAACAATTAATCTATTTTATAGTCTCATTCAGGTATACAAACGATAAAAATGATCCTGTTCATATGAATGGATCAAGTGAAAAATTATTTTAACAACATCAGCAACATAAAAAAATTGAATTCAATTGTCAAAAGAAAAAGCATTAGAATAATGATTTTTCTTAAAATCCCTTAAAAAATATTTATATCTAGATTATCACTGACTTCAGTATTTTACAGTAATAAAAAATGATTTTCCATTTTATCTTCAACTTCTGTCTTTTAATTGACTGCAAAAAAACTGTAACTTCTTAAAACAGTTGAACTTATTACCTATAATAGAATTTTCAGTTTTAAAAGTAAATCTTTTCCTAAAGAAAGGAAAAAAAAAGAAGCTTGCACATTTCTGTTTTTAATCTAATTTGATCAGAAGTGATTTTCCTTTTGATTTTAAAGAATCTTAAGGAATTACAAAAAAAAACAAAACAAAAAAAACTGCCAAGTACATTAGCTCAATATAAAAACTGTTTTCTAACCATTCACAGAGTGAATATCTGAAAGAAAACAATGTTGTGATTTGTATTTTTTGTTGATCAACAGTCTAAAGGTTGGAGAAGGGGAATTTATCATTTCTTCACAATAGAAAAAGTTAAAAAGTGAACTTTTTTTTCCTTTTCAACAATCACAAATTTTTGAATTGAAATAAACAGAACCTGCAACCACCAGAACCTTTTTGTAAAAAAATAAAGGAAAAAAGAAATGAAAAGAAAGGAAAATTTTTTTTTTTTTTCATTTCATTTATTTTGGGAAATATTTACCCAAAGAGAAAAAAAAAAAAAAATTGAAATTCAAGTTAACATCGACATTTCCTGTTTCTTTGTGTCAGCTACTTTGTTTTGTTTTTCTTTTTTTTTTAAAAATGAAATAAAATTTATTAGGTGTCAAGGATGTTATTTTAAAGATAAAAATAATTAAATTTATCAATATAGTTCTAAGAAAAAAGTGACTTTTGACCAGTAAAACAATAAGAAAGATTTCTTTGGACTCATTCTTGCTTTTGATATTTATATGGCTTTAATTCAGTGTTCTTCAGGTATAATATGTACTTTCTTAAGGGAAAAGAGCCTTTTTTTGTGATAGTAAAGTAAAAAACAGTATCAAACAGAATTTTACATGAAGTGGTTTTTACAGCTTTTCACTAAATTTCACTTCCCATTTCTTCTTTCAGTTAAAATCTGAAAATAACTTCATGTCTATATTTATGAGATGAGCTGTTATTATTATTATTCTTTATACATTGTGGACTACTATACTCATCTCATCAGTCAGCAATGTGTAGGGAATAATAATACAGTTTTTACTTCATGCTCTGGAGAAAAGAAATCAAAACCCAGATGTGAATATTCCACCTGAAGAACATTCTAGTTAAAATGTTGTGTGAACAACAAAAACAAGTTTAATTGCCTAAAGTCTGGTCAATAAAACTTCTTGGAATTAGAGAAGAAAGTGTAACCTTTGACCCAATAAAAAAAAAAAAAGAAGAAGGTGAGAGAGCTGATGATCTCCTTCTCCCCAGAAAGATTGTCCTAGGTTCTGAAGAGATGGAGCTTTTCTTTTAGGTTCTGGCACTGCGTTCACACTCCATCAAACATTCTCGCACCAAAATACGTGCATGCACGATGCCACGTTTCAAACGCTCAGCAGAGGACTTGCTGCCGGAATACGTTGGACGTATATCCTTACCCATGTCCTCGATGACTGCCAAGAGTTGGGTGTACTTGGTTTGTGGGTGCTGCGACAGTGCAGGCATTTGTTGAGGCTTTGTCATGGGGGGTGGCGGGGTACCATGGTTGCCATGCATGTCGAGATCCGGTCGGGGGGTGCCAGGGTTGCTCATCACAGATGTTGCCGGTGAGTTTGAGGCTGTGCCCTCAATTATCACATCGTCATCCATCGTGTTGCGATTCTAAAGAAACAGGTAAAGTCATACAAATAAGCAGGATTTTTTAAAATTATTTCGGTATTAATCAAATGGATGACAGGGATGTAAGTTGAAGACTGGGATGGGGGGGGGGAAATGTTTTGCTCATAATCAAATAGGACGAGGACAAAAAAAAAAGAAAGAAATATGAAAAAGGAAATTTTCAGAACAATGTCTTATCAAAATGGAGATTGGTAAAATGATTGGAGAAGGTTCAAGGAAATCTAACATGAAGAAATAATACAGAAAATGATTTGCAGGAATCAAAAGACCAGACAGAATTTGACTAAAAACAAAACATAAAAGAAAAAAAAAAAAAACAATCTGCTTAATATTAACCATAGTAAAAAAAAAAAAAAAAAAAAAAAAGTTGTTACTTCAAGGCCAACTATTTTGTTATCTTCATCTATGGATTTCCAAGTGAAATTATTAGCACAGTCTAATTTGTCAAAATATATTGAAAATAACTACAAAAATAATCAAGTAATACAAATTTCCTGCAATATATATATATATATATATATATATATTTAAACACAGTCTATCCTACTATTCATCCATAGCTGGGGAAAAGGAGAGAAGAGATAGATTCACGCCTTTAAAAAAGGCATAAGCATGAAGTGAAGTACAAACAGCTTCATCAAAGATTTGAACTTGCATCATAGATTCCATTTCCTATCATGATAACCAACTCCACAGAGATTTCTATGTATAAGGTTAGTAAATGTATAAACAAATTTTTAATTTTACATAATTTCAAATAAAAGAAAAAATAATTGTATATTCCAAATCAACGATCAACTGTATATTGTTTTTGCATTATACATTTTTCTAATCTTTTTCAATAACCTGTTACTCTATATTAGAACAAACATCTGCAGGGATATTTTGCCAGTCTTAATGTGCATAATCTAAAATTTGTTGCTGATTTGTTGGTTTTCTTGCACTTGAACATTTTTCAATTCATTCCATAAATTTTCAACTGGATTCAGATCAGGACTCTGTGAGGGCTAACATCAAACACTTTCTTATCTTGAAGATATTTCTGCATTAATTTACTGTTTACTAAAGTAAAAGTCCACTCACCAGGTGGAGAGACAGACTACTTCAACATTGTAGCAGGTGTGCTGCAAGGAGACACATTAGCCCCATACTGTTTATTATCTGCCTAGACTATGTGCTTAGCATGTCTATAGATTTAATAAAAGAAAACAGTTTCAAGCTGGCAAAGGAAAGAAGCAGAAGATACTCTGCACAAACTATTACAGACGCAGACTACACCGATGACATAGTGCTTCTAGCAAATACACCCGCCCAAGCCGAATCCCTGCTACATAGTCTGGAACGAGCAGCAGGTGGCATAGACTTCCCTGTCAATGCAGACAAGATGGAATACATGAGCTTTAATAAAAGAGGTCACATCTCCACAGTAAAGGGTGGTTCTTTGAAACTAGTAGACAAGTTCAACTACATCGGAAGCAGTGTCTCATCAACCTAGAATGAAATCAACATGCGACTAGCACGGACAGCTGTTGATAGGCTATTGGTCATATGGAAGTCAGACCTGACTGATAAAATAAAATGCAGTTTTTTCCAAGCAGCGGTCATGTCAATACTGCTATATGGGTGCACCACGAGGACGCTAACTAAATGTATGAAGAAAAAGTTTGATGGCAATTACACAAAATGCTGCTAGCTGTATTGAACAAGTCCTGGAGGCAATGCCCCACAAAACAGTAGCTGTACAGCTACCAACCACCCATCATGAAAACTATCTAAGTTAGACAAACCAGACATGCAGGACACAGCTGGAGAAGTAAGCACAAATCAATATACTCCTGTAGACCCCTTCACATGGACGAGCAAAGGTAGGACGACCAGCTAGAATCTATATACAACAGCTCTGTGCCGATACAGGATGTAGCCTGGAAGACCTCCCAAGAGCGATGGACAATAGTGATGGGTGGCGAGAGAGGGTCAGGGAGATCCGTGCTAGCAGCGTGATATGAGGAGTTTACAAGAACATTTTGGATCAGTGTTGAGCATAAAGATTCGGTTTAATTTCTTTGTTTTAATGCCATATCAAACTTCATGGGTTATGTAATGCCAAAGCTGTACTCATAAAAGAATAGTATTACTATTTAAGCCATAACTAGGGGGATAAGGGGTTTATGCTATTCCCATTGGTATTAATAGCGCAACTAGAATTTGAACTTTCTACAACGTTGCAAAGAGGTCAAACATAAAGCTCAAACTATGTTTCCCTTTCAAATTTCTAAAAGACACTTTCCAATTGATATCCAATGTTTCACAAAAATTGACTTTTTTCATTATACCATAAACTTTTACAAAGATCCCTATTCCTTTTGTAGAGAAACACTATTCCGACTCCATCCCCACCAAAGCTTAATACTGCCTCCTCCTCCTCCTCCTCCAATATTTTGTTACGTTCTTTCAACTGAAAGACTCACCTCAATATTTTGATTTTGGTTTCATCTGACCAGAAAGAAAAAGGTTCATTTGCAAATGCCAGATGATTTTTCAAATGACTTACGTTCAGAAAATAGATCTTATGAGGTTGTGCTTGGCACATTCATAGACCTGCTCTGTACAGACCTCCAAGAATAATAGTTCTAGTTTTCTTCACACCAGCAGTTTTCAAATAATTATAAAAATAATATTTGGGCTGTTTTCTACAATTCTTCAATGGTTACATTTTGATCTGACAGTTTTTTTCTATCTACCATGTCTATGCTTATTTGGAAGTCTTCAATTTTTGAAACAGTTCCATTTCAGAGAGTAAAGCATATAGAAATGATATATCTACTGCTAGACTTGTAGGCCTGAATAATCTTAGTTTTAATGCCTAAACTATGTTTAAATATCTTCATCATCATTCAAATATTCAAAACTCCAAGTGAATTCTGTAGTGAAGTGAAAACTACCTGATGCTAAAAGTCCCTAATGTTTGATTTATTTTGTCATTTGAACCTTTTTAAGACTCGTTGATTTGCTTGCATGAATGAATGAATGACTTAATAAAAATCAAGTCATACATACGGATTGCAATGCGAATCGTGAACCAAGATGAGTTCAGATGACTATTTTTGATGCAGTCAACTGCTGCAATTTGCAAATTCTAATTTAGAGTTTAAACTTTTTTCATGAAATTTGATTTTGAACATGACATTTTTTTCAATTTTGTTTTTAGTTGTTGAATATAAATCCTAAAATGTTTTTCATGTCTATTCATCCAAATTAACATTTTCAACAACTTCAGTCTAACAGGAAACCTTAACTGCTGTAATATTATAATATTTGTCCTCAACAAACTAATACCATGCCAATAATTTCAGTTTATATATATATATATATATATATATATATATATATATAGTCAGGATTTGGTACCCTGATGAGCCGCTTAAGCGAAACTATAGTAGGTTAGTTCCTGACTAAGTAATTATCGTTACTATTTTGCTCTACTTAGTATTGAGCACTTTTTGCATTGTAGCTTAGCAGCCCTAACAGTGGTTTTTTTTTTTGACCAACCAATTGTGTGTCTTTTGATTTTTTCAATTGGTATGACAAGGTTGGCCTTTTCTTTTTTTTCCAATATATATTTTTTCCCCTTGACAGTGATTCGTTGTATATTTTCATCTTCAAATCACTTGCCGGGTTTTTTTATCATAAGGGCTATAATTTAATATATATATATATATATATATATATAAAAACCATAACCTTAGCTCTGCTAGACAGTGTTGAGTGGAAGAAAAGAAAAGAGAAAAGCAACATCTAACATTGGGAGTGGGGAGGACTGAAAAAGGAAACAAGTGGGAAAGAAAAAATTCAACATCTAACAAAAGGGGAAGAAAAAGGAAAAGAGAAAGACATCTAACAAAAGGAAAAGAGAAAGACATCTAACAAGGTGATGGGAGTACAAAAAGGGAAAGGAAGCAAGAGGAGAAGAAAAGAAAGGGAAAAGGAAACTAGGCAGGAACAGAAAAAGGAGAAAAGCAATATAAAAAAAAAAAAAGAGAAAAAAAGAAAAAAGGCAACATCTAACAGGTGATGGGAGAAGAGAAAAGGTAAAGGAAGCAAGGGAGAAAGTAAAGGAAGGAAAAGTTAACATCTAAAATGATGGGAAGAACTGAAAAGAGAAAGGCAAAGTTCAACAAATGTATAGGAGAAAAGGAAAGAGGAAGGGAAGAAGAGAAAGGAAATATCTAACAAGAGTGGGGGAGAAAAGAAACATCTAACAAGAGGAAAAGAAAAAAAAAGAAAGAAAAGGATCGCCTAATAAAAGGGAGGAAAGGAGAAAAGAAATATCTAACAAGGTGGGCAGTGGAAAAGACACCAATGAAGACTTTTTAATATTTCATCTTTTACCTAAAAAAAAAAAAAAAAACAATTGCAACTATCTTAACATTCACTTAATTGAAGAGAGAAACCTATATTGCAAGAGAGTTTTCATTTTCCTTTTTTTTTTAAAATAGTAACTCATCTTGGAATAAGATGTACAACCCAAATTTTTGATGATAGACCTGTTCATCTTACCAGAATATTGAATACAAAGTCCTATTTGGATATATATATATATATATATATAACATTTTTTTAGAGGAATAAAGTGTGCCTCATAGATCATCAAATATGGTGGAGAAAGAAAAAAAATTTACACAAACGTTATGTACAGAATATGAATGTAGGTAAAAAGATTTGTTAAAAAATGGAAATAAAACAAAAAACCAACATAAAGACAACAGTATACAAAACAAGTTTTGATGAGAGGAGAGACATTTAATGAGACAAAGACAGTGAGGGATTGTAAGTGCAAGTTGAGTAATGGATCAGGTTAGACTGACTGCAGGGGGTTAGGTGTTAGTCTAAAAAGAAACAGGCCTTATATTTCAGATTATGCCATATTGTAAAGAGGAAATTAATTCTATTTTCTCTTGTGTTAATATTGAAATTAAAACAGTAGCAAATTTACTTTGACCTTATTTAATATTGAGTAAAATTTATTTCATTGTTTTAGCTGTTTAGTCTTAGTTATAAAGAGTTGAATCAGTGGAGGAAATTGAATTGGCTGTTTCCATTTTACAAAGTGCTAACACCCTTGAAAAAGTATGCATCCATTAGTTCTCCTTCCAGCTAACGGTAAATGGTAGGGCAGTCTGGGCTCTTTAACTTTGGTATGGAAACAGAATAACAGAAGGAAAATTCTGAATTCAAACCAACTGTATTCAGCTTAAAAATTGACTTTGTGTCACATCCTGCTCTTGGGAGGAAGGGAGAGGGTAAATATATACATCAGGAAGGTGTTAAGTTGTATATTAAAGTTAGAATGAGTTGACTAAAGCCTGCAATTCAATCTTGTCTTTGAATTGTTACACAGACCAGAATTGGTAAAAGCTGTGAATGAATGTTTTAAGATTCTAAGGAATACCAAGATCTTATTATTTAGAGCAATGTTGCTTTTTCTTTGGTTTGTTCATTTACACACCAAAAATATAAATATTATTATCTTTTTTCAGGATATAGATATTTAAAACTTTTGTAGTGAAGAGTTTTTCTCTAATGTTAACTGCTTGCTGTGAACATGATATAACACACTATGGTATTTCCCCATAAAGAAATAATAAGATTATTTACATATGAATTAACAGTTTTGTCTTGGATCAAAGTGTAGAAACTGATCCGTAGAAATTCCATGATTATCTGAACAAGTCTGAGATATAAATTATTTTACATTTACAAGAATATAAAATTTTCCTTTAAATATAATCAAAACATATAAAAGAAAAAAAAATGACACAATTATTTCAACTCTAAATGAATTTTTTTTTTTTTTAGAAGAAGTGCAATATATTTACACTAAGCCTACACAGAAGACTTGGGGAGTGACAGTTTCATCTTAAGCAAAAGTACACAAATATTACATTCATCTAAGCAGAAGTTATAGAACAGGCTGAGAGAGATTTTGATAGATGTGAACAAAATGTGATAGATAAGAATACTTTATATATATATATATATAATTTTTTAAGTAAGTAGGGCAACCCAAATTCTCTCTTTTCAATAGCTACTACAGCAAAGTGTAGGGGAGGGTGCTACTCCTTTCTATGGATTGCTCCACTTATCCTTGATCAATACATTATGATGCTGAGTGTTAGGGAAGGAGGCATCAAGTACCATTTTTTGAGTCTTTGGAAGGACTCAACCTGGATCATTTGTGAATACTCCTACAATTATGCCAATGGGCTGATTATAAATATATATTAGACAGATATGAAAAAACTGAGATAGATATAAAGAGACTTAGATAGAAAGAGAAAGATATGAATAATCTTGATAGATGGATAGAGAGAGACGTTTGAATTACTTATCAGAAATGAAGAACTACTTTACAGATTTTTGATGATTTTTTGTTTGTTAATTGGTGCTGATGATGAATCAATATTTTCTTCTCTTTTCAAGAGTGTTCAGCTAATTCATTTAAATGTATTATTTTCCGATAAGGAGAAAGATCATTTATTAAGATTAATGTTCCTATCGACAAAGCTTTGTCTCAGGATGCTTACAGTACTTGCTCTTAGAAAATGGTCACCTATCCAAATACAGAACAAGTTCATCCTTGTTTAACTTTGCTGATCCAGTGGGAATTAGTGCTTTATGCATGAAATGACTGTAAATCATAGAAATCACAGTTCTTGATTTAAATTAATAAAATAAGAAATATCAAAATTAAATCTTTAGATCTAAAATAGTTTTATAGATAGATTATATTTACAAACAAATTTTTATCATTAAGGTTTTTCGGACTGTTGTCTTCATCTTTATTGTTATTTCCACAACGTTTCGGCCGATATGTCCTCCGGCCTTCTTCAGGTGTTTGTTGAACTCGGGAACCTTCACGGAACTTCGAACTACGTCCTTTATTGAAACCACGGGGGTCGCCTGTTCTGATTCTGTTTGCCATAACCGGGTACAAGTGTCAAGTATTCCTGTATATTACTCGCCTGTAGTGAGGATTGAACCTTCAGATGATTGTCTTCTTAGAAGCTCAGGGAACCAACGCCTATAACCGTTATGCCATGTGTCCTGCTGGACAATTCAGAGTGAATTTTTGGGTATTATAAACTTAATGTTCATACTTTAGCTAGAATCACTACTATTATGTATAATTTTTTACCTGTGCTCATATTCAGATTTTTTTTTTAATCTAGCCTTCTTGATTATCGGTTCCCATATTGTATTCAACTCTATACTTGGTCTACTCAGCAGGTCATTGTAGCCCAACATATGTGCTAATTCCTTAAGGTGTCTAATCCTCCAATGTTCAGCCCTATCAATTATTTGGAAATAACAATAAAGATGAAGACAACAGTCCGAAAAACCTTAATGATAAAAATCAACAAGCTTCGTCTCAGAAATTTAGACAACTAATACAAACAAATTGTTATAGAGAAATTTACTGAGAATCCTTTCAATGAAATTCTGGAAGACACACTATAAAATTATATTGTGTCAGCATTAAAGTGTAGGAACTGTTTTTTCCCTTTGCTCTGATCTTGTCTTTGAACATGACACATAAATTTTAGGTGAGCCTGGACATACAAACCCTGCAGCGGTACTTTCCGCATTGCACAAAACTGGGAGGGTTAGTGAACCCTGATTACACAACGATGACAAAAGTCATTGGGGCTATTTTTAGCCTTGTCCATGCATACACACATGCGTTCCCTTATCAAATCAACTAGATAGATATGAACAGAATAACAGAGATAGAGATTAAGTGATATAAATATTGATTTGTTTTCTTAGTTTAATGGTATATCAACCTTTGTAGGATATTTAATGCCAAAGCTATCCATGGAGGACAAAATTATTAATCAGGGATAAAGAACATCTCCACAGATTTTTGAAAAAACTTTTTTTTTTAAATTGGTGTTGGTAGCAAATCAATATTTTCTTTTTTAATCAATGCCTGGCCAAGGAGGGAGCAGTTGAGCAGACTCTTCAACTGAACAACTTTCTCAAAACATTCCTTTATATGATTATATTATTATGACCAAAGAGACATTTTTTTCAAGGTGATATAACTTTAATGTTGCCATGCTGTAGCAGTTTATTAGTCTGCATTGCATTATATAAATGGAAGAGTTTTTAAAATTAAAATTTTCTAATTTATCTTTTCATTCAATGAAAGCAAAACAGCCAAAAAATAAAAATCAATTTTAATTCTTGATTAATGAAAAGTTTCTATGAATATAAAAAATGATAACATTTCTTAATCACTTAAATACTTCCAGACACTCATTATAACCATTTAAAAAAAAAAAAAAACGCTCTCAAAAACCAATTAGATACTTTTTAACTTAAACTATATTACATATATTCATATACAGAATGAATTTTGAAGATTCAATTTTTAAATAAAAAACTCGGTGTTGACCAATACATGAGTAATAATTTCGTAAGGTTCAAATTCAAACATGAGATGGATTAATTCAATAAATTAATCATTTTATAACCATAAATCAAAGGTTGACTTTTAGATGAAGAAATATGATTAAATATTTAAAATAGATGATATCAAGGATGGATAGTTAACATTTTCAAGTATTTCTCAATGACAACGGTTGATTAATTCAATCCTATTTTTTCCGAATGAAAATAAAATACCTTTTTACAATATGGCCCGTTCTGAAAAATATCAAAGGTTAGAAGAAGCAGTGCATAAAATACAAGAAAATTCAAGCCACAACATCACAGACTTCATTTCAAACAAATTCATCAGTTTAGAAAAACAAATCATCTGTGGAGGGGGGGGGTCATCATTTATCAACTTACCAAACATTTGCTGAAGTCAAAAAAAGAGCATTTAGACAATTTCTTGTATTGATTTGGAAATTAATTTGTAAATGTTTCATGCTTCTATGAAATTTCAAGATTAAGTTTTATTACTGAAGTATAGTTTTTTTTTGTTTTTTTTAAATTAACAGTCCACAACATCATTGAGGCCATTTTTTTTAACTCAATGCTTTGATGTTATTGGGAGATAAATATAACTTTGACAAGTAGAATAAACCATAGTTTTATTTTTGTGTCCAAAAAAAGGATTTCAACATGTTCTAGTCAATGATGTAATGGGTTTAAACTTGCAGTAAAACCTTATAGAGTAAAACACAAAATAGGCCTCAATTATGTTGGGGACTGTAGAAGAAAAAAATTAGTTGACTCCTCTTTTATTTTCTGTAGGAACCTAATTAGGAATTCGTAAAAGTTAGAATATTTATCGAATTATTATCATCATCTCTTTATATTTTCCATAACTTTGTTCTTAAATTTAAATGTACCACTTATTAATGGTATTGGTATAATTATTAGTGTTTATCCACTTTCTAAAAAATATGAATTATCTGAGCTCACAATATTTCTGTGTTAAGACAGAATCATGAGTTGGTTGGTTGATTTGGTTTTATGGCATATCAAACTTTGTAGGTTATTTAATGCCAAATCCATTTTTATACAAATAATCAGTTCTATTTCAAACAATTCAGTTTAGCATGAGTACACAGTTTAATTGTCAAAATTATTTCTATTTCAAGTTATCCAGTTTAGTCAAAAACTTCTAATTCACACAATTCAGTTTAAAATAAGTACAGTTTTTGTCCACACACAGTTAAATATCAAAACAGTTCTCTTTCAAATAATTCAATTTAGCATAGTATAGTTTTAATGTCAAAAACAGTTCTATTTCAGGCAATTCAATTTAGCATAAGTATGTAGTTTACATGTCAAAACAGTTCTATTTCAAGCAATTAAATTTAGTATAAGTACACAGATTAGTTCTATATAACCCATAGATAGGACTTCATCAGGTGCAACCACTCCAGGCCAGAGTGGACCAGGGAGCAATGGCAATGAAGAGGTGTTCCGCATTCCACAAAGCTCCAGCATCACTGAAACTTCACCATCAGATTGTTTAGTGTCATATCCAGGACACTTGTTCAGGGGGCGGGGTTTACTCCTCTGCAGAGATGCAGTCGGTGTATTCTACAGTCCCAGCTGACAGGGCAAGATAGAATCGTATTCTATTTATTCTCAAAATGAATCAATTTAAACTCCAGCTTTTTTTTTTTCATCTTAAAGACCTAAGCAAACATTCTCTTTAGAAAAATTATTATGCTTCTCTCTTTTGCATTGTAAAAATTCTTTTTAAGGATAAATTCTCATTTCAATGATGCTAGTCTACAAGTAAAAACAGAAAATGGAATTGCCAACAAGATTTCTATTCCTTGATGAAGCTGCCTCCATCATTTCCATTGTAGCAATGCCCTTGGGAAAGGCATGAATCACTCTTTAAATGCCCCCACCCCAGCACCAATGAATAAATGAGTAGACTGTGTTCTTTAGCTTTGTTAAGGCAACCAGTCTAAAAGAAGGAAAACTGAATTCAAACCAGCTATACTATGCTTAACAAATTGACCTTGTGTCACATCCTGCTTGAGATGGAGGGGTTGGGTAAATACATATTATACTTAAAGTGTAAAACATAATAACATAGTGCCGAGAGAGACTGAGAATAGAATAAAGGATGAGTTTATGATTTGATTTAGATTTCTTCAAATCAATGCTTCTTCATAATTCAGTTGGTAGAGCAAAAGATGCATTTAACCAGGCTTCCTTGAAGCAAAGTGAGTTTGAATCTCACTGTGAGCTTATCTTTAATTTATTTTGTATTTTATTGTAATGATATATTGATGAGGTGGAAAAAAAAATGCAACCAAAAACTAAGATTTAAGAAAATAGTAATTGAAATTAATGATTGAAACACATTATTCTCTATCAATTCGGTAATTCAAGCCATATCATAAAAAAAAAGATATTATCTGTCAATTGTTCCAACCTAAATTATCTCCTCATTGTTGTAGACTGACACTCCAACTGAATAGATGATAAAAGAGCAAGTAAAAATTAACATGTAAAAAATTTTGGTCAAATTTAATACTTCATCTAAAAAAATAAAAACCTTTTTAGTTTTGGGTAATAGATATTAATAGATATTACTGTCTATATTTCTAAGAAGACATATTGTTTAGACAGTGAGGATTGCTATTCTCACAACATTTTGACAGCTGTACTCTCTGAAGGCTGGAGAGTACAGCAGTCAAAATGTGAGTGTAGCAAACAAGATGAGTATAGCAGTCCATAATGGTCTGGTTTGGTTTTATGCCGTAAAAATTATTGTAGGTTATTTAATGCCAAATCTTGTTTATACATATATGAGGTGCATACGATAAGTTTCCAGACTTTTTTCGTATGGGCATTTAAAATTGTCGTAGACTCTTGAACATTCAGTATGTTATTGCTATACATCTTATGAGATGACTTACCAATTTTTATGATTTCAGATTCAAATGGACAGCTACAGCAGCAATTGGAATACACCCTACTAAGGCCTAATTGTCACAGCTAGTGAATTTCAAAAATGCAATCTGACACTTTAGAAGAACGATATGCAATAAAATTCTGTTTTAAACTTGGAAAAAATGCCACAGAAATGTATGGAATGCTTCAGACTGCTTTTCGATCATCTTACATGAATCGAGCATCAGTTTTTGAGTGGCATAAGAGATTCAAGGAAGGTAGGGAGTCTGTGAGGGATGATGAGAGGTGTAGGAGTAGTAAGGAAGTCAATACACCAGAGTTGATTGGCTAAAGGGTTAGGGTTACTATGTTGAGGTTTTAAGGGAGTTCAGGAAGAGATTCTGTCGGAAGAGGCCAGCACTCTTCAAATCGGGTCAGTGGCATTTCCACCAGGACAATGCACCAGTCCACAACTCCATCCTTGTCACAGACTATTTTACCAAGATGGGCATCAAGACAGTTCCTCAGCCTCCCTATAGTCCAGACCTTGCTCCCTGTGACTTTTGGTTATTCCTTAAGCTCAGAGGCTGTCGTTATGAGACAATTGAGGAGATGAAAGAGGCTGTGATGAAGGTCATTGACACACTCACACAAAAGGACTTCCATGGGGCCTTCTAGAAGTTGTTGGAACAGTACAACAAGTGCATTGCAGGTGGAGGAGATTACTTCGAAGGGGACTAGAGTTTCATGTGTGTACTATCAATAAAAGTGCCCATACAAAAAAAGTCTGGAAACTTATCGTATGCACCTCGTATATCAAATATATATGATTTGTAAACACTTTATTGATAACATTTTTAAATGAGCCAAAGCTAATTTTTTTATACAGTTAAATGGTTTCAAGTATTTCTATGTAACAGTAATAATTTAACATCTGTCATTTGTTTGCACACATCTACATAGACATACATATGTAAGAGAATAATTTGTTGTTGATTTCATTTTTAAATGAGTCAGAACTAATTTGTTTGTACACGAGTATTACTATTGTTTCTACACAGGTAAATGATTTCATTTATTGCTCTCTAACACAACTAATTCTATTCAATATTAATTATTTGTTTCCACAAAGTAAAGTGGTTACAAGCATTGCTATTTAACACTAATTATTCATTTCAACATCACTCATTTGTTTGCACATAGTTAAATGGTTCAAAGTATTGCTGTGTATCACTAATAATTCAATAAAACATTGGTCATTTGTTTATACTCAGTTAAAAGATCAAACAGTTCTATCTTAAACAATCAAATTCAGCATAAGTCATTTGTTTGATTTCAGTTAAATTCCAAGCAGTTCTATTTGACCCATAGATAGGACCCAATTAGGTGCTACCACTCTGGGTCAGACTGGAACTGGGAGCAATGGCAATGAAGGTGTACTCTGCATTCCCCAAAGCTCCAGCATTACTGGAGCCTCACCATCAGACTGTTTCATGTCATATCCAGGATATTTGTTGAAGGAGTCTTACCCCTCTGCAGAGATGCAGTCAGTGTATTCTACAACCTCAGCTGATTGGGCTAGTCCACAATGTGATGATAATATTGATAGATATTGTTTTTAAAATATATACTTATCTTTATTTACAAAAAACATTCTTATGAAAACATTTTTTTTTTTTACAGTTTTGTTCACCCATGAAAATTTGAAACAAGTAATCAATAAAGAATAAAGATTCCACTTTCAAATATTTAAGAAAGTAGCACATAAGTGATTTCTGAAATATTAGAATCAAATTGAATTAAACGTTGATCATGTAACACAGGGACAAGTGCCCTCACTTTTTCATCTTGCAGGCTACTTTTAAAATGACCAGATCATGATCTACCTGTATCAAAAAAAGTGTTGTGTTCTCACTTAGAATCAGTTTTCTTTTGTCTTGTTTATTATGTTCAAGAACAAATTCAAACATTTTTGGTTGAAGTGTTCTTGCCAGTTTTTCTTTTCTTTTTTATTTCTCCTTGGTTTGGATGTATCACCCAGCATTTTGGTAAATGGGATGATCCTATTTACAGCAAACAAGAATCTACAAATAATAAATTTTGTTAAGTGGTAGTCCTCCTGCGACTGTAGAATACAGAGACTTCATCTCTACAGAGGGGTACGATATTAAACAATATGATGGTAAGGCTTTAGCCTATGAGATTTGGGGAATGTGAAGTACCTTTTCATTGCCATTGCTCCCAGGTCCACTCTGACCCAGGATGGTAGCACTTGATAGGGTCTTATCTATGGATCAAATGAAACAAGCTGCATGTAAACAAATGACTGATGTTAAATTGTGAATGTTATATAGCAATACTTGAAACCATTTAACTGTGTGCAAAAAAGAACTCAGGCTCAATTAAGAATGTTATCTACAAAATGTGTTAAAAAATCCCATATATATTTTATATATATATGTATAAACAGGACTGGGATTAAATACAATGTTTGATATGCCATCAAACCAAACCAAAATGCTATATATATATATATATATATATATATATATATATATACACACACACACACACACACTGAGTAACTTTATATATACAATATACATTTGTATACTTAGTATCACAGCATGAACCCTTATGGTACAATTGAATACATTTATGCAAATTATCCTACTTGAATGCCAAATGAAGAATAGATGAGAGGCTAACATCTAAAAGAGATTTTTTTTTTGATCGAATGCAATCTACCTTTACTCCCTTTGCAATCAACATATTGAGCACTCCTCATATAACAGAATGGATGGATGCAATATGAAAATTGGTTGAGAGTAGGAAAAAACTGAATAGAGCTCAAATTATAAATCAAATATGAAAAAAAAACACACATAAAGGATTCAAGGCCAAAATCAAGTGTAACTAAGTGTAATAAAGTCTCCTGCCAACACCACATCAAATGTCAGTATGGCAGGGTAGGGTTCATGTCTTACAAAGCTTGGGAAAAGCCAGAGTCTTGCAGGGAAAAGAATAAAAGCCAGATATGATGATGATGATGATATGACATTAAGAATATTTTAAATTAATGTTTTATTCACTGTTGATCTTTTAGTAAATACATCCTCAGTTTTAATGTTTTTTTAACAGACTTTATATGTATAAACAGATCGAATTTCATGTTCATGAATATATAGATATTTCAGTACTTTTAATTGCCATTGGCTATTTTCAAAAAAGAAATAATAAAAACTTACAACTAATTTCCCATGTTTTAATAGTATATTATGCATTGGTGATGTCATGTTCCATATTTATTTTAGAATGCCTGGTACTAAATCATAAGTTAGTATCTGTTTAATAAATATCATTGTGTTTAAACAATAATAAATTTCCAATAATTACCAGGTTATAAATGAATACTTCACATCACATTTTCTAGAGATGAAACATTGGAATCACACTTCCATAATTAATTACTTTTTGTAGCAGGGGTTCTGAATGAAAGCGAAAGATGTGTGAGGACTCCCCACAAAAAATGTCCATGCACTAATAAGAATGTTATAAATGAAGAAGTCAACAAATCAAATGTTAATTTTTTCAGTATGTAATCAGAAATAAAGAATAAAATAAACATAAAAATATCATGCAAATATATAAAACAAAACAAAAAAAGAATAGATATTAAATGATACTGATAATAAAATATCAATGTAACATAATGGATTATCCCCTAATTGAATATTGTTATTTATATCCCTGTGAATAATTGAAGGGGAGATTACGCTCAAACCCAAGATTAATGCTAAAAAAGGATTATCAGTAAATTCATTGAATGACAAATTTATTGCCAATAAATCTATCACAAGTAAATTCCTCATATTAGATTAATTGCCTTAATAATATAGGGTTTCCCTACACTTTAGATCTTTTTATCAAACTCTTAGAAGCAATGAATAAATTATGAACCACAAATGATTTACCTGGGATAAATTCATCACACAATGAACTTTCCAGACACACTAGAAAAAATGCGCTCAACAAGTCAAAAGCGAAAGTAAGGAGATGGTTTTGCCCAGAGTTTGAAGAAAGAAGTTAAAAATAGACATTTCAGTTGTCAGTCATTGTCTGCTAAGGAGGTTTCATGGATAACATGCAATATTGCATTAGAAGCAGTAGCAGGTTTCAAAGAAATGGAGAGATGATACACAAGACGCAATATTCTTGTTATTTTCTAAGGCTTACTGCTTAAGATTTCACTCTTTGTTGTCTTACATCAAAAATGACAACAAATCATTTGTTCTACCTGCAAAAACCATTCATTGAATAATTCCATTAAAAAAAAATCTTCTTGAAAGGAGCGAATGGACAGCAAAGTTCATTCTAATTGATCTTCTGTGGTTTTGACTTTCAAGAGCAAGAAATATTTTTAGTTTGTATTTCTTTAATACTAGATTGAGTCAAAAGTTTTACAGTATTTTGTATTTATGATAGTTTGTAACAAGTATATTATGTGACCAAAGAAGTCTAAGTAGTAGAAACGTGATCAAATCAGTCTAAGTAGTGGAAGATATGCACTGTGCTTGGTACTATTATAGTAATTGTGTACTAACATATTTGCATCATTACGTGTGATTTAAAAGCCAAACAGATGAACTTGTAACTCTTAATTTGGAAATTTATCCTTTACAAGTTTGAACTGGGCCATAACACCATGGAAACAACCAAAAATATTTGTTGTGCTAAAGGTGAAGGTGTATTTGATCATAGCACAGGAACCAAATGGTTCAAGAAATTTCACTCAGGTTGCAAGAACCTCAATGATTGGGCAAATTCTGCTCGGCTTAAAACCATAAATTCTAAGATTGTATTTCAAACCATAGAGGCAAATCTGAAGAGTAACAGGTGAGCTTGGCATCTCACAGTCCAATTTGGTTCGTCACTTTCAAAACTTCAACAAAAGTGTTGCATATTGACCCTCGACCAAGCTATCAGAGATTCTCTGCACAGGATACACCCGTGAAAATAAGCGGAAGCAGTCATGTGATCCTGGAAATGTACAGCTGTTATGAAATGATATATGCAGATGCCCACGTGAGATACGGGCACTCTGTCAGTGTGAGTCTTGAGTCAGTCTCAACTTAGGGCCAGAAGAGAGTGGGCAGTCATGGAGAGCATCCTGCTAGGGCAGCGGCCCACAGAAAGCCTACATTGGAGTACCCCCAGTTGAGAAGCAGAAGAAGAAGTGCTAAGTAGGGCCTTGAAGATAACACATCATAGTATGGTTAAGAGAAGAAGAAGCTCTGGGTCAATATGACAGGCTGTCTTCATCTCCATTCATCTCCCTGTCTCTCACACACCTACAGAAGCTTTCCACAAAAGAATAAAAATGTATATATTTTTGGAAAAAGAAAGTGTCCTTCATTCATTCATTTCTTTGGGCTATATAACAAAAGCACCAAAAACTGCCAAATTATACCTCACATGACCAAAATATTACAAAACTTTTAACTTGCTCTAATAAATAGTTCTAGAACATTTCGATAATAGAGAATGTTTTCTTTCATATCTCACAAAGCAAAAAAAAAAAAAAAAAAATCTCTGTTTTTTGGGCTTCGGAGTTTTCAAGAATGTAATGACTTTATGTAACACTTTCTGAATAAATAAAATTAGGCAATAAATATACACAACATCTAATCTCAAAACCAGAGGCCCGGGGGGGGGTCTATATTTGTGTTAGCACTTAAAAGTACATATACCCTGATACCTGATTTCTATTCATGAATTGCCCAGTAGGCTGGGCCTGTAGAATACACTGACTGCATCTCTGCAGAGGGGTAAGACCCCCGACCCATCCCCCGCCAGTAAGTGTCCTGGATATGACACTAAACAATCTGATGGTAAGGCTCCAATAATGCTGGAGCTTTGGGTAATGCGGAATACCCCTTCATTACCATCACTCCCAGGTTTACTCAGGCCTAGAGTGGTAGCAGCTGATAGGTTCCAGTCCATGGGTTATATAGAACTGCTTGACATTTAAACTGAGTGCAAACAAATGACTTCACTAAATTGAATTGTTTGAAATAGAACTGTTAGATCATTTAACTGTGTGTAAACCAATGTTTAATTGAATTGTTAGTGATACATAGTAATACTTGGACTATTTAACTTTGTTGACTTATGTATTCAAATCATATATGTCTGATATATATGAATAAACCAGACTAATAAACTATTGCCTAGCAATAATACAATCAGGCTGCTAAATAAGAAATAAAAACATTTTACAACCTGGAGCCATGAGTGAGGGCCCAACGTACATAGGAGCTGAGGATACTTATAATATTCTTAAAGACTTTCTGTTTTATTCTTTATCTAAAATTAACATAATACCCATAAAAAATGACAGAATTGGTTATGTACAGATAATCACTTTTGTATATGATCAGAGTATTGCTCACCAACCACTTGTGTCTCAGATCAGAGCATAGCCCTGGGGATTGCAACCCTGGAACAACACCTTCAAATTGTACTGTAAGAGGAGAAGGGGTAATAGTAGTTGGATGTCTTTATTGTCACGTGAACCATCCAATTTTTTCCCCTGGTCCATATTTACAAACCCATAGAAAGGTAAATATATATCATGATCAAAGTATAGTATCTGTAGACTTTGCAAAAGATATTGTTTGGGATTTGTCTTCATGAGGATGTGAATATATACTAGGTTGTTTTGTTTTATGGAGTATCAACTCTTTTCAGTCATTTAACGCCAAATTAAATTTCAAACAATTCAGTCTAGTTTAAGTATAGTGTTTGTTTACACATATTTAAATGTCAAAACAGTTCTGTTTCAAGCAGGTCAGTTTAGCATAAATACGCATTTTAGTTCTATTTGACCCATAGATTGCAGCCTGACTCTGAGCCAGAATGGACTTGGGAGTGATGGTAATGAAGAGGTACTCCACATTCCCCAAAGCTCCAGCATTACTAGAACCTCATCATCAGATTGTTTATTGTCCTAACCAGGACACTTGTTGGGGAAGGGGGGGTCTTACTCATCTGCAGAGATGCAGTCGGTGTATTCTATAGCCCCAGCCAACTGGACAAGAACATATACTAGGATTAGAATGTATAATTAGTAGATATTACAAAAGAAATTTAACAGTAATCTCTAAATGTTGATTAGTCAATAGAATTTTAGCAAAGTTATTGCCTCTGTTAACACACATACAAGTTTGGGTAGAGGTTAATCGGAAAGTCAAAACAAAACAAATTCTTTAAGAAATATTTTAAAAACTAAAATTTAAAAAAATTAGGGTGAGTTCGTAAGAGAATCATAAAAACTATTTTAGCATTATAAGCAAATGGTAGAAGGTTATTAAAAAAAATTCAGCAGCTGAAGGAAAGACATTGTTGTAACATGGTACAATTGATCTAGCACTCCTGGGACCTGGTCATCAAGTATTGACAGGGAGGTGGGGGAAGGTCACCCACCCAAAAGCAGGAGTAGGGCTGGGTCGGGGGTGGGGGGTGATTGTCTGTGAACCCCAGTAAAAAATATCACGAGATCTCACGATTCTCTCTTTTTTTTTCTTGTTAGGCAGCTGAGGTGTGAATGCATAACAAGACTGTTCTTTGAATAATGAAGAAACTAGCATACTGTCTTCTTTACTCAACAACCAACAAATAGCCCCCCACCATCATAACACTGACCATCCTACTGACAATATGTTAGGAGCCGCCAATAATGCCGAATACTGTCATTTATTACAATGACTACACCACATATTTTCATATGGTACCAGGAACAGGGGGACAATGCAACACTATTTACTGTGGACATCAGGAGTTGATTAAGTTACAGAACAAAAATCATACAATTTACTTTTATCTATTTATTCTTTGTTAAGATTCTCCCAAACAGGCCAGTAATCACCGAAGGAATATGATGGCAAGAGTTTACTTCCCTAGATCACTGAGACAAAGTCACAAGGTCTTAACAATCCAATAGGAAGAGTGGGGATAATAAAAATGCTTGGAAATATTTTCCTACCCCTCTCATAGATATTTAATCTAATATTTAATGATTCTTGACAGAAAAAATATCTTAAGAAAGAAATTAAAAATAAAATTATTTTTCTAATAAGGAAACACCCAACAAAGAAACAAACAAGTGGTTAGTCTTGTGCTGAAAAGAATTTTCCTTTTTGGGGAAAAAATAATGCAAGATTTGGGATAGGATTACAAAATCCATCCCTTTTTAGTGTTGGTGGAGGGGGTGCATGATTAGGTGGTATTTTGTGGGAAGTGGGGCAAGTCTTACCATGGGTCGCTTGGAGGCATCTTCAAATTTCTTATTGTTACTCATTGTTATTCACAGGAAACTCTACAGTTAGAGAAGAAAATGGAAAAAAAAAAAAGCAAAAAAATAAAAACAACCAAACAAAACAAATTAGACTAGCAAAATAAAAAAAAAATAAAAAAGCCTTTAATCATCCAAGAAGGTTTGTAGCGTTTAAAAGTTAAAAGTGCTAATATTGAGAGGCCACCATATTGCAAAAAAAGCTTTTTCTTAAAGCTAACCTTTTTATAACTTTGTGGAATTTTTAACATAATCTTCACCCATCTGGTTGATTGATAGATTTATTTTCATGACATGTTAATCTATTTAGGGTTAATTTTACACCAAGAGGTTAGGGAATCACATTCATTGTATGTTAATGTTTAGATTTTTCTGTGTAGTTGTTTAAGAGTTTTTTTTGGATGTTTTGCACATAGTCTTATAGAATACAAATTATTTTTAAATAGATATAACCTTGACCCATAGATGGGGTCCTAACAGGCACTACTACTCCAGGTTAGAGTGGACCTGGGAGTAATGGCAACAAAGTGGTAATCCACACTTGCTAGAGATCCAGACCTGGAGCCTTGGGAAAGGTATTCTCCTCCCAGCTATGGGTAAATAGTAGGACAGACTGGACTTTTTAACCTTAGTATGGCAACCAGTCTAGGAGAAGGAAAACTAATACCCTTGGGAAAGGTATAAATCCAACTATTCTCCTTCCAGCTATGGGTAAATAGTAGGACAGACGGGGCTCTTTAACCTTGGTATGGCAACCAGTCTAGGAGAAGGAAAATTAATACCCTTGGGAAAGGTATAAATCCAACTATTCTCCTCCCAGCTATGGGTAAATAGTAGGACAGACTGGGCTCTTTGACCTTAGTATGGCAACCAGTCTAAAGGGAAAAATCTGAATAGATATCAATACAGATGTGAGTATGAGTTTATATTGTGTTTTTTTTTAAATAAAATGTTTGAAAATGCTATAAGCAATGTTTTTTTTTAAAGCCTTTTTTCTCAATATGATGTCATTCAATCACCTAACTCCTTGTATGTTGTGAGAGTTACTGAGTATGAGGTTATGAAATAATAACTGAAGACAGAGAGAGAGAGAGAGAGACATTAAAAGGGTTTGAGAGAGTCAAAGGTAAATTTATCAGCTCAAAAAGGGAGAATTTTTTTTCTTTTGTTGAGATCAATCTTGAACTTTGAAAATGATAAAGGAGTTGGTAGACTGTACACCTGGAAGAAAATAAAAACAAACAAGAAAAGATAAAGTATGAGATTGAAGATAGGACTTTTCTTGCTTCTGTTGATTTGCTCTAAAGCAATGAAACAAAAATATTAACAAAAAAAGACCTGGGGAAATTCCATGGTGAATCTTGCCAACTTTAGAATAGAACACCAACTTATATATTGATATAAAGGGTGCTGAAAAGTTCTCTGCCTGACCAAGAAAGGAATGATTTACTGCTATTACACATATTCAATCTCTTTAACTCCCTCCACCAAATGATTTTCTTGATTGGGTCAAGAACTTTTCAGCAACCCTTATATATATAACTAAAAATATCCAATAGAAGATGATTTGGAAATTATTCTATTTGAGACCTTCTTAATCCTCTGTAATCCACAGATGCACTTATAAATATATAAAAAGATTCTTTTAAATCTCCAGGAATGCTCAATGTATGATAACTAATAATTTTCTTACAGAGCAAATTTCCATAAAATTGAAAAACTCAACAAACGATCATTAGGCTATTATGAATTTATTTTAGCTGGCACCTCTATAAAGGAGACCAGTTTCATCAGATAGCCATTACACAATGGGGAGAAAGAGGAAAAAAAAAAAAAAATATATATATATATATATACAAACACACACAAACACAGAATGTTTCAGAAAAATTGATATCATTTTATAATCTAATAACTTGACGATCACTTCTCATTCAAATGATCTCAAATTTTAACGGCATAAGTAAAAACAACACAAAATTCTAAGTCTAAATGTTTGTTTGGTTTTTTTTAAGGTATAGAAAGGCCATTCAGTTAAGAAGAAAAGGCATTTAAAATTAAACAGAATTTTGTTTGTTTCTTTGCATGCAGTTAAAATTTAAAACTATTTAAATGAGGACTGGTCAAGTTATTAGATTACAAAATGATATCAATTTTTCTGAAACACCCTGAACATCTTTTAAATAATATAAAATTTTTTGAAACAATATATATATATGTGTGTGATATAATGAAATATACTTGTCTGTTGTTATTTATCTTTTATGAATTTTTAGGCATAAAATAAATAAATAAAAAAACATCCCTTGTGATAAATAATCTTTCTTCTTTACTTTTAATAACACATTTTGTAATGCTATGGTGGTAAAAAAAAATTATTGGCTAAATACTAACAGTGGCAATTGTATTCCAAGTTTGCAAAAAGTCATTACTGAGACAATGTTTTTCCATGCCAAAAGAATCATTAATGAATCCATGTGTAATTTGACAGTAGTATCAATGTGTTTTAGAAGGGTGTAAAAACATTGAAAGGGTTACACTCACAATAGAAATTAAGCAAAATACATTAATGGATCAAAGGGTAGTAAGAGATAACAGTGGGTTTTAGGAGAGTGCAGAAAATAATGACATATACACCAAAAGTAAGTAGCACATTGATGGAAGGAAATGATCAGTGGCTTCAAAACAAAAACAATGATACATTCACAATTGATGGAATGAGACAATTGATGTATCAGATATAACCAAAATTATTTGTACATAACAAGCATAACATGTATCCTTAACTTTGGATTACAAAATTCTGAAAGAAAAAAAAAAAAATTTCACACTGACCTTTTAGAATTTAGATTCGCTAAATTTAACCGACATTTAGAATTTGTTCAATTTTTTATCAGTTTGTACAGATTAAAAAATGAGAATTCATATAGGCTACATTATGCGTTAAAACACAAAATTTCCACAGTATTTAGAGCAAACACACAGACATGTTCACACAAAAATGCAACAAGCTTTCAGCTAAAATGAGTTTGCATCAGAAGAAATAAAATTATAAACAAACACACATTCCAGCGTCTATTTCTCTGTAACAATGTAAAACAATAGTTTGAAATATTGATATAACTTACTTTCAATCATCCCATCCCGAATATGGTAAGGGATGCGGCTGGAAAAAAAGTTTATTACATAGTTCTTGTGTATAATACACACCTCTAAGTTAAAGGTTGAAAAATCTTGAAAACTAGTTTATCTTATACATAAATAATTATGGTAAGTTGCAATAATAGATTTTCCGACAGCTGACAAAGACAAAGAAGTCAAATTATGAGAATGAGAGGGGCATAAAAAAAAAAAAAGAGAGAGACTGAAGATAAACTCACAACATACCTGCTACAAAACAAAAACAGACAAGCTGCATCAGCAAATAAACTAAAAATATACAGAATAAGAAAACAAGACAAATACATTGATTCAAATATGAGAAAAGCATGAGATAGAAATTTAAAAAAAAAAATAACAGTGAAGGTCTTTTATTTTAAGCTTGTTGGTGCAGAAAGTAACTCAAGTCACCCAAATATATCTAATGCATCAGAGTGAGATGTAACATTAGTCCACATTACTTAAAAATTTTGGATCTTTAACAAGATTCCCCCAGAAAAGAGCCCCTTGTTCAATATACCCCAGCACCAATTAAAAAAAAAAAAAAAAGAAATAATACTTTTTAATATTTCTAAAACTTTAGTAAAACAGTCATTTTTAGAAATGTCAGGGAATAAAAGCTTTTCTTATAAATATATTTGTATGACATACCCCCACCCGCTGCCACTCAATGTCAATAGTGTATTGTCATATTATTATTGTGAAACTTAAAATAATTTTCTTATTTGCAAGATTTTTTTTATATTATTGTAAAAAGTACATTACAGCCATTGAATTTGTTGCCAAATTTGATGCACTGAAAGGGTTAAGATAATTCTTTTTTAAGTGATTTCTATAGACAACATAAGAGTAACTTTATTTGTAAACATCTAATATCACCTTCCAAAAGCTGCTGCACAACACCATATTTAAAACATTTAAAATTCCCATTTTTTTATTTTATTCCCTTTAAAAGACCTTCACTGTTATTTGAGAGGGAAGAAATCAAATAAAGATGATTTTTTAATTTTTTTTTTTTTGCAGAGACCCATATTGCAAATAGACCTTTGCTCAAATTTTTAGCACTGTTCTTAATCTTATAAAAAAAAACATAAAAAGTTACATATAGGGTTTTTTTTTAACAAAGAACATTAATATTTCTTTGGGAGGTCATTTATATTATGATTTTAAAGTGTCCACCACCAGTTTACCATCACTGTCAACATATTGGAATCTTTACAGGTAGTCTCTATAATATCAGTTCTGCTTATGTAATAAATATGCTCCTACAGAAATATTAACATGTTGAATTACCTCTGGGAAATTTGGGAAATTGTAGGAATGTGTTGACAGGGATGATGAACAAGTGGAGAGTGAGATTATATCATAAACATACTACTACGAGGTTTAACATATTTTTAATCTTCTGTGAGAGATTCCAAGAATATTATGACAGAGAGAATGAACATATGGAATCTGTTAGAAATTATAGCATAAATGAATATACTCCTACAAGGGTTAACATATTCCCAGAATGTAGTGACAGGGATGATGAACATGTTGAGACTGTTTGAAATTATATCATAAACATAATCCGACAAGAGTTAACATATTTTAATCATCTGTGGAAGATTCTAAGAATGTAGTGACAGGGATGGTGAACATGTGGAGGCTGCTAATCCTGCTGCTTTAAAAAGGGATAGCAAAATCATCTAAGGTCAATGAAGAAATGTTTTTTGTTAGACCATCCATCAGAGATTTTAAAGCAGAAGAGTTGAGAAAAGGATCAAAGCAAAAATGAGCGTTAAACAGGGGAGTAAAAAATATTGAAAGACCAAAAATATTTCCAATCTAATAAGCTTCTTTTGTTTTTTTTTTAATCAACCTTGAACAACTTTCAAAGTAAATTAGTGCTGAAAAATTATTTTTTTTTAGGCATATTTGCGATATAGAATAAAATACAAAAAATTGAACACTGAACTTAGAATAAGAATACATGTAAAGAAATTTGGGTTCTAAAAGTCATAATCTAAAATAAAAGAAAATATAAATGATAATCCCAGTTGGCATGTGTATATATACACATACACAAACATGTACATTAAAAGAGACTTTTATCATAAAACATCTAAATAACGTTTTTGTATATCTATATATTACTGAAATTCTAATTGTATGTAGTTATTTATATATATATATATATATATATATATATATATATATATATATATACCCATTGGCATAATGGTTAGAGTGTTCACAAATGGCCCAGAAGACCGGGATTGAACCCCAGTCTCCTGGGCCATACTAAAGACAAAAGACTCAAGAAAATGGTACTTGATGTCTCCTTGCTTAACACTCAGCATTATAAGGTATGGATTAAGGGTAAGTGGAACAAACCAGGGAAAGGAGTAGGACTCTCTCTTACACCTCAGAGCTATTGAAAAGAGAGGCTTCAGGTCATCCTCAACTACAGTCCGCCAACTTACATTGGCCCATTCACACAATGATTAGTGTTCGCCAATGGTCTGGGAGACCAGGGTTCAATCCCAGGTCGAGTCATATAAAAAATTGGTACTTGATGCCTCCTTGCTTAACACTCAGCATTATAAGGTGAGGATCAAGGGTAAATGTAGCAATCTAAGGAAAGGAGTAGTGCCTTCTCCATATCTTGGTGTAGTAGCTATTGAAAAGCTACCCTTTGGGTCACCCTCGATTACAGTTGGTCAACAACTATATATATATATATATATATATATATATATAAAAAGATGAACAATTGGGATAAGACAAATACAAATGTTTTTATTTTTTTATTTTTCTTAACTAATTTCAACCTTAGGATATTTTTATGAGAAGTTTTTGTGAAGAAAGTTTTTTTGAAACTTTAAAAAAAATAGTTTTTAAAAGAATATACTATGAAAAGAAATGAAAAATGAACTGGCGTCAGTATATATATATATATATATATATATATATATATATATATGTATATATATATATTGAGAGAGTGGGGGGGGTGATTAGATATATCAACTTTAACTCTTAGAACACCAAAACTGAACATTTAAAAAAAAAAAAATAAATAAACAGAAAACTGTAATGCAATTTGCAAAGAAAGTTTAAATTTAACGATAAAAACCAAGAAAGAACTGGAACCAATTGAAATGATCAAGGTGAACAACACTTGATTAAATCCAGTTAAGGTTCTTTGAGAAGGACTCTTCTACTATTGTCCTTCAATTATAAACGACAATTTAACTAATCAGTCTCTCTGTCTGTTTTCTTTCTTTTTAACCTGTAATTAACTAATGTCACTTGTTTAAAAACAAGACCTTGACCAGAATGTAGACTAATTATTACAATAGGGATCAATAGAGTACGTAAGTAAATGACTTGTTGATCTCATTAATAGTACACAGCCAGAATGTAACCTTCTTATGCACACACAACAATAAAGCTCAGGGTAATGGCATTTCAGTGAGATGTAAGGTTTATTAGATACACTTTTTTCTCTTTTGATTGATTGACTTTATTGGCATGTCAAATTGTTTAGGGTTATTTTATGCTAAGAAGTTAGGGAATTGCATTCATATTTACATTTTTTGCATAGTTGTTTCTTAAAAGTTTTTTTTTTTTTGCACACGGTCCAAATACAATTAATTTGAAAACCAATTTGATCCATTGATGAATAATATCCATGAAGGCATGATTCCACACTTCCCAGATTTCCAGAATTGGAACCTCATCATAAGATGTAGTTTAGTGCCATATCCAAGAAATAGCTGACAGAGCAAATTATCTCTTACATAAAGACTCTTTAAAAAGTATAACTATTTACTTATTTAGGTACAATAGACATTGTTTGAATTCAGAGTTTTTCATCTAGACAGTTTGCCTACCCAAGGCTAAAGAACCCAGTCTGCCCTATTATGTATTTTAGCCGGGGGGGGGACAACAAATGGATTCATTGCCTATAAGAGGCTATAGACATTGTATGAAAAATATATTTCTTCACTTTCACTAGGAATTTACGTCAATGTTGTCAAATAAGAACTAAAGCTCCACATTTTATGAGAAAATGAATTTGAGCATTAATCTTCTTAGGAAAGGCATGAATCAACCTTCCCTTGCACTCTAGCCAGTTGTCTTACAAGTTTTGTCAATGATATACAATACTTGAAGAGATCATAGTTAGGTCAGCAGGCATTCTACTGATACCACTGGTACCATGTAACCCAGTAATAGCTGTCTCCTGCTACTTAAAGAGGTGTTTTGTGCATGAAATACTCTGAAAATTCCATCATGATACTTTAACTATCTAATAGATGAAAGAACAACTCAACCAAATAATACAGTATTATCATATAACTTGGGGAAGGCACTGGCCTTGTCAATTACCCCCCCCATACACACTCAAAATAGTAGGTTAGGTTATTTGGTTTAATGGCATACCAACCCTTGATGATTATTAAATGCACAAATCCTGTTTATGAATATATATGATTTGTAAGTGAAAATTTTGTAGGTAACATTTTTAAATGAGCTAGACCTCATTTGTATGCACACAGTTAAATAGTTTCAGATTTGGGTTTTGAATTTTTTTTTGGTTTAATGGCATGTCAATCTTCAATGGTTATATAATGCCAACTCCTGTTTATACATATATTATATATAATTTTTTAAGGGAATAGTTTGTAGGTAACTTTATTTTTAAATGAGTTAGAACTCATTTGTTTGAGAGGGAGGAATGGAAAGGAAGTAAAAGGGGAAATGGTGACATGCATATTGGGGAGGTGATGGTGGAGGCCCAGGATCATCTGTCTTGTCAAAAGTTTTTTGACTACATTAGAATATCTAATTGAAAATATGGAAGCATTAAAAGGACAAAATATATGGAGGCATTGTAGGAGAAAAAAATTTTTTGTCTTGGTTTTTAGAGAAAAATATTTTTAATTGATTTCCTATTTTGATATTATTTTCATGTAGGATGATGTTTGATAAATAGGGTGAAATCTGGTAAAATCCAGGTCTTTCTGGTAGTTGTAAATAATTTCCATTTTAGAAAGATATAATTAATTCATAAATAATTTAACAATGAAGTAATTTCAATCAATAGTATATTTGCCATTATCAGGTAGCATGTTGATTCCACTCTAGTAAAATTCAGCTGGTTTCAATCACAATAACATTTCCCAAGAGCATTTTGTAGAAAACAAATATGGGAATCCCTTTGTACAAGGTCTGATGAATATGGTGGATGGGGTAGAACAGATCAGGTTAATTCCAATATTTTTTCCTACATGATTCTTACTGAATGTAGCATTGTGTTATCATGGAGAAGCACAATGTTTCTCCTATTAACAAATGTAGAGTGTTTTCTTGGACTTTAATGCACATGACACAGTTGTTGAGACTATAAGTCTGCATTGAATGTCTAATTGCAATTTAAAAATTCAAAATGAATAATACTGTAGGGATCCCACCATACACACAGCATAAATTTTCTTCCATGAAATTCTGCCTGTAAAGTAGGCTGCAAAGATTCATCTTTATCAATCCCATTGCCTTTTGCATTGAATATTGACATAAAAGACCCATTTTTAATCACCTGTAATGATATTCTTGAGAAACAGTTCATTTCTGACTTCAAAGATTTACCACTATGAATATGCAATCTTCCTTATTCTTCTCAGTAAGAGTATAAAGAAGCCAAAATGCCCAGTTTGCTCATTTTTTCCTATCATTTTGGAATAGGAACAGATAATGGATTGGAATGTTTTGAGGTTATGTGCTAATTCTTGACTACTTTTGCATGGATTACATTCTTTCAAGTCACTGTAAACATCTTGATCAAGGTTTGATAAGTGTCCTGGTCTGGGTTCATCTCTCACTAATGTATCGTATCACCAGAACAAAACATTAAAAACCAGTAATGACACCTCACCCATAAACATTAGAAATTTTCTAAGCTGTTTCTGTAGTATTTTTGTTATTCTTAGATTCTCACAACATAAGATGTTGAAAATACAATTTCAATTTCTCCATTTTAAGGGTATGAAATCATAGATTAAATTATGATGAGCACTCTTTCACTTGTGAATTAAGAATGAACGCTGTCGGCAAATCTTTCATCAGGTAATTTCTTGTTGTGTTTACAAATTGAAAGTTTGAAATGTGATGTTAAAAAAATAGAAATTACTAATGATTCAACCCACTATACACATACACACACACATAAATATAATAAACACATATTTGTTATACTTTCTACATTTACATTTTCTCCTTAAAAATGTTTTTCCAAATTTTATTACTATTTTCTATCATTGTAGTTTTCTTATCTATACATTCAAAATACATGTTTGTTGCTTATTTCGGAATCAGAAAAGTATTTTAGACAATTATCAAATAGTTTTTAGAGCTTTCAACTTGAGTACTATAATTTTTTTTTATAAAATATATTATTATATCTATATTTTCTACCAAACAGAAACTCTCTAAGCAGTATATTTTTATTGTTTACAAACATTTATCATTTACCTTTTCTTTTTAATTCCAAAAATAGCATTACTACTAAATAAATAGTTTTTTAATATTAATAAATGATTCCTCATTTATTTATATTACATATATAATTAATTTGTTGTGATTATATATTACATTATTAATATCTTGCTATGTATTTGGAATTAAAATTTGAATGGTCAAATTAAGCCTTATAAAGTTTGACTAGAAAAAAAAAAAAGAAAAAAAAAAAGGGTCATTGACAACTAAACTAGTTCAACCATCAGGCTTGAATGGTGAAGAGAGTAGCTAGTTACCCTTGTCCATCAAGAACCAAGACCTGTAGAAGGACAGATGATCCCTCTCTTGGAATTAACGGCCACCCTAACATCTGACACGAGGCACAGAGTGTACCTGTACAGGCAATATTAGTATAGTGGAGAGTGTATGCATTATACAGCACAAGCAATGAGCACTTAAAACAATTCGCGACTGTGGGTTGTTCAGTAGAACATATGTAGATTCTCTTTCCAGCTTACATGATTTGTAGATTACATCTCATGGCAAGGGAGAGATAGCAACAAGGGCAGGTAGAGGATACCACTAGCAGCCATCAGTTTGAACTTGGCACATGGGTAGTGAGAGATTAGATGGCTGCTGACAGAACAATAGCAAGTAATTTTCATCTTCATATCCTTATTTCACAACAAAGAAGCCTTTTCTAGAGATGGCACTGCTTTCTTCACATAGGGAGAAGTCTAGAAAAGATGGCCCCCAAATGCTTACCAGTATATGTCCCTGTCATTAGGTGAAAATGGCTGTGCATCCAATCCCCAGCTGTGAGTAAAATAATAGTGTAGATTGGGCTCTCTAGCTTTGGTAGGACAAACAGTCTAGAAGGAAAAACTCTGAATTCAAAACCTGAAGAGTGTTGTTCAGGAGAATCTGTGGCACATTAGTGCACCATTCTTCTGTTATCAGCTCATCCAAAAAATATTAACAAATCACCTGCATAGATAGTCCAACAGCTCAGATCTTTAACGAGACCGTTAGACCATCATATGTCGAGATTGATGGAAGAGTCCATCATATAGTAAACTGTATAGAATAAACAATCATTTAAAAAGCATTTGATAAATCAAAAAGTGCTCAAATGCTGACCAGCAGAGTAGTATAAAAAGTAAAATGAAGATCTCACCTTCTTATAATGTTTTATGTCTTCTATAGAATAGAAAATAGTTATCAGATGAAATTTTATCATGAATTAAAAGTTTTATTTAATAATTGTTTTTTCTTTTTTATAAAACACCTGATACTTATTAAATGATTACATAATGAACAAAAGTGATAAAACAAATGAGAATAATATTTCTTTGTAATTATTTCATTTTTAATTGTTCTTAACTTGTTTCAATTTATATTATTGTCAAGAGAAGTTTTTAAATAGATTTTAAAAAAGTCGATATGCCACAAAAGTTATGAAAAATGTTATATAGCCAATCCATTTTTTAGATAGCTTATGTTAAATAACCTATCCATTTTTTTATTGAGAGTGATAGAAAGATAATTCACTTATCCTCAATATTTATATTCTGTAGGTTTTTTTCAAAATTAGAATTATTTCAATGTAGATGATAAGGGTGAAACAAGAACAAACAGAAATTGAATTGCTATAGACTTCACACGCTGCTTCTTCGATGTTTTTCTTTTCTTCTACCTAGAGGGACACCGTCACTTGAACTGCCCAGTATACATGTCTACCTGCTTTTATGATGGTTGGCAGAGTTGTTATGGAAATCACACAGTTTGTGCTGACAGACTCTACTGTGCACAATACAGGCGATCCTCTGTTGCTTCAGTTAGGGAAATAAGTGTGCCCACTAGATATTCACCACAAATAAAGGAATGAAGAAATAAGAGTTAATTGCAAACAAGATTGCCATGTTGACTTGCATTTTTCCTTGAACATAAAAATAGAAAGTAGGGAGCGATGTATTCTTTTCCTAAAGTTCAGTGCATTAAAATAGCGATGATTATGATGATGAAAATGGTCTTAAAGAAATTTTTAATAGACACACACCTGATAGACAATAATTTTAAGGTCCTGCACAGATGCATGATGACCTGTACAAAAGGGAAACATACCAACTTTAGTGACTTACCTGCACACCCCACTCAAAAAAGTTAGGCTCGTGAGGATCCCTGGGGAAAAAGAAAAGAAAAATATAATAAATAAATAAGCATGTTAAAATGTGTAAAATAAAAAACAAAAAAAAAATGTCTTTTGAACAATAATTGATTTAAAGGATTTTTGTAAGATTAGAATTTTCGTTTTGCAAAAAAAAAAAAAAAAAAAAAAAAATTAATTTTATGAGTTTCTGTTATGCTATCATTCTGCTGCTTGTCAGAGACACCAGATGGACAGTCAATTTGTTTTCTAATTAAAATAAACCAAACAGATTAATTAATAAAGAACAAGAATGTTCAGATATTTTATATAATTTCAAGCTTTTTCTTTTTTTTTCACTTGTCCAAATTTGTGAAAGACAATTTCAACAAAAAATACACAAATATTTCCAAAATGTTTTCATCTTTTTTTTATATATGGATGATAAAAAATTTTTTTTTTTAAATTTTAGGACAATTAAAATCGTTTTTCATGAAAGTGGTGAAAAAAAAAAGTTAACCAGGAACCCTACTAAGTGGATATTCTGTATCAGTTAAAATTCTTTCTTGTTAATTCTTGAGATGTTGCTTGCCTCTTCCATTGAATCTGAGTTCCTATGATTTTTTTAAATCATGACTTGACCAAGATATTGAACTTTTGACCACTCCATAACTTGATACACTTTAACCAATGCTTATATCCACTAAGGTTCGGTTTGGTTTGGTTTTATGGCATATCAACCATTGTAGGTTATTCAATGCCAAATCCTTTTTATACATATATATTAAATATATGATTTCTAAATACATTTTGAAGATAACATTTTTAAACAAACCTGAGCTTTTTTCTTTTTTTTTTTTTACACAGTTTAATGGTTTCATTTAATTTCAAACAATTTAGTTTAGCATAAGTATAGTCTTTAGTTTACACACAGTCATAGGTTTAAATACAATTTTTGCTTACACACAGTTAAATGTGTTGAAATGATAGATTGTGGTGTATCTGACAGTTAAATGTAAAAACAGTTCTATTTCAAACAATTCAGTTTAGCCTGTCAACAAAATTAAATGGTTCCAAGTATTGCTATGCATCACTCACAATTCAAGTAAACATTAGTCATTTGTTTACACAAAGTTAAATGATCAAACAGTTCTATTTCAAACAATTCAGTTTAGCTTAAGTACAGTATTTTTGCTTACACAGTTAAATGTAAAAACAGTTAATTTCAAACAATTCATTTTAGCATAAGTATATGGTTTAATTCTATTTAACCCATAGATAAGAGCTTGGGTACTCTACATTCCCCAAAGCTCCAGCATTACTAGAGCCTCACCATCAGATTGTTTAGTGTTATATCCAGAACACTTGTTGGAAGAGTCTTACTATTCTACAGAGATACAGTTGATGTTTTCTACAGCCGTAGCCAACTGGGACATTATATCCATTAAGCTATTATCCTATAAGTTCTAAGTTCCCAAAATGTTACAATGACAAACACCTAAAAAAAAAACCCAGATGATACAAAGGCAGAAACAACTATAACAACTAAAATGAGAACACTCATCAAAATACATGATTCTTATTAAAAATATACATCTATCCATCGATATAGTGAAGGTGGTTAGTTTTTTGCTTTTGTTGAAAAATTGTTAGGTCAATACAATCTAACATGAAGCCTTTAAAATGGTTTGGTATAGTTAGAGACTAAAGCTACACATTACTCTCAAAAGTGATTTAATATGGTCACTATGGTTTTAAGTATTCCTGTCTGATACAAATAATTTATACACAATTACATGATTTTAAGTAACTTTTCCTATTCAATGATAATAATAATAATAATAATAATCACTTGTTTGCACAATTATATGATTTCAAATTTTCCTATTTCATCATCAAGTTGTGCTATCAGTGCATATTTTCCTGACTCGCTCTCTCCATCTGTCCCTATCATCCATTGCTCCCAGCAGGTCTTTGAAATTACATCCTGTGTCCACACAGAGCTGATGTAAAGGAGTTCTTGCTGGTTGGCCAAATTGGCACATCTTTGTGAAGGGGTCCATAGGAGAACGTCACTAATGAGTTTGTCCTTGCTTCTCCAGCAAATGTTCCTATCTAGCTTTTTCTCGATGCATTTTGTTAATGTCCATGTGGTGCATCCATACAATAGTATTGACACAGTCACAGCTTGGAAGAAATCCTATTTTATTTTATAAGATAGATTAGATTTCTATATGATTGATAACCTATCAAAAGCAGTCCACACCTTTACTGGGTGTATATTAACATCACTTTCATGAACTTTTCTACTAATTTCAAATGCTCGCCACTTAGAGTGGAGATGGCTCCCTCTTGTTTAAAACATATGTATTCTTCTTTTATTTGCATTCACGTGGCGACCAACACCTCCTGCTGCCTACTACAGGCGATGCATCAAGGAGTCATCTTGGTCAGGTTGTATTTGCAAGAAGTACTAGATCATCTGCATAGTCTGCATCTGTTATAGTTTCTGCAGGATATTGTCTGCTTCTTGCCTTTTTTAGTTTAAAGCCCTTTTCTTTCATGAGATCTATTGATATTTAAAGTTTGTAGTCTAAGCAGATTATAAACAAATATGGTGTTAATGTATCTCCTTGCAAAACTCTAGCAACAATGTCGAAGAAGTCTGTGTCTTCATCTAGTGAGCAAACCATTGCTTTCGTGTTTTTATGAAGCATCATTTTAGTTTCTTTGGGGAGATCATATATGCTAGAAGCATTTGCTAAGTAAAATGCCTTGAAGAAATCTACAAACAAAAGTATTGCCTTGAGGTTTTTTATTCAAAATTCCTTTGATGATTTGACAGATTATCAGAATCTGTGATGTTGTGGATCTATTTCCCGGAAAACTGTACTGATTTTTCACAATAATTTTCTCAATTTCAGGTTTGATAGAGTTAAAAAGCAGAGCATTATATACTTTAGCAACTATGGAAATAAGAGTTATACCTCTGTAGTTCATGGTGATTCTGAAGTCACCTTTTTGAGAGAAAAGGAAGATACAGCCTTTTGTTCATTTCTCTACTGCATTTTGTTTCTAATAATTTGGATGCAATGATATGATTCCAAGTATTTCAAGCAATAATAATAATGATCATTTGTAAACAATTATAGTTTTAAGATATATAAATACAAAGATTGAAATAAACAAACGTCTATTTGTTAATCCTAGAAAATGGTATCTTTTAAACAAAATAAGGAAAGTGATGACTTAATTATTTACTAATTTATAAATTTATTTATTCTTTGAATCATGTTCTTCATCTAAAATTATATATGAATTATATATTTTAATCATGAACAAATTTATGATTAAAATTTGTTTATTTATAATATTAAACTGATACATGAATTGCTTTATTTAAAAATTGTAACTAAAACAACATTATCTTATGAAAACTGACTATATTAGATTTCACCAAGTTACAAATTTGATGGAAGTGACTGAGATTTATTGATGTATTTATATTTTAATATTATATAAAGACAGGTACTTTGTATATCGGTATCATTTTTTTCTTTTGATCTTTAAAATTTGCACAGAATTTATTTCCTAAGTAAACATTTTTACAATACACTAAAATATGAAATTAAGTGATCCTGAATTTTTTCTTTTGATAGATTATCGATGACTCTCTATATATTAATTATATTTTTCTTTTAATTGTCATTGAAATTTTTTTTTCAAGTTACTTTACTTGAATTGTAGAAGAAGTATCTCAAATTCTAATGTTCATTCTAACTGATTATTTTCTTTTTTTAATGTCAGCATTTTTAATAGTAATCGTAGTGGTGGAAGTAAAATTTATTAAGAAACTAAGAAGAAGTATATCTAAATTGTCAGTTGTTTGTCTTTTGAATTGGTGGCACTGGAATTAAAATCCAAAAGTGACAAGTGTGAAAAATGTTTTAAGATTAAAGTCAATAAGAAAAAGTGAGAAAAATAAAAAGGGAACAGTTTGAATTATACTAAGTTAAAACCCACGGGGGTCGCCTGTTCTGATTCTGTTAGCCATAACCGGGTACAAGTGTTAAGTATTCCTGTATTGTTATTGCCTGCAGTCAGGATGGAACCTGCAACCTTCATATGATTGTCTCCTTAGAAGCTTAGGGAACCAACACCTATAACCGTTACGCCATGTGTCCTGCTGGATAATTCAGAGTGAATTTTTGGGAGTTATAAACTTAATGTTCTTACTTGACTAGGATTACTACTATTATGTATGATTTTTTACCTGTGCTCATATTCAGATTTTTTTTTTTTTTTTTTTTTTAAGGAGACAATTATCTGAAGGTTGCAGGTTCAATCCTGACTGCAGGTGAGTAACAATATAGGAATACTTAACACTTGTACCAAGTTATGGCTAACGGAATCAGAACAGGCGACCCCCGTGGATTCAATAAAGGAAGTAGTTCGAAGTTCCGTGAAGGTTCCCGAGTTTGACAAACACTTGAAGAAGACAGGAGGACATATCAGCCGAAACATTGTGGAAATAACAATAAAGATGAAGACAATAGTCGGAAAATCCTTAATGATAAAAATCATCAAGCTTCGTCTCAGAAATTTAGACAACTAATCCTAAGTTAAAACTTTAAAATTCTAAATTTTATATATATATATATATATATATATAAAAAGAGAAATAACTAAATTGAAGGTTAATTGTTAAAGTAAAGAATAGAATCAATCCACAAAGGTTGAATAAAATGAAAAGGGATTGTTGGACTTATACTCACTTTTAAACTTACAAATCCTAATTTGCATTACAATACTTTTGCTTAAAAGGCAAAATAATAAAGTCTGGAATATAATCCTGCAAAACTGGGGGGGGGAATATACAAGGGTATATCACCAGAAAACCGCTAACCTAGAAAATAAAGACAAGATCGAAAGAAGAATCAATATAATAGAAATGTAATGGCATATAGAACCAGATCACAGCAGCCAGCAACAAGCATAGAAGCTTATAAAACAATGGAATGGAGAGAAATTAGGATAAAGGTAAATTATGATAAACCAAACAGAAGTGAAATAGAAAAGAATGAGATTAATAGAATCGAATGATAAAAAATACAAAAATAAATTCAATGCAAACAGAATGACTAAAGAAAGAAAATATTCATAGCAGGAGATTATGTACTTGTAAAACAAGTAAAGAGAAACAAATGGTCTACACAGTATGAGCCAACATTTTATGTGGCAATTGAAAGGAAAGGCTCAGAGATATGAGCTATGTAAAGATATGATGAAAGGGAGGTAATCAGGGACATTAACCAGTTCAAAACTCACACACCCATCAATGAATGAAAGACTAGGGACTGACATAGATGATAGCACTGAAAAAACTGAAATGCATAAGACAACGAATAATGTAAATAATTATAGTGATTATGAGATATACACTAACCACGCAGCAACACCAGAAAAAAACTACAAGTAAGGACACACCAAAACAATAAAAGGAACCAATCACAGATGAAGATGAAACAACAACAGAAGATAAAAATGAAATTACAACAACAGACAAAGCAAAAACAAGTAGACCCAGATAAACAAAAACTACACCAAGACATTTACAAAACTATATCTTATAAACATTGATAATGGGGGAATTAAAATCTAATGCAATTGGGAGGGGTGTTGTGACCTCATCAATAAAATTGATCCATTTCCAGCTATCAATACACAAATATTTGACATGCACGGACGGACCAACATACACTACAACAGGCACAAACTTTTTTAAATAAAATTCAGTTATCCTGTCATCAGAGAGAATTGACTTGTTTTATTCTCGCTTAATGAATACACAGTTATCCTTTAGAAATCTAGTTTACAAAAGCCCTAAACATAAAAGAGGAAGATCTTAACCCTCTGCAGGGGATACAAAGAGCCTGAACTGAAGAGTGATCCAAATGAATGCACAGTTACCCTATAGAAAGCTAGTTTATAAAAGCCCTAAACATAAAAGAGGAAGATCTTACCCCTCTGCAGGGAATACAAACAGCCTGGACTGAAGGGTGATCCAAATGAATGCACAGTTACCCTTTAGAAAGCTAGTTTATAAAAGCCTTAAACATAAAAGAGAAAGATCTTACCCCTCTGCAGGGAATACAAACAGCCTGGACTGAAGGGTGATCCAAATGAATGCACAGTTACCCTTTAGAAAGCTAGTTTATAAAAGCCTTAAACATAAAAGAGAAAGATCTTACCCCTCTGCAGGGAATACAAACAGCCTGGACTGAAGGGTGATCCAAATGAATGCACAGTTACCCTTTAGAAAGCTAGTTTATAAAAGCCTTAAACATAAAAGAGAAAGATCTTACCCCTCTGCAGGGAATACAAACAGCCTGAACTGAAGAGTGATCCAAATGAATGCACAGTTACCCTTTAGAAAGCTAGTTTATAAAAGCCTTAAACATAAAAGAGAAAGATCTTATTCCTCTGCAGGAAATACAAACAGCCTGAACTGAAGAGTGATCCAAATGAATGCACAGTTACCCTTTAGAAAGCTAGTTTATAAAAGCCTTAAACATAAAAGAGAAAGATCTTACCCCTCTGCAGGGAATACAAACAGCCTGAACTGAAGAGTGATCCAAATGAATGCACAGTTACCCTTTAGAAAGCTAGTTTATAAAAGCCTTAAACATAAAAGAGAAAGATCTTATTCCTCTGCAGGGGATACAAACAGCCTGGACTGAAGAGTGACCCAAATGAAGAAAACCGAACATGCCTTGAAAATAACAATTCAAGTTTTTGGATTTTACTCTAACCCTTAGGAAATATGCAAGCACTCTAACCAGTCAAATTCACATTTTCATCATTTAAAAATTCTAATATATTTCTTTCTTTTTTATTTTTTTTTAAAGTTATCTTATTTTCTAGTGTAGTGAGTTTGATCCTTACTGAGTGTTTAATGTTAGTAGCTTTATTCCTGACTAATATGACTAAAATATCTAATAAGATGAACAGTGGTATAATTGTCTCCACGTTTTTCACCTCATTGATTTTCGTGAAATCTTCCCCACTCTTTTAATTCCATTGAATGTTCCTCATCTTCTTTTTATGAAAGTTAACAAAATAATGATGCTCTTCCCTATGTGATAAAGTTGCTAATAGATATTTATCATAAATATTGGTATTCATCTATGAAAAATGATAAAATTCATTTTGAATAATTCAAGGAGTTGGGTCCCTTGACGGTTGGCAGCAGTGAAACAATTCATTTTGTCGGAAGTGGGTTTGCTGAATCAGGCATTACTACTGAGATCTATTCTCACTGGGTGCAGCATACATGTGGGTTTATGTCAATCAGCTAACTAAATAACTTAAATGGTAATTTCGTACAAACGAACGAAATTAAAATTAATAATAAATATTTATTTTATTAGCAATTTTCACCTTTACGGACTCATCAGATAACTACTAAATCTTTTTTTGTTATTTTAAATGATAAAGCGTTTATTTAAATTTCGGGCGAAAGAAAAATGTGTTACTCCAAGAATAAGGGTTTTCTTTTTATATCTTTTAATTCGTTTAAAATCCTTTAAAATAAAACTAAGAATTTTTACTTAAAATATGAAAAAATTAAAATTAATCAATAAAAACAAGATTTTTTTTTCTTTTGATTAATCTTTTGTATAACTCAAATATATAAAAACACCTTTACTTTCATTTTATAAGATTTCCCTTCAAGTTGACGTTCAAAAAAGTTTAGAGCTGAACATTATTTTCTAATTTCTATGTTTACATTAAATTATGTTAAACTTCAAAACCTTAAAAAAAAAGAAAAAAAGAAAAAAAAAAAAAGATAGTTAAACAAGAATTAAATGAAGAGAAAACCATTTAGAAATTTTTTTTTAGATTTATTTCGGCGGGAATTAACAATCACGTTTCTTTCATGTTTTCTAAATAAAGTAATTTGTTTATCAATTAATGGAGGAGTTGGATCAACACAAAGACTGATTAGCAGCAAGAAATTATAATTCTAAAAATAAAAGATGCCATGAAAAATATAAAACAAAAATTCAACAACAATGAATAAAATAAAATCGTTTACTTTTCTCTATAGAAAATAAAAAAAGAACGTTTTAGCAGTTAAAACAAAACAAAGCAAAAAATGATTTTCTGGGTTTATATATATATAAAAAAAAGTGCATTATTGAAGAAAATAATAAATGCTGGTTTAATTCATTTACTTACAGCGGAAATCTAACGCAGGAACACAGCCAGGATGAAAAAAAAATGCCAATCGGCAGAAAAAAAAATCCTCTACCCTTGAAAGTTGTGAAAGAAACCGGATATCGCCAATATCAAAATGATCAACTTCCGGTTAAAATATGAAGTCACGTGACAGCAGCGGCCATTCCTAGAGGGGCAGGTATTATAAAATTGAAGTCTGAAAGTGAGATTAATTTCTCTTAGGGCAGTCCTTTTTTTTTTTTAGTTTCCTACCAAGCTGAAATAGACATTAGTTAATTTTTTAATGTGAACTACCACGCAGAAAGAAAGCCTCCTATAGTGGTAGGTTTAAAAATTGCTTAGATTCGGTTGGTATTTTCCAGAGGAGCACTTCAGTCACCAGGCAATAAACTAAGCCCTTATCTCTTTTAGGTAAAAGAGCAGGTGTTGCCTGGTTGGAAGGCCAGTTGGAATCCATCTGCTAGCTTTTAGTAGATCTTAGTCAAAAAGCCAGGAACAGTCAGGGCTTCTCAATCTTTTTACTTGATACTCTCCTTGTAAAGTAAGTAAAGTTGGCAACTGTAGTCGAGGGAGACCTAAAGGCTCCCTTTTCAATTGCTACTACACCAAGGTGTTGGGGGGTGCTACTCCTTCCCATGGATTTCTCCACTTTACCCCTTGATATGTACCTTATAATGCTGAGTGTTAAGCGAGGAAAAATCAAGTATCATTTTTTAAGTCTTTGGATTGAACCCTGGTCTCCCAGACCATTGGGAAACACTCTAACTACTACTCTCCTCATAATCAAATTTAATTTCCATCATCTACCCCCAATAAATTAATTGAATATCAAATTACAAAATACAACCAATATACTAATATTTAATACAATTTACATGAGAACAGAATCAGTAAAGTATAAATACAAATGTATCTTTAACTCTTGAATAATTTTTAATGGGATTGTTGAACACTGAGGAGGTTTGTAAATTAAAACTGAATCACCAAGTTCTATGTTCAAAGTGTTTCTCTTAATGCTCATGGCTAAACCCAGATTCTACCAGATACAAACTTGGAAAAGATAGTAAAATGGGTTCAGCAGGTGCACAAAGCTTGGGATATTTTGCTACAGTTTTTTCATTCATCTAGTTATATACAATTCCTTTAATATGCTCATAGACTTCACTTCAAGACTGAAAGTCATTTCAATAAATTCTTCTTTTAGAAAGGTATCTAAATTTGAACAAAATTTACACTCTTCACTTCAAAATCATTTGTTCATTTAAATAGCCCATGTGTTTCGAATATATTGTATGTGGTTGACACATCACTAGTGGCCATCATACTCAATTAGGCATTGTGCTAGGTATAAAATATCTAGCAACTAATCTATGTGATCAAGTGATTTTTTATCTCCTATTATAAAAGGATTTATTAATACAAACTAATAAATTCACCACCTGCAAACCCCAATGCCTTTATTCATCCAACCAAAATTTCACCTTTCTCCTATAGGTCAGTATGGACCATTTTCAGAAGCCCTGACTTTGGTGATTTGGATTAGTATAATTTGTTACAGATTCTTATGTAATTTTTAACTGCATTCAAAAGCAACTTAAAATTTTGTATATGTTTAATAAGTTTAGAACAATGATATTTACAAAATTTGTTGACTTAATACACAACTATCTTTTTATCAAGTTTCTTTTACATAGATTTTGAAGGAGCAACAATAAAGAATAATGAAAGAAAAAAGAAACACCATTTTCAAAGCTGCTTGTAAAATTCGGTATAGAAAACTACAGAAAAATGTTTACTTATTACTGTTAGCTTAGATATACTTGATGCCCTATTGAGCTACACTGATCAAGAGACAAGAAGAGAGAGTACTCTATTGTAATAATATCATTTATGAACCTATGTAACAAGTATTAAATTAACAATACTTATTGGTCAATTCTAATTGTACCTATACATAGTGTAGTTTTCTGATGGATCCGCAATGTCTCTGATAGTGTCATAAGTTATTGATCTTAATGTACATTATTCAAGCTTGTTAGTCATCTTGTCTCTTTGACAGTCTTCTACAGGTGTTTTTTGGGTTTCTTATCAACTTGATAAGAACCACGGTCCACAAGAAATGCACAATATATATATATATATATATATTGTCATCCACAGACAGACTGTTTCATTCTATTAGAACTCTTCAGTGTGGCTAGACACGTAGGACACTTGAAGCCGGATGTGTGTGTATATATATATATATATATATATATATATATATATATATATATATATATATTTATTCATTTATAAAGTAAAAGTAAAGTTGGCGACCTTAGTTGAAGGTGAACTGAAGGCTCCCTTTTCAATAGCTACTACACCGAGGTGTTGGGGAGGGTGCTACTCCATCCCCAGGATTGCTCCACTTTACCCTTTATCCTCACCTTATAATGCTGAGTGTTAAGCAAGGCGGCATCAATTATCATTTTTTGAGTTTTTGGTATGACTCAAACTGGGATTGAACCCTGGTCTCCCAAACCATTGGTGAACATTCTACTCATTAGGCCAAATGCCCGGTTAGAATTAAGATAGCAAAAATCTGCAGACTTTATGATTAGAGTGACATCATAATCTTCTATGTGCTTAGGGCCTCTAAAAGACCTTATTCAGCCCTGACTATGAGCAAAAGCCCTTCAATCAGAATCAAATCTATGACAAGAGCAAATTACTTGTCATGGTGTGTTTGCAAATCATTGCATGAGACATCCTTGATCAATACTGATTATTTTCAGAACTTTTATAAGGATATACCCTCCCTTAATCAGGATTATTGGAAACATAGATAATTAATATCTCTTCTTTAACTCATGTGATTTTAGAAAAATGTTAAATATCCAATTCCTGCAAAAATACAAGTGGTTTTTTGAAATTAATTGAAGTAACTATATAGAAAAATAATGTTTTGTAACTAAAAACTTACTCTAACTCATTAATTCCCAACCTGGGTCACATGCCCCACCGGTTGGGTATGGTAATATTTTGGTGGGACTTGTTTAGAGACCAAGTTAATGGCCATTTAAGCTTTCTTCATACGAATTGCAGTTAAATGTTTAATATGTAATAATTAGATATTATGGGGGGGCATCAGAATTTTAGAAATACTAAAGTGGAGCATGGCCCCAAATCGGTTGGGAACCACTGCTTTTGTTCCATGTATTCGTTGTAGTTCCAGTGGAAATAAACAGGAGGCACTACTTTCAGAGTGTTCCTCATAATCGTACACTAAAAAAGCCGCAAGAAATGCAACTCCATTTTAAAGATACAGGATTTATTTCCCTTTACAGTATTTTTGTTTTATCATTTGATTAAAAAATTATTGTCACTGGGATATTCGTGTCATGTAATCGTTAGCAAGCTAGACTAGCAAACCTACACAAGTGAGTTTGAGTCTGGTGGGTGCTCCATTCATATGTCCTTGTGCCACATCTAAGCAAAAAGCTTAGTAGATTACAATAGTTACCAAGCTAGATTGGCAGACCATTACTTGTAATTTTGAGTCTCATTGAGTGCTCAATACACTTGCCTTTGTGCCATAAATAAGCAAAGCTTAGCTATGACTTGTTATTTACTTAATGTCGCCCACAAGCTTTAGGTTGCTTCCAGTATCTGTTGTTTCAAAGTGGTCACCCATTTAAATACTGAACAGGCTCATTGTTGCTCAACTTCCATGATTTGGCAGTAACTGGTGCTTTATTATCAATATTGATGTGTATGTAACAGAAAATTTAGAGAAGTTTGTAAACTAGTACAAAACGTCCGATGTAAATAATAATAAAAAGGAAAAAATTAATTTTTAATCAAATACCCAAGTTTTAAGAAAATAATAGGGAAGAAAATGATTTTCCCTCAGGTTACTGATAAATAATCAACAAGATAAATAAATATCATAGATAAATAATCTATAAGTTTGAGGACTCTGACTGCATCAGTTTCCAAAAATAAAGTATTTAGACACAAAAAGCAAAGAATAAAATTTACCAAAGAGCTCATTAAAATAGAAGTGAAAAAAAATATTGTGTATAAAATAATAAAACCTAATGTAGTGATACTGACAAATTAATCTGCCTCATTTGGGTGAATAACATAACTATTCCTTATATATTTTATTGACATTCCTTTTCTGAATTCTTGTATGCCTTTCCAGTTTTATGAAGGTGTCACAAATTTGTTCTGTCAGCATACCTATCTATCTTGACTGGTAGTGTTGGTGTACCCCTTTGAAAAGAATATGAAGTGAATAATTCCAAAAGTTTTGTTACTTCTCTCCATACAAATTATGTATTTCTGACTTATCAAAACTTCCAAAAACTTCCAAAGCAGAGATTACTTTCTATTTTTCTTCTCACCATTAAAATCAAATTGAACTCAATTTCCTTCTTGCTCACTTGATATGATTCAACCAGTGTCCCTCTCATTTTTGTTCTCTTAATTGTTATTCATGAATGCAACCCTGTTGCTTTTGGAGAGTCTTATATGTACACAATCATCATCAAGTTACACTGCTAGCATGGATTTCCTTGACTCTCTCCTTATCTGTCCCTATCATCCATCACCCTTGGCAAGCCTTCTAAACTACATCCTTTGTCTGTTCAGAGCTGTTGTTGGTGAATTCTTGATCGGCCAATGCTGGCACAACCATGTGAAGGAGTCCATTGAAAAATGTCACTTATAAGTTGGTTTTTACTTCTCCAGCAGTGTATCACATATCTTGTTTATCTTACTTGGATGGTTTTAGAGATGGGAAGTAAGTGGCCATACAGCAGTTGTTTTGTGGGATGTTGCTTCCAGAATTAGTTCAAGATAGCTCATAGCATTCATGTGCAGTTCCCATATAGCTTTTTCTCTATGCATTTTGTCAGCATCAATAAGGTGCATCCAATGAGTAGTACTGACACTACCCCTGCTTGGAAAAAATGCTGTTTTATTGGAGAGATAAGACTTCCATATGATCTATAGCCTATCGATAACAGGCTATGCTTTTGCTAGGCACATATTGACATCACTTTCGGTTGAGGAGATACTGCTGCTGACATATGAAGACTTATCTATTAATTTCAGAGGACTACCGTTTAGAGTTAAGATGGCTCCTTCCCAATTAAAACACATGTACTCCATTTTGTTTGTGTTCTCATTGAGGTCAATGCCTCCTGCTGCATAGCCTGGAGCAGGCAGCAGGGATTCGGCTTGAGTTGGTGTATTTGCAAGAAGTGCTCTGTCATCAGCATAGTCTGTGTCCATTAGAGTTTCTATGGAATATCATCCGCTTCTTTTGCCCAGTTGGCTAGGGCTGCTGTATAATACACCAACTGCTCTTCTGCAGAGAGGTAAGTAACAAGTGTCCTGGATATGACACTAAACAATCTGATGGTGAGGTTCCAGTGATGCTGGAGCTTTGGGGAATGCAGAGCACCTCTTCATTGCCATCGCTCCCAGATCCACTCTGGCCCGGTGTGGTAGCACCTGATGGGGCCCTATCTATGGGTCAAATAGAACTAAATTATGTACTTATGCTTAACTGAATTACTTGAAATATTGCTTTGATATTCAATTACTTAAAATATTGTTTTGAAATTCAAACTGCATACTTAAGCTGAACAGAATTGCTTGAAATAGAAGTGCTTTTCACATTAAACTATATATTTATGCGAAACTGAATTGTTTGAAATAGAACTGTTCTGACATTTAACGATGTGGACAAAAACTATACTTACACTAAACTGAATTGTTTGAATTAGAACTGTTTGATTAAACTGAATAGCTTGAAATAGAAATGTTTTTGGCAATTAAACTGTGTACTCATGTTAAACTGAATTGTTTGAAATAGAACTGATTATTTGTATAAAAATGAATTTGGCAATAAATAACCCACAAAGGTTGATATGCCATAAAACCCAAACAAACAAACAATCAAAATTCTGCTTCTTGCCTCTTCTAGTGTAAAGCCATTTTCTTTTATTAGATCTATCAACATTCTAATTATACAGTCTAGGCAGATTATAAGCAGATAGGATGCTAATGTATCTTTTTGCAAAACTCCAATAACAATGTTGAAGAGCTTTGTGCTGCCACCTAGTGACCGAACTTTGACTTTTGTGTTTCTGTAGAGCATCATTTTAACTGTAACAGTTTCTTTGCAGAGACCATAAGATAGAAAAACTTGCTCCATCTTTCTCTTGTAAATGGAATCAAATGTCTTTGAGAAATCTACAAACAATTGCATTGCCTAAAGATTTTTTGCACAAACTCTTCTGATGATTTGACAGATTGTAAGAATTTGTGATGTTGTGGATTAATTTCTTTCAAAATGGTACACACATATACGAAATAACTCTTGCTTATTCGTAAGTGATAGCAATATTAAAGACTCAAATTTACACATGTGCACAAATCCTATTACAAATGGCTGCTTACTAAAGACAAGTGAAGCAACATGTCCTTTTTGTTTCAGGTGAGTTAAAATTATCACTGAATAGAGTGTGAAATGTATGGATACCATAGAACAAACAATAGGTATGTAGTATTTGTAAGTAATTTAATTCAATATTATATGTTTAATGAGGTGGTTGAGCTTGGCTTTTTCCAACGTGTACTTCAGACAAGGTCATTTACATTCAATGGTCTTGAGAAAGACATAAATTTACTTCTTCCTTTTCCTTCTTGTAATAGTAATAATAATATAAAAAAATACCAAATGTTGGTTAAATAGTTACAAAAATAAAACAATCACAACATAAATGAATTCAGCAAACTGGCACAAAAGAAGTACAAGAACAGGCATGAGTGGGTGGGAAATGTGATCTATTTGGAATTGTACAAGAGACTTAAATTTAAACATACTGGCAAATGGAACATACATAAACCAGAATCTGTCCCAGAAAATGAAATGCAAAAAATCCTTTGGGATTTTGAGATAAGACAGATCACTCTATCCTGACTAGACATATTATGATTAACAAAAAGAAAGATCTTGTCATCAAGTGGTAAAAATAGAGGAAAAAGCTGTGGAACATGAAGACGATGGTGATATGAATTGCAAATGCTCTTGGAATGGTCCCAAAGAACTTTGAAAGGAGACTGGAGGAACTGAAAATCAAAGGAAGAATCAAGACCATTGAGATACCAGGACATGATGGCATACATAGATTTTTGGTTTTAAAAATTCATGTCCATCCATGATAGATTGCCTCAGCAACTGAGAAAATGTTAAGAAGAAATAAAAATACCCAAATTGATGACAAAGGAGAAAAAACGAATTTGACCAGAAAGACCCGCAAAGAAGGAAATATCCCCAGCAATTAGGACTGATAAAACTTTTGTCTGTTATATGAAAAGTGTTATCTGCTTTGATAAGAAAAGAAATATATCACTTGCTTGAATGACACAGACAATTTTCAGATTAGAAAGGATGCTGTGATGGAACAAGAGAAACTGATTACCAATTATAGATAGATCAGCACATCCTCAAGGTGGTCAAAATAAGGTGGGAAAATGTAGCCATGGCATGGATATATATAGTAAAAATATGTATGATATAGTCCCACAAACTTGGATGATAGAATATCGGAAAATGTACAAAATATCTGACGCAGTTATAAACTTCATAAAAAAACGCCATAAAAAACAGGAAAGTGGAATTAATAGTGGAAGGGACAAACCCCAGCTGATGTGAAAATCCAAAGAGGTATTTCCAAGGAGATTCATGCTCATCATTGTTATTTCTTATAGCAATGATGCCTCTCAATTATATACTGAAGAAAATGCACAGTGGGGGCTACAAATCTTCAAATTCACAGGACAAGATAAACCACATTATGTATTTGGATGATATCAAAATATTTGCCAAAAATGAAAAAAGAACCAGAAACCTTGATATAAATAATTATATACTGCTAGGATATAAGAATGGAATTTGGCATTGAAAAAATACCATGCAGACGATGAAAAGGAGAAAAGAGAAACAGCAGAAGAAATAGAACTATTGAATCAGGAAAGCATCTGAATACATAGAGAAAATGAAAATTACAATTACTTGGGAATATTGGAAGTGGACACCATGAAACAAATAGAAATCAAAGAAAAAGTAAGTTAAGAGTTTCTCAGAAGAATAAGAAAACTTCTCAAAACCAAACTCTGCTGTAGAAATCTCATCAAAGAAACAAACACCTTGGCAATTCCCCTTGTAAGATATTCTGGACCATTCTTAAAATGGACAAGGGAAGAACACAGACAAATAGACCAAAAGATATGGAAATTAATGACAATGCACCAGGCGTTACACTTGAGAAATGACATAGACTGACTATATGTGCTAAGAAAAAAAGGAGGAGGAAGACTTGCCAACATTGTGGATTGTGAACTGTAACAATTCAAATACTAGAGGAATACACAAAAAAGAGCAAAGAAAGACTAATCACAGCAGCCAATAACAGCAATGTCAACCTAATGTGTTTAATGTTGCTTATGAACTCTCTATGTAGTCTGCTATAATATCCTCAAAGAGTCCCAGAATATATTATACCAAGTAACATATTCTGTAAACTAGGGATCTTTGTTGGATATTGATGTGAAGATCCCTTTGACATGCCATATAAAATGCATGGGTGGTATAACAGGAAATGTGCCTGTTGCCTAAAATAAACAGGACACAAATGCCCTTGTGGGAATTATATGAATTTACTTCTTCCTTTTCCTTCTTGTAATAGTAATAATAATATAAAAAAATACCAAGTGTTGGTTAAATGGTTACAAAACTAAAACAATTTGCATGGGTAGCATAACAGGAAGCGTGCCTGTTTCCTAAAGTAAACAGAATATAGGTTGTTTTCCAGCGGAAGTGCCATATAAAATTCATGGGTGGCATGCTAGAAGGTGGTATGTCCACATGGCATGTGTAGGTGGAAGACTGGAGGTGTGACCATAAGAATTTGCACAGGTGTTCAGAATATTATATAACCGGCAGAGATGAGTGGAGAAGAAAAAAGACAGCTACTAGACATCACTTTTTTCTTGTCTCTGGCCTTGCACCAGACTGTCCTGAGTAAAGAAGCTTAAGATGGCCCTATACAAGACTCATGAAAGTAGAGAAGTGAGGAGCAACTAAGATAATTTGATGTCTTGAGATGGCCCTGTACTAGACTCGCTAAAGTAGAGAAGCAAGGAGAAACTAAGAGGATTTTATACCTTGAGATAACTCTGTACCAGTCTCATGAAAATAAACAACAAAGAAAAAAGGTAGAGAGGTTTCACAGAAGAACCATACTGTCCACCCTTGTGTATGTGCAAGCTCAGCCATCTTTGACCCTCTCTCACTCTACCCATAGGTACATTTCAGGTAATAAAAAGGAAAGAAAAGAAGCAAATTACATTTTGATACATCAGCGTTGTTGTCTTTCTCTGCTATACAACATCTTGATATTCAACTTCTTATTAACTAAGTAAGTAAAGTTGGCAACCTTTAGTCGAGGGTGACCTGAAGGCACCCTTTTCAATAGCTACTACACCAAGGTGTAGGGGAGGGCACTACTCCTTCCCCTGGATTGCTCTGCTTTACCCTTGATATGTACCTTATAATGCTGAGTATTAAGCAGAGGTATCAAGTACCATTTTTAAAGTTTTTGGCATGACCCAACCTGGGATTGAACCTCAGTCTCCTGGACCATTGGTGAACACTCCACTCACTAGGCCAATGAGAGTAACCCCAATTTCCTACTAATCTTGACTTATTGTCATGTCACACCGAGAGAACCGTTCAGTACTTAAATTTGTTGTAGTAGAAAAGAAAATACCTAAAATTATTTTTCATTGATTATTATTATTATTATTATTTGTTTGTTTATTTGTTTTACCTCCTTGGGCATCTCTACTCTTTACTATCTTCTAACAGCAACTGTTAAAAAAAGACTCTTTGTGAAGAACCAATACCCTATTAATACAATATCTATATACAAATAAAATTCTGATAGTTCCAAAAATTGCCTTCTTAAATTTTTTCTTACCATTTTTTCTGAAATAATCTGATTTAATCCTATGATTTTCTTCACAATTGTTGTTTTTAACCTGATTAGGTAGTTTGTTCCAAAAATATCTTACTCAATAAGCAAAAAAAAATCCGATTGGTGAGGAGATTTTCTATTATTTCGTATACTTTCTAAAGTTCAGGAGAAAGTTTTTAATTTTTTAAAGAATCCATGTGCTGGGATTTCAAAATTTGCTTCATTTTTAAAACTTTTGTACAATAAAGTTTATATTTTGTAAGAATTTAATTACTGTTCTTCATTTTCTGAATTCTTTGTAAATTAGGGGTAAGACAGTGTGTATTGTGTGGTCACTTTTTACTATGTGCTCCAGTATTATGGCCTTGTGTGTAATAATTGTGTATATGTAATTTCTATTGTCATGAATTCAGTCTAAACTTTGGGCTTTATTATTGGGACTCTGTGCCAGACAAAGCAAAACATAGTGTTAATATACTAGACTTAGTCTGGCACAGAGCCCCAATAATGCCCTTTTCACTTACAATCTTTTTTTTACTTATTTCTCTAAAAATAATTTCTGAAGAATAAAAATTACACAGTTTATTTCAAAAGTTTTATTGTAGTTTTTGTCCAATTTTTATTATTCACAAAAAATATTTCTTATTAAGGAAATTGTTAAAATTGTTTTAATGCATACTGAATTATTTTGTAATTTTGTTTATAATTCTTAGAAAATATTCTATGAGTACAAAGTAGTTTTGAATCAAATAAATTTGCGTTTTTTTTCTAAATTTTGTTTTTTTAATAATAACATATTTTGGAAAAGACAGAAGAAAAAAATCAAAGATTTTGGCCTAACTAAAGCGGAAGTGGCTGCTACAGTTGCGCATGCGCATTGTCAGAGAATATCATGTCGGACATTTAAGATGAGGAAGTAATGGTTTCTTCTATGTTGTGTCGATTGTTGGTCGGAAAATTAGAAAATTAGGTGAAACTGGATTTCTAATTAATTGCTCCAGTTGACCCGACTAGAACACGACTCGTCCGAGTGAAGCAAAGATATCTTATCTCCACTCCCAAAGTGAAAGAATCTAATCAACTTAATTCGAAGTTGCTCCATTTATTTCAACCCGAAAAAAAAAAAGAGGTTGGGGGAAAAACATTAAATTATTTATAACAAGAAAAAGATTTTTTCTTCCCCTCGGATTTGTTACCTGGATGGTTGGAAACCCTGTTTTTTCCCCCTCACCAGTCGTTGTCATTAATGGTTCAGAGTAGTAATATGAGAAAATACTAAGAAAAGGTTGGATATTTTGTTTTTGATCAGAAATCGAAGGGAGGAAGAAATAACAAAAAGAAAAAAAATTTAAGAAAAAGATTGAAATCGCTATGCGACCGGGTGTGAGTCGTGTTTTGGCCAAATGTCAGGCCTGTGTGGACGAAAATAATTTCTATGAAGCTCATCAAATGTACAGGACATTGTACTTCAGGTAGGTGAGAGATTGATTGACCGACACGATGATCTTGTTTTTCTTAAACACGTTGCTTTCAAAATCCGACAGCCCCAATTAAAAAAAATATAATTAGAATCAATAATATAGAAAATATTTAATAATACTGTTTTTATATTTTGGGGGAGGATTTTAATAGCTTTATAAGATTCTTTTTTTTCCCTTTTTTCCTCTCTCTCTCTCTCCTAATAACAAGAACGAAGAAACGTTGAAATAAAGAAAAAATGCCGATCACTGGTGCTTTTGAAATAAGAAAAAAAAACCCAACTTAAACTTGAATAATGAACATTACAAAAATATTTTAAATTATTTTAAGATATAAAATAAAACTTAATCACTTCTCTTGTGTCCCTCTATGTAAACAAATAAAACCAAATAGAAATAATCTTTCGTTAAAATCATTCATTACTCCAAATTATTTTCTGATATTCCTTTCCTTTTTTTTCACAAATTTATTAATTCTGTAAATAAAAAAAACCCTTGAACTATAATTCACACCTGGTTAATTGCATTTACTTTAAATTGAGACATGCATTTTGGTAAAAATGGCGGTTTATCGAGAAAACAAGCTATTTAATTTTAAGTAAAAATTTAAAAAAAAATTCTTGGTATTTAAGTACCTTTTTCAAATTCAATATATATTAAAATATTTGCCGCATGAATAAAATTCTAGTAGGTCCACAAAAAGAAGAGACCCGCCATTCTGATAGTGGACATCAGTTGGGAGGCTTATTTTATTTTAAATCTTTAAATATATACTTTGTACAATATGTGTAAAAAGTATCAAACATTATTATAAATCCAATAAACTTTTAATCGAGAGTTACATTAGTCGCGGGACTAAACTAGGAGTTTAAAAATTTCCTAGATTGAAGATTTATTTTCAATGTTTCTGGCTAAATAAATTTTGAACCCCAAAATCAAATTCTCTACGAAGGAAATCGATCATTTTCCAAATGAAATTGTTTTTTTCCTACATTTGAAGAGAAGCAAAAATAATTTCAAAGCTTTTTTTGTTGTTGATTAATTTCTTCATCAAAACTTTGAATAATATTTTAGTAATTTTATTCATTAGATGATAAAATTAAGTCATTTATTAAAGTGTTAATTAACACTGGAACTAGCACCAAATATTTAAATTTCTTGGTATAAAATTTCAGCTGAAAGAAACAAATTCTTAAAATTAATTGACAGGTAAGAAACAAAAAAAAACCTAATAGAAAAAGTAGAAAGTTTGTGAATTTTTTCCTCTAAAACTTGTTCAAAATTATATAAGTTGGACAGTTTTAAGGTGTAAACTTTTATTACCAATTATTTAGAACTTTTCTGGTGATAGTAATTACAGAAAATGTATATTTATGGGGAATACTTTAAAACTTAGAATGTATTATTGGTCATCATTGGCTGAATAGACGACGTGGCCCAAGTTTTTTACCAAACCACTTCGCCATAAAAAAAAAAAAAAAAACATCCTATGGAGGTGCAAAGTGGTACAGTTATTTAATGTATTACTTTTGAAATTTATTTAATGCTTTATTGATGGAAGCCTTAAAAAATATTAACATTTTAAAAGATAAATGCTCTAATTTTGAATGCAATACAGACCCCCCCCCCAAGAAAATCATTTAACACAGACGAAAATGTTGACAGTCACGTGACTGTTGAAACTGGTTTACACATTTATTTATTTATTTGCTATTTTTGAAATAATTTTCTATTTAAAAATTCCTTTTTTTCTTTTTTTTTTTTTTCTTTTTCCCCTTTTTTCTTTAGATCCTGGGTGAGTTAATGTTTAAAATATTTTGGAATTGGCTGTTGTTAAATGAAACAGAAGACACATGGTTTCTTGTTATTTCAAGTTATTTTGTTTATGATAGATTTTTTTTATTATAAAAGCTTTCTAAGTTTATTTTATTATTTCTTTTCCTTATTTCATATTGCAAATATTACAATCAATAATGCACGATGCCATTGTTTTACAAAAATAAACGCACACACACAAATAAAAAATTTTTTTTTCATTTTAAATTTATTACCCATTAATTACATTAAGAATTAATGGTTTTGAAAATAGATTTATTGAAAATTGCGATTTAAAAAATATTTGTAACATTGTGAAAAAAAAGTCCTGTAATATGAGTTCTTGTAAAAGATTTTTTTTTCTATGGGTGGGTGGTTAGTGTTGATAAAGAAGCCAGCTGTTGTGTGGGTTTGTAATTGAAGTAGCTAGAAGGACATAGATTGTTAGAGGCAACCTTACCCGACCAAAAAGAAAGAAAAAAGAAAAAAAATTGGTGGGGAACCCAGGGAGTAGAAATTATGACTGTTGGAATTTGATTCATTAGAAATTCAGAGAAAACACCCTCGTCTCTAATCTTTTTGATACGGTGGGGCAAAGTAGGATTCTTTCATTAGAAAAGAAGGGAGCAAAAAGGGGTTTCTTTACCAAATTTGGTCAGTCAGAATTTGTCACATTAAGAAAATACATTAAAATACGATTTGGTTGTGATTATTATCCCTTTTTTCCCTCTTTAGAAAAATCATGAGGGTAGGTATTAAAAACACTCCCATGTCCTTCCCACCCGATTCATTTTCTTTTATTTTAAATAATGGATGAGGAATGACGATGCCGAAAACATTTGAAATAAAAGAAGGCGCTTTAGTTTGTTAACATTGGGAAAATAGTTATCGTGACTCATATACATGTCTATATGTCCAGGAATTTACAAGTAAACTTAAAACCAATCCTAATTCGTAGTTTCTTATTGACTAAAAAGTCTTAGAGTCTGGAAAACGTGTGGGAAGTTTCGGTCTTATTTTCTTCATGAGAGAAAGATAACTAATTTTTTCATTCTTATATTTATATCGAAAATAAATTTGAGGTAAAGGGTAAATAATAAGTAATCCTGTGTCGAAAAAAAAAAAAAAAATCTTCACATTTCGATGGTAATTTAATCACTTTAGAAATTACACGTGCATTTTTTTCCTTGAGCTGAAAGTCGTCGTCCTCAATCGTAAGAAAATCACTTTCCAAAACATTAATCTATTTACTATATGAAGATTGTGTTGCGTCAACTGATGAACACTTGTCTACTTATACGATCAGCATTAGTAATATATTGGTTTTAGTTAGGGTTGAGCATCACCGACCCTTTGGCTCGTTGTGGGGTAAATACGTAACTACGGCAATCTCAGCCACCCACGTGTGAGTTGTTTTTTTTTTTCTCCTTTCTCTTTTAAATAAGTGACTTAAGAAAAAAAAAATGACGATGAAGAAGAAAAAACAGCAAACTTCGATTACATTGTTGTTGTTGTTTTCATTACCTCCACACATCCAAGCAAAAAACAATTTAATAATTTGATATTTGCTAAATGATGAACGGCTACTTTTCCTCTCTCACCTTGGGGAAAAAGAAAAAAGAGCTTGTTGTTATTACGAGTTGTAGGGAAAAAAATCAATAAGGATCAATATAGGACGGGTGACCGGTATAGAAATACGTAGAAAACGACAAGTGTACAGATTTAGAGAAAGACCCCCCCCCCTCAAATAAACAAAAAAAACAAAAAAACAAAAAAAACCCCTCACTGTGTAGACAGACTAACTACGCACATGTTATTGTTACACTGGTTATTTGACGGCCTGGAAATTTAGGTTAATACTTGATTAATGTCATATTGTAAAGGAGATTTTTTTTCGTCATAATGTCTATTTAGTCATAAACAGGAAAAATATTTACATAAATACAATATCTTTTATTTGTGACTATTCGGGATTTTAAGTTACTGATGTTATTGTACATATTAAAATTTTTTTTCTATTTTGATAAACATTTTTACTGGTTATTTTATATTAGTATTATTTCTTCTTGAATGTTTTTTTTGTTTCAACTTATTTTGGAAACTACTTATAAAATGCATTATTTTTTTTTTTTTATATGAAAGAAATATCCCTATGAATGTGAGATTTCCCAATAGTCAGTTGTCCAAGGTAGGAAAAATGATTTGTATGTCAATTTTTGAGTTTTTATTTTAAGAGAGCAAGCACCAAAAAGTGAACTATAAGAAAACTGAAGTAAAACAGTGATTATTTTTGTGTTGGTATTTATCTCTTCCTCTCTCCATGATGTTGGAATGTGAACTAAGGTTGGTTTTAAAGTGTCAACCCCACTGAAAACAATCCTTCCGGGAGTGGAGTGGTACTCCATACTCAGCAAAAAACAAAAATAAACAAAACCCCAAAAAACTAAAGAAGCTCTAGACAAACCTAACTCTTAGTCTTTTTGGATGAGTGGGCAGGTGCTTGCCTGAGGATTTGGCCTCTGAAGCTAATCTGATTTAATTATTTTTACATACCACCCTACATGAATACCAGCTGTTTGAGTTTTAACTCAAATGCTTCAGAACTTTCTATTAGTAGTGCTTGGTTATACTGTGAAGGAAAAAATTATTTGGTTTAACAGAATTTTTATTTCATTAGCAAAATCTTTTCTACATCCAGGTCTCTCAATATAGTTCTTGTCAAATGTGATAATATTTCTCTTACATTGTTTCCAAAACTGTCAGATTGAAATGACGAACAAAACCTTTTATCTTTTTATGATAATTGATTTCATTATATGATTTAACATAATTAGTTTTATTTTTTCTTTATGCTTTATCTGGACTGAAGTGTGTTATTGCTTTAAGCTGATCAATGCTTTCCAAGATAATTTTTATCCCTTTCGTAACTGGATATTTACAGATGTTGATCAGCAGAGATATTGTTGATATGGCAGTGGTTCTGCAGGGCCATTAGTCAATCGTGGCTGACATGTTGGGGGTATCGCATGTAGATAAAATTTGCATTGGAGTTTTAACATAGATGTTTGGTATGAACTGTGAACCTGAAGGACTAGTGTTGGATTCTAGAAATGAGGGTTCCTTGGAACAATTCAGTAAACTTAAACCATTCATCCTCAGCCTATGGCAAATTTTTAAAATTTAGAAAGAAAAAATTGAAAACTGTAAATAATTTGAAAGATGGTTTAATTTTTTTTTTTTTTTTTTTTAATTATACCAATTAAATTTGAGCCTTGGAATTCTAAAAAAAAAAAGTGCTGGAAATTATAAAGTTTCATTTTATTTTTATTTTTATTTATTTTTTTTAAATAAAAAAAAAATGTAGCATAAAAGAACCTGAAAATACAACAAATTTTAAATATAACTCAAAATGATACAAATAACAATTCAGCAATATAAATGGGAAATTCGGCAAAGCATTTCTCCAAATTTGTTTTGTCCCACCTCTTCTCTTCAAAAAAATTCAGTATCAGGATGAACAAAATTTCTTTTGTGTATATAAACTCCAGTATATTCTATGTTGGTATAAGTTGCTGATCCATCCTATAGGCCAAATCCATTGCTGTATGAGTTGCCGATCCATCCTATACAATTATGCTTCCTGGCCAAATCCATTACCATATGAGTTGCCAATCCATCTTATACAATTATGCTTCCAGGCCAAATCCATTGCCATAGAATTGGTGTCTATTGGGAATTTCTATTAAAATCAATGACCAGTACCTCTTTCCTTGCCCACCCCCACCCAAACCCAAATGCCATTGTTTTCTGTGGTACATTTTGATAAAAGTACTTGCATCACTCTCAACAATTATTGAGGTGTCATCATCTTTAATCACTCCCACCTCATGTTGATGCTGGTTTAATTACAAATATTCAGATTTCTCTTATGAAAATGCACCAGTCTATGATTGAGTGTTTGCTGACAGCAGACCTGCATGCAATTATATTCTGAGAGTAATCATACCACCTCATATATTTTTTTTGTAATGAAAAATAACTTATTAAAAAAGAACTAATGTAGGACCAGTGGATGACTTTTCCCATCCTATATTGCTGAATTTTTGTGAAGTGAGAGGGTGGGGCAAAATAAAATTTGGAGAAATGCTGCATTTTCCATTTTTTTGTTAAATTGTATCGTTTTAAGTTTTATTTTCATGTTCTCTTTTGTTGTATTTTTTAATTTTATTTTTAATATGAAACTTTACAATTTTTCTTTCTAAGTTCAAATAATTATAGAAAAAAAGTCATTATTTAGAAAAAGCAAATTGAAATAATTATTTTAGAATTTTTCAAATTACTTGAAATTTTCCTTTTTTCTTTTTTTTTTTTAAATTGTCATTATTTAAAAAAGTTAAAAATTATTAGAAAAAATTTATTTAAAATTCAAAGATTACTTTCCTTTATCTTCTGACATGAACAAGTAGGGGAAGGGGATTTGGGTTTTAGTATAAACAATCTTTTATGACATATTTTAAAAAAATATGAGCTAAAGCAAAAACAATTTGTATTGAACTAATTACAATGTTTATTTTCTTCTAAATTGTAGAATTTACCTCCTTCAATTTTACATGGAAATACTTTGTCATAGGATGATGAAAGATGTAAAGTAAAACCAACCTATATTAGAACGCATAAACATAATAATACTTCCTATCAAGATAAGCCATAGTCTGGCAGATCATTTGATGATGCTACAAAATGTGTTTGATGGGTAAAAACTGAAAAAAAAAAAAAAAAACTATGTGAAGGGATGAAAATTTGTGGCAAGAAAAGGATAGTGATGAACTGTGTAAGGATTCACTAACCTGTAGGAGAGAAACTATATGACTTTTTTGATAATTGCTGCATCAAAAGAATGAAAGGTGAAGAGGTTAGATGCATGCTCTTCATTTTAGCATGGAAAAAATTTGGATGAAGCCACCAAAAGAAGCATGCACTGATAAGTTATAGAAATTGAACACTGCTGTTAATGGCCTTGGAGATGTTGCAAGGATCTGGTACCTTTTTGAGTAAGAGATAAATTAGAATCAATAGGAGCAAAGAGAAGTATGTATGATCTCGTATTATTCTGGAAGGATGAAGGAAGCATAAAGCCTTTTTTCATGGTGTATTAGCAGCCAATGAGGATAATTTTGTATTTTGTGGCTCAGAAAATCAAAGATTAAAAATTAGATACATTTTATTATCTGGAAACTGAGGAAACAAGAGATGGAATCTTCTTGTATCAGCTAAGATACATTTGGACAATTGTCTTCTATATGTATAAATCTTGATTTAAAAACAAAATGGTCAACCGTTGATAAATGAAAAGTTTTAGAACCTTTGAGGCTCAGTTGGTCAATTTACAAGACCAGATATGTGTCCTGGGTATGACACTAAACTGCATCTGATGGTGAGGCTCCAGTCCTGGGTATGACACTAAACTGCATCTGATTGTGAGGCTCCAGTTCTAGAGAACTGGGGAGTGTGGAGTACCTGTTAATTGCCATTACTTCCTGCTCCATTTTGACTAGGGGTAGTCATACCTGTTAGGGTCACGTTTAGGGGTCAAATAGATCTGTTTAAAAATCATTTGTATTCATTTGGACCATGTGCAAAAAAATTCTTAAAAAACAGCTACAAAAAATGTAAATATAAATGTCCAATGAATGTGATTCCCTAACCTCTTAGCATAAGATAACCCTAGAAAGAGTTGATATGTTAAAATCAATCATGACCAGACATGGCATTTGTTGTTTGTCATGTTAGTGGCAATAATAAAAAAATTCTACCAGTGAACATTGAAAATTAATAAAACAATAAAATATCTGAAAAATCCAACCCCTCCTTCCCTAACATTGGGTGGGGTAATCCCTATGGTGTAGTGGCTTATGTGTAAGCAAGTTTGAACACCAGTTTGTGTTATTATGTTCACTTTCTGACTAATCCTCTTGGAGAAAAATATGAACAACTTTGTCTTCCCACTGTTGCTGTTCTACTAGAATGACTCTGGGATTAAATAACCAATGAAAATTAATTCCCCCTTGGATCATAACGACTCCAAAAGTAATTCTAACTTTGTGCAAACTCCATAAAACTAAAACTCGTCCTTTAATTTTTCAAGAAGAATGAGAGAAAATTAACGATAAATATCCTAGACATTCACACGTCTTTACGGATGGTTCTAAGTAGGAGAAAACAACTAGATGTGCTGCAGTATACTATAAAAAGAAACTGCATTAAACCCATTCCTTACAAATAGGATCTGCATGATAGTCATTCATAAAAAAAAATATCTGACTAGTAAGTCTAAAGAATCACGCGTGACCTTCCAACAGAGGAGATATATCACAACACTCATAAATTAGGTAATCGAATTAGACGAAGAATGATATAAGTAAAAGAACTACGAGCCTCCAAAAAACATAGCAGTGAATAAGACTTAGCATATATCTCAACATAGAAAGAAGACAACCCAGAGCTATTCACAGATATATCAAATAATCGAGATCAACTTTAAAAAAAAGGAGAAACCAAAAATAGAAGACACAACAAAAACTATTAAAAGCTGACAACAACCAAAAAATTCAAAACACATTAATCCATCTAAATTTGAGGAACAAACAAGGCTTGGAGTCTGAAAACCACTGCAGTATACTATAAAAAAGAAGATTAAAAAAATCTCCCAAATGATACCTTCATATTCAATGCAGAAGCGTGTGTAGTAGATATGGTGCTGGATCTGATTCAAAAATCAAAGCTTCATTATTCTTTCTGACTTGTCAGTGTTAACTTCATTACAAAGCAAGAAACTTGACGACCCACTTATAAAACTCTTATGTAAATTAGAAAAAATGTCAAATGATAATGAAATGTTGCTATGCTGGATTCCAAGTCATACAGGAATTAGTGGAAATGAGCAAGTCGATAAAGCGGCTAGATCTGTCTTTATGGTTACCGAAAAAAATTTTAAAATTCCATATACGGACTTAAAAATCAAAATAAACAAATATATACAACAACAAGGGTACCATCACTGGAGCAGCAATAGTTATAACAAATTTCTAGAAATCTAGCCTATACTAGGAAAATGGAAGCAAAGCTTCAGAAAAAACTGAAAGGAAGAAGTTGTATTATCCAGACTGCACATAGGTCACACAAGAATTACACATTCTTACTTGCTTAAAGAAGAGCAACCAATATGGCATGCATGCCAGACTGCATATACAATAAAACATATTTTCCTTGATCTGGCCTGCCACAAGAGAAAGATTTTTCAATGCAAGCTGTTGAAAATAACAATTTAAAAAAAACTGAAGTGGATGATATAATATCCTTCTTGAAAACAGTGGGCCTATATGGAAAAATTAAGACCTCACGAATATAATATAAACAATACCAAAGTTTATAAAAACAAATCAGTATCTGAAAATTACTGTACACCATGAATAAATATTTGAAGATATGAAGACTTTAAAACAAATAAACTTACATCAAAATGACTTGATTTGGCGTTAAATGACCCAAAAAGGTTGATATACTGTAAAACAAAATGAGCAACCAGACTAAATGTTGGGGTACGGGATATAATTAAGGATTGGTCTACTTCAGTGATATTTCTTTCTCTAATTTGTGAGACTATAGTTCTCAAAGAATTTCATTATATTTTTGGTTGGCAGCAATGGAAAATGTTCTGGAAATCCAAAAAGATTAAATGTGTTATAAATAGCAAAATTGCAGTGGAGATAATTGCATTGAGAGTGATTGTTTATTAAAGGCCATAATCAGTGAGATACTTGGTTATGATATCTTGGAAGTGGTTTGTCCAATTCAGGCAATAACTAACAATAAGTCTTTATTTGATGCACTTCATTTTACTCATTCTATTGAAGACAAGAAACTGTTGATCAATATATGCTTTTAACCCTTTTGACCATAAAAAGCTTGCATATAAAAATAATTCTTGGACTTTCACAATACTACAATACATTTTGAAAAGCAATTAAAACAATGAAGGGGGAAAAATAGGATCTTTTGTGATTGGAGTATATCATACAAGTGTGTTTATGAAAGAATTTTTTTATTCACAGATACTTCTAAAAATGACCTATTTTATTAAAGTTTTAGAAGTATTTTTATTTTTTAGGGCTGTGGTATATATAACAACAGGCACTTCCACTGCTTATATCTCACTAGATCCAAAATTTTAAAGTCATGTGGACTAAAATCGTATCTCATGCATTAAACCTATTTTGTTGACTTTAAAAGGGTTAAGAGAAATGTTTGATTATAATATTGGGAGTGCTGTTAGAACATTTTGTGACCTGTTTAACTAAAACTGGTACATCCAGATCTAAACTGATCCATAATCTGTATGGATCAAAAAAGCTTGAATTTTTTTTTTTTCTTTTTAAGGTGAGGGGTGAGGAGATTATTATTCTTTGATCTTGATCAATGCTTTTTCCATAAATTGTGCTTTTATAACTAGATGTTTAGAAAGAAAGGTTGATCAACATAGATGTCATTGTTGATATGGCAGTAGGTCTGCTGGGTCATTAGTCAATCTTAGCTTACCTGTTGTAGCGGTCACGTGTAGATAAAATTTGCATTGGAGTTTTAGCATAGATATTTGGTATGCGCAGAGTCCAGTTCACACTTTGGCTGGCCATGTTGACATGACACAGATCAGGTCAAGTGTGTCTTGTCTTAGTGGCAATTGGTCGAGGCCACCTGACATGGGTCTGGGAAGTTGTCACTTGTGCTAAGATCAGCGCTCCTTAAACCTCGGGACCGTACACCCAGGCTGTAATCCTCTTTGGAGGGACTACGTTTATTGCTTGCTGCTTCTCTTTAGGGGAATGCAGACGGAACTCAAGGCATACTGTGCTATACTCATGCATATGTGAGGTGCATGACAAATATCATAGATGTTTGGTATGAACTGTGAATCTGAAGGACTAGTTTTGGATTCCAGAACAGAGGGTTCCTTGGAATAATTCAGTAAACTTAGCCCATTCATCCTTGGTTGAATTCAGAATTTAATGAAAAGAGTTAAAGGTTAAAGATTAAGGAAAACTATAATTAACTTAATATGATGAATTTACCAGTCACTCTTTTTATGATCAAGTAAGGAGTTTATTTATTCAATCTAATATTTTGAAATGTAGAAAAGACTGAACAGAACAACAACAAACGTAAGTATATACTGTAAATCATTCACGTATAATATCCCCCCCCCCGATTTTCAAGCCTAAAAACTAAGGGGGCATAATATACCTAAGAACTTAATAATACCTTTTTTTTTTTTCTTTTGGCCATGTGTGTTGCCATACTCATGATAGCATGACTGTGAAAGTAAGTTATATCTAATGTTTTTGTTTTATACTGCTACAGAGAAATAGCCACTGGAATGTGTATTTGTTTATCATTCATTTCTTCTATAGTGAACTTATTTTTGCTGAAAGTTTGTCACATTTGCGTGTAAGTAAAATTTGTCCTTTGAAACATGAACTCTATAAATTCTTATTTTTAGTCAAACCAGATAAAAAGTTGAACAAATATTGAATTTTCTTTAAATTCATAAATTTCAAAAAGTCTGTATTAGACAAGAGATGTTTTTTTTTTCTAGAATTTTGTACCTGAAAGTTAGCAGATGTGTGTATTATTCATGGAGACATGTTATTCACAACTAATTACAGCAGCTCCAAATAATTTGTATAATTGACATTGTTTCATCTCAGTCTTATTACATTGTGAGAAATTTTGGTATAAGATAGCTCCAAGTTGCCAAAACTCTTTAGATCCCATAGTAACTGCTGTTCATGATGATATTCATACTTCTGTTTAGGAAGGAGGGAGATTCTAATTAGCATTTAATAGTTATTTTTATTATTGTGTAAATTTTTATGATTAAGATATTTAACTGGAAATTGCTTTATTCTTTAAGCTAGAAAATTTTAAGTGTGTTGCTCTGATAAAAATCCCTCTATGATGTGCCCCTTTTGCTGGATTATATTTTATTATATATATATATATATATATAATGATCTTATGTTGTGCCCTTTTTGCTGTATTATATTTTACTATATATATATATATATATATATATATACTGCCCCCTACAATATAGTAACTGTACGACCACTTACCTCCCATCACAAAGACAAACAAGACAGGCTAGGCACTGGTGGGGAGGTAAAGACTCCTACACATGGACTTACTAATATTGGCAAAAACAGCAAAAACTTGCTTTACAAACATTGGATTCTATATAGAGGATCTACCAAGTGTGATGGCCCATAGGGATGGATAGCAAAAGGAATGCATGCTGTTGGCACGCCTTGATGATGATAACTTCTATATTGTCATCATTTACGTCAATAGAATTTTTTCATCTTGGTATTTTCAGGTGTCCAGTTTATCTAATACTTTCAAGTGATCTATCTGCTACTTTTTGCACATTAACCCATCATTTATTCATTCCACTTGCTTTATCAACTCTTCCAATGAGGTGCCTGTGGTGTAATGGTTATCGTCATTTCACATAGCACTAATACCCTTGGGGAAGGTATAAATCCAATTAGTCTCCCTCCAGCTATGGGTAAATAGTAGGACAGACTAGTTTCTTAAGCCTCGGTTAGGCAACTAGTCTAGAAGGAAAACTCTGAATTCAAACCTGTTAAACTCCGTTTAAAAATTGACCTTGTGTCATATCCTGCCCGAGCGGAGGGGTTGGTAAATAGTATCAACTCTTCCAATGACTAGCCTTGATGATATATATATATATATATATATACACACACACACACACACACACACACATACGCACACACACACAAATGATAATTTTAGTAATATCAATATAAGGTTGCTCGCTATATCAAAAGAATAAGAGCAGAAAGTGTAATTTTTTATTAATCATTGGCTTTTTATATAAAAGAGAAATTGAAGGAGTGATTGGTTGATTTTGAATTTCAGTTAATCTGGTGTAAAGTCACAAAGGGAAGATTAACCAATGAAAAACAAACTCATTTCAGTAATAATACTCTGTGATGTTAAAAAGGATTAGATTAGTCTGGTACAAGGTTGTGTGTGTAGCATCCAGTGAGGATTGGACTTTCTATTAACAAATTGGTCTAGGAAAATATTTGATAATTGCTGCATTTTTAATGGTTCTTTTATTTACATTTTGTTTTGACCATTGTGCCATTTCAATTGATCAGCTCTCTGGTCTGTTTTTTTTGGTAATCTTCACTGATTAGTTCAATGGACAATTTAATATTGGTTTGTGAGTGCACTGGCCAATGTTTATGAAGTTTAGTTTTTGTTAATGTTTCTCATCCCCTTCAGGTGTACATGACATGGTTAGTTTAACAAGGGATCAATGAGCTTACACATAGACAAAGCAAAAGTTACCTGCAATGGGGGAGCTGTTGACACAAGGTTGAAATTCTAGGACTAAGCTCTGTTTTCCATGTCTTGCCCAAAGACAAAAACCATTGCTGAGAGACATGATGAGATACAAGACTTTATTCCCTTGCCTAAAAGTTGGGGAAAAATGTGGTTTAGTTTGGCACAAAGTAACAGGGGATGTCAAAAAGTTCTCTTAATCAAGAAGGGAAGTGTTAAAAGAAAATTGAGAAATGATGGCTAAGTATGTTGAGTTGCCGTATGATTGTCTAGCAGGGGTTCCCAACCAGTGGCCTGCATGCAGCCCTTTGCTCAACTTTCAAAATTTTCTCTTTGGCTTTTTATATTAACTGTGAAGAAGTATAATTACAACTGCAGTTGGAACTTCTTGATCTTCAGTGTTCAGAAGATTTGAAGTTTCTTGCTTGCCACATCCTCAATTTCTATAAGAACCAGCTGCTTTCATTTGAACAATTCCCCAACTTCATTATCCTCACCCAGCTAGCATGTTTGGCATTACATACCCCACTGTGAAGAAATGTTCTCCAAAATGAAGCATGCCAAGAGTCAACAGTGTTTACAAATGTCAAATCATCACTTCTCTGATGTGCTGCTTCTGTCAAACTCTTCATTTAAACTTGATATTACAACGTTTTTTTGATTGCAAACATTAGATTAATGAATTATTATTGTTACTTTGTTAATTCGTTGTTTTTTCTGTTTTCTTGAGATTATAGCCCCCATACTCTTCAGAGTTCAGCTTGGGGATCCTGATATATAGGATAGCATGTATGTTAATCAGCACCCACTCATAGTTTGTCATGGAGATTGAACTTGAAATAATTGTAATTTGGTCTCTCAGTCATGGATGGTAGATATCCTAAACTTGTAGAATTTGGTAGGACATCATTTGCTCAATTCTAACAGTGAGAGATGTATATTGTAGCTGGAAAAAAAAAAGTGAAAGAAATCATTCCCAAAGTGGGCCAACATTATAACTTTTCTTGACTTTTTCTCACTATTGGTCATTGCAAGTCCTCTTGGCCAGTGGTTTTCAAACTGTGCTTGGGAGGACCACAAGAGGTTCACAATGTCAACAGCAGGGGTCTGCAGACACAGCAAGGGTATCTTGAAAATTTATTTATCCAATTAGTGATAGAATTGCAAGTTTTTATTTCTAGTTACTAGTACACACCTATGAAAATTCAGTTTCAACAGCTACTACTCATTTTAGGTTTAGTGTGGCTTCTAAGTTTCCATTGTCATCTCAAAATGTGGTCAAATTGTGCTACCTTTTGCAACATATTTATGTGAAGTAGCATTTTCAGCACTTACCAATATGATGATCAAATACTGATCTAGACTTGTGTAAAGTGAATTGTGTGTATTTTTGTCAAAAAATATCACCAAGAATTGACAATTTGTGCCAAGCAAAGCAAGCACATTCTTCTTGCTAAATGTCCTGACTCTCTAAATATTTAATGAGCGGGTTAATATTAGTTTTTTTTGCTGGTTGACCATCACTAATATGTTTATTAATCTGCTCCTCTAGAACATCTTTTATGAATTTGTCCTTACTACTTCAACATGTCTTGCTCATTTTACTCTAGTGGTTTGTGAGATGGGAGGTAAGTGGTCATACAACTGCTGTTTTGCTACTTCCATATTCTCTTGGAGTTTTGTTAGAGTCCAAGTGGTGCAATCATACAGTAGTAATGACAGAGATGCAGTTTGGAAGAATATTTTTTTATCAGAGATCAGAATTCCAAATTGAAAAATCCTAGTAATCAATAGAATTTTGTTTTATTTGGTATTAAAATCTTAATGTAAAAATTTTCTCCTTTGTGAAATAAAAAATACCTCTAAGAATTACTTGCTTTAGTTTGAGGTTCTTTTTTTTTAAACTTGAACTAATTTTATCATTTACAAACTATTATTTTTTTCATCTTTTTTCTCTTTTGGTAAATACTAGTGGTGATTTATCTATGAATCAGTCATGTACAGTGGTGGACATACATTTTGGTTTACCCTAAAACTTGAACTGTTATCAGAACATTTGCATCTTTTATAACCTTATTTTAATTATTAATTATTATTAAATGAACTTTTTCATACAATAGACCCAAACATTTTAAGAATGGCAAGTAAAATAACTTCTCAGGCCCTGAAATTTAAGCTTCATCTATCCTTAACCAGATTTTTTCTCTTTTCCTCCTGATTTGATCTTTAAAAATCATTGGTCTCATACTCATTTGGGGAATATAACTATTTTTGGTAGTCCTAGTGTTAAGAAACTCTGCTTAACACATGGAGCACTCCAGATTAATTACGCTGAGAAACAAACTTAATTTTAGATCTTTAATTAAGAAAAAAATGTTTATATAAAATCCATTTAACCATAAAACTGTATTTTCTCTTTTTAAAAATCTGCTTAGTTTAGCACCAGGCCAGAGAAATGGGGAGCCAAGTGAGAATCAATTCTTATTGGCAATGATCAGTTAATCTCACTTGATAATCATTGCACTTTATTCCCATAGAAATCTTTTGTAGAATTTTGAACCACTTTTTCAAGGAGTGTGATTATTATTTTAATCTAGATGCCAACTGAATTAACTTTCTGCCCAGTAAACATTCATTTTAATACACACACGCACACGATATTCAGAGGGTGTATTTATATATGAATATGTATTTTTTTTTCTTTTAATGAGACATAATATCATCTACTAATGTCACTTTGAAGATAGTTTAACAAAAAAAGCAGCATATCATTCATATATAAATGAATACATTTAAATATTTTGTTTTTTCATATTTTGAATTTACATACTATCAAATTTATTTCTATATTTTTTATATTCATTACATACTTACTCACGAGTTCCATAGTGTGGTGATTAATAAACTAATCTTACAGACCATTTTGATAATGAACCGAGTTTGATTTTCACAGATGTATCAGTTTAAGCTGATATGCATGTACATAGAATATGATATATATATTATATAAGTGCTAATCCTATTAAACTATTTAAATTTTTAAAATAAAAGATAGAAGTAATTTTAAGTGGTTATTAGTAGAGTGGTAATACTTGTTAAGATGTGTCTTGGATATGACACAAAACTATCTGATGGTAAGGCTCCAGAGTTTAGAGGAATGTGGAATACCCCTTTATTGCCATTGCTCCCAGGTCTACTCAGGCTCGGAGTGGTAGCACCTGATAGGTTCCTATCTATGGGTCAAATAGAACTAAACTGTACTTATGCTCAATTGGGTTCCTTGAAATAGAACTTGGGCCAGTTGGCTGGCCCTGTAGAATACACCAACTGCATCTCTGTACTGGAGTAAGACTCCCCTAACGAGTATTCTGGATATGATGCTAAACAATCTAATGGTGAGGCTCTAGTAATGCTGGAGCTTTGGGGAATGCAAAGTACTTTATTGCCATTTCTCCAAGGTCCACTTTGGCCTGGAGTGGTAGTACTTGATAGGGTTCTATTTATGGGTCAAATAGAACTAAAATGCGTACTTATGCTAAACTGAATTGTTTGAAAAAGAACTATTTATATGTATAAAAATGGATTTGGCATTAAATAACCTACAATGGTTGATATGCCCTAAAACCAAACCAAACCAAAAACTTGTTAGGATTCCATTTCTTGGTCAAATCTGTTTCAAATTTATTTTTAGTTGATAGGAATATTTGATACCATAAGTTATTTGTACAGAATGTCTCAAAGTAACTGCAACTTATTAATAAGATAATGATTTATTACTGAGATATTTTTCCATGTCAGTTGGTGTGAGTTTATGCTTGATCTGGGTTCTGCATGGGTACAGTTGAAGATCTAAGATTCTTTGGAGCAATGCATGTTGAAGACCAAGTTCTTGGGAACGTCTTCAAAGGAGACATTTTTTGGACTCCTTCCGACATAATCTCTCATTGCATCCACATTGTCAGGACATCTTGCAGTCAAGTTCCTGTCAGATCTGTGATTTTCTGCCTTCTTGTTGAGGTTTACTAACCCTGTAACTTGAAATTTGTGTACCCAACAATAAATTTGGCTTTTCTGGGGATAATTGTTAAAGTTAAACTTCCTGCAAAATTTTGCTTACACAATTTTGAATGATTTTGTCTCGACCCAAAATATGTTTTCCTCTCTTGTCCAAGACATTGTAATTGAGGATTAATAGTTGTTATAGAATACTATTTTAAAATCTGAAACAAAAAAAAGAATTTATTATTATTATTAGTAGTAGTAGTAGAGTTATTAGCAGTCACATGGGTCCCATGTATATTGAGACACCCTATATTAAGAATTGTTACTTTAAGTTATTATTGTTTATTAAGGGTTATTTAGTTGAAACCATATAACTGTGTGCAAACAAATAACTTATTAAATAGAAATAACTGAAACCATATAATTATTAGTATTACATAGGAATAATTAAAACCATACAACTGTGTGGAAATTAGTTGTATTGGATAGGAATACTTGGTACTGTATAACTGCAAAAAAAAACCCTCTTAAACAACTAAACCAGCAAGTGTAAATATGAATGTACAATAAATGCAATTCCCTAACTTCTTGGTATAAAATAACCCTAGATGAGTTGACATGCATTTAAAGTCGTACAAAAATATAAAATTCATTTTCTTCCATCAACTATATGAAATCTTTTGAGTTTCTTGTCCATTATTTTTAATAGATAATTTTTTTGTTTGTTTTAAAATGGCATATCTAATGACATATAAGATCCTGTTTCCCCATTTTAACAAATAACATTAAGAATTTTTATCATTAAGGTTTTTTGGACTATTGTCGTCATCTTTATTGTTATTTCCACAACGTTTCAGCTGATAGGACCTCCAGCAGGACACATGGTGTAACGGTTATAGGCGTTGATTCCCTGAGCTTCTAAGGAGACAATCATCTGAAGTTTGCAGGTTCAATCCTCACTACAGGCGAGTAACAATACAGGAATACTTAACAATTGTACCCGTTTATGGCTAACGGAATCAGAACAGGCGACCCCTGTGGTTTCAATAAAGGACGTAGTTCAAAGTTCCGTGAAGGTTCCCGAGTTTGACAAACACCTGAAGAAGGCCGGAGGTCATGTCGTCCGAAACGTTGTGGAAATAACAATAAAGATGAAGACAATAGTTCGAAAAACCTTCATGATAAAAATCATCAAGCTTCGTCTCAGAAATTTAGACAACTAGCATTAAGAATGTTAAAATATTGGATGACACATTGAATTGGAACTTTACTCATCTTTTTGGCTTAAGCAGAGTCCCTGTAGCATAGTGGTTAATGTGCTAGACTACAGCATTATTAGTGAGTTCAAACTTCAGTCATGCTATTATGGTCATTTTTGTACTAATACTTTTGGGAAAGGCATGAACTCTCTTATCCTCCCAGCTATGGGTTAAATAATATCACTACTATCCTTCTACAACCATTGCTTTGGCATAAAATAACCCATGAAGGTTTTATATGCTATTAAACAAAATGACCAAAATCAAACTCATTTGGGTCATTTCAAAAGTTTTTTTTTAATTTTATTTTATTTATTTATTTATTTTTTTTTTTGTGCATTATGTGTCAAAAACCTGCCCTACTGATGGGATTTTAAGTTATAAATTGACTATAAAGTTAATCATCCAAGAAGGCTACAAACTTTATTTACAAACCATATTCAATGTATTTGTATAAACTGGATTTGGCATTAAAAGACCTATAAGGGTTTATATACCATAATACCCAACCATCTAAGGAGGATACAAAGAAAGGGTCCAATTGAGCATCATAGTTACATAGTAAATTGAACCACCTGCTAAAAACTTGAAATTTTTTTTGAATTTTCAAAAACTAATTCACTGAAACCATGTTCCATCATCTGACTAATAACCATAGAATGTTATTGAATGATGTGGTGGTAAATGGAGGAAAATTCGGTAGATTATAAAATTATTTACTAAAAAGTTTTGCATACAATCAAATAAAATAAAATAGAGTTGGCGACCATAGTCGAGGGTGACCCAAAGGCTCCCTTATCAATAGCTACTGCACCGAGGTGTAGTGAAAGGCGCTACTCTTTCCCTTGGATTGCTCCATTTTACCCTTAATCCATATCTTATAATGCTGAGTGCTAAGCAAGGTGGAATCAAGTACCATTTAATGAGTCGTTGGCATGACTCAACCTGGGATTGAACTCCGGTCTCCCGAGCCACTGGCGAACCCTCTAACTGCTAGGCCAATGGACCGGTATCAATCAAATACTGTATGGATATTTTTTAATGTTTCTTCTGAATGTTTAATAATTACTATACAATTGTCCACTTTGTCAGTGTGACTTAAAAAACAAACAAACACTTATTGTATCCTCTGCAGAGAGGTAAGACCCCCATCCCTCAAAAAAAGGGGTGTCCTGGGTATGACACTAAACAGCATCTGATGTTGATGCTCCAGTTCTGAAGTTCTAGTGAATGTGGAGTATCTTTCATTGCCATTACTCTCAGGTCCACTCTGATATGGAGTGGTAGTACCTGTTAGGGTCCCATTTTGGGATCAGATTGACTTGTTTGAAAATTATTTCTGTTTGAGAGGAATACTTGATGCTATATAACTGTGCGCAAATTATTTGTATTATGAATAATTACTTGAAGTTATAATTGTTTACTAAGGATTATTAATTACTTGAAACCATATAACTGTGTGCCAACAAATGACTTGTTAAATAAACATAGTTACTTGAAACTAGTGGAATAATGTTAATAAAAATAACACAACATGAGTGTTACAAAAATAAAGAAGTTTTATTCTTGGATAGATCTGAAAACAAAGAAATGAAATTATTCTTGTGTTAAGTCACTGTGCAGTATGTGTAGTTGATAGTTTATTGGCCAAGTCTACTGTTATAACTTGATACAGAGTGTCCTGTATTCAAGCCAGCTGGGCTGCTATGAGATCCAGTTGTATGCATCTGGCCTGAGTGATAAGTGAACTGTTCTTAAATGCTTTTGAAGATATTTTGACTTTATAGTATTTGGAAGAATCACACACTCGTGTTAGCTCCACAGATTCTTAACAAAGAAAGTGACCGCATGTTTTTAAAAAAAATTTTTTTTTTTTTTTTTTTTTTTTTTTTTTTTTTTTTTAGCACACCTGATTAGTCAAAAATTTTTCTTTGATGAGGAAATTGCTTCATTTCCTATAGAAACCATAGAATTGTGTATAAATTATTTGTATTAGATAGGAATACTTGATCTTAACTGTGTAAAAATTTCTTAAACTATTCAAAATAATGTAAACATAAATGTACAGTATACATGATTCTCTAACTCTAGGCATAAAATAACCCTACACAGGTTAACATGCCATTAAAGCCATTAAAAAAAAAACATTTTAAACTGATCAAAAACAGGAAGATTGAATATTCACAAATTAGGGATTTTGAAAAATGGATGGGCGTGTTTTTAAAAAGTGAAAATATTAGATTTTAATAGAGGTGCTTGTTATAAGACATTGAAATTTTGATGTGTTTTGCATTATGATACAATTCCAGAATTATAGTGGAGTGAAAAAAAAGGGTATGAAAGCTGATTGAATCTAAAAGAAATCTAAAAAATCAATGTCTGCGATAATTTCTATTGGATAAATGTGTGTGCATGTGTAAAATGTACAAGGTCTCTTGAAAATGTATCTAGTGATTTTGAATAACATAATTATTTTTGTATGTACTATCTTTCCTGATTTTTCAGCCAGTAAGTTAAACATATATATTATACACAAGAAATATATAAGTATTTTTTTTTCTGGTCACATGCCTTACCATATTCAGGACATGATGACTGAAAGTAAGTTATGTCTATTGCCGTTACAGAGTAATATCCCTTGGAGTGTGTCAGCCCAGTTGGCTGGGATGGTAGTATACATCGACTGATATCTGCAGAGGGTTAAGACCCCCTCACCCTTCCCCATGAGTGTTCTGAATATGACACTAAATAATCTGATGGTGAAGCTCCTGTAATGCTGGAGCTTTGGAGTATGTGGAGTACCTCTTCATTGCCATTGTTCCCAGGTTCAGTCTGGCCCGAAGTGGTAGCACCTGATAGGCTTCTATCTATGGGTCAATTAGAACTGTTTGACATTTAAACTGTGCTAACAAATGACTTATGTTAAATTGAATTGTTAGAAAAAGAACTGTTTGACCATTTAACTAAGTGTAAACAAATGACTGATGTTTAATTGAATTATTAGTGATGCATAGCAATACTTGAAACCATTCAACTGTCTGCAAATAAAACTATTTGTGGTAAATGTTCGAAATCATTTACCTGTATGCAAAATAGAATTGTTGGTAGCAATGCTTGGAAGCATTTGATTCTATGCGAATGAATGAACAGTGTCGAATAGAATAATTAGTGTTAAATAGCAATAGTTGAAACCACTTCACTGATTACAAACAAATGATATTAAACAGATAAAATTTTGCTACTAGAAATTCTAAGAAGTTAGTGTGTATTATACATGAAATAAAATTTTATATATATATATATATTATTTATTTATTTTTATTTATTTATTTTCTTTATAGAATTTTGTAGTCCAAAGTTAGAAGTGCATTTTATACGTAATAATTATAGTATTTTAAAAAATTTTGTGCTGCCTTTCTGTAACTTGGTAACTAATCAGAGGGACCTTATTATGCATGTAGTTACTTGGTACTTGAAATGCCATTTAGTGAGCTTGTCTATTGTGTGACTATCATGTTCACAATGATCCACTGAGTATTAATTTCATGTCTTGTATGAGGAGGGGTGTCCTCATGCTGGACTGTGGAATCATAGTAAGCAAGTTTGAATTCCAGTTGCGCTATTACATTTTATTTCAGACAAATACCCTTGGGAAAGGTATGAACCTCCTTATCCTGCCAGCTATGGGTTAAATAGTACCACTACTGTTCTTCTAGAAGGATGGATTTGCCATTAAATAATCTAAAAAGGCTGATATGCCCTTAAACAACAAAACCAAACCAAACCATGTCTTGTGTAGGGATTTTTTGACAAATCATATCAACTTTCATAATCCTCTTCAGTCAAAATTTGGTTCCCTCTGATTTCTGGATTTTCCCAAGGCTAAAATCAATGTTGAAACTGTATGGATGAAATTAAGGAGAATATGACAAGGCAACTGAGGCTGAGACCTAAAGAAACTGTTTTAAAAAATGAGAGTTGCTAGGATAAGTGTATGAGAGCTGAGGGTTGTATTTTGAAGGAGACTAAGGCACCATTATCCCAGTTAGGCTTCCTCCTTACTACTATTAAATGACATTATGTGTGTGTGTGTGTGTATATATATATATATATATATATATATATATATATATATATCTCATAGACAGTGTCAATGGTGCTTGGCAATTGTCAGTTTTTCAGCCTTAATCAGGTAAATGCATAAACAAGAAATCGACAGTTGCCAAACACTATTAACTGTATCTGCTATCCTAATATATACTCTATCAATGATATTTAGGACTTTTTATTTGTAAATATTCTAAAATACATTTTATATATATATATATATATATATATATATATACTCACACACATGTGTATATGAATATGATTTTGACATTATATATAAGAATTCATATATTTACTTTTGCAAAGACAGAAGCAATGGTTCCACCAACAAAATCATCATTAAATAATGGGGGCTAAAATATATAGTAGATGGGTGTTAAACATGATAATTTGCTGTAAAACAAAAAAAAATTTAAATTTTTAAAATGATGGAATTATCTATTGGTCATTTTATTTTTTTTAAAAGCAAATATGTTAATGTTTTTCATGAAAAATGTTAACTTTATTTCTTTAATTTAAAAATGTTTTTTTGTTTAACTGTTAAAATTGCTGTTGTCATTCCTGCCGACTAATCTGATTCATTTACCATTTTCTCCACAGGTACAATGCCCAAAAGAAATATGAAGATGCTCTTGAACTATTATATACTGGTTCCCTGACATTGTTAAAACACAATCAGGTTAGTGTCATAGATATCTACCTCCACCTTCTCTTTACTCACATTGTTTAAATTGTCATCGCACTGCTAGCATGAATTTCCCTGACTCTCTTCATCCTCTATCTAATTTTTTTTCTATCTTTGCTCAAGTAGCTAGTAAACTTAGATATGATGAATATTTGGAATCTATTTTCATGAAAAAACATGAAATTCAATAAACTCATTATAATGATACCATTAAAAGACGTGTTGTATTAGCATATTTGTTTTTTTATTCTTAGTCTTTTACAGTTAGGTCATTTTTTTTTTTTTTAATCCTTGTAGAATGGATGAATTGTTTTTAGAAAATTTACAAAACTGAGTCTATATTCAAACAAATAAAACATAATTTGATCTGCAGTTTTTTCATAGTAGAATAAAATAGAGGCTATGTTCAAACAAGTCAATTAATCATATATATAAAAAAAAACAAAAATGAACAAAACACAATTTGATCAGCAATTTTATCATCATACAATAACATGAAAACAATAAATCAGTCACTTTTAATTATAATGTTTTGCTAAACAACCTTTACACAATCTTACACTACAGTTTTTTGCACTGAGCGATGTTTATATAAATTAATGTTGTATTGGTTAATGAACTGTCAAAAGAAAAATGCTTCACATTGAGCTATTCCTGAAGGCAACAAATATTTTGCTTGGCCTATGTACTGTTAGTAATAAAAATGTCACTCTGTCTGCAAAAGGGTTAAAGACTATTGTTGATTAGCTTGTAGCAACAGCATAGGAAGATTTTTCTTACATTATTTTAAAGACTAAAATTAGGAAAACCTTAAAAATATCACAGAAGTTTGAAAGAAAAGCTTTATCAATTGATAACAAGTTTGAAATAAATAATAGGCTTCATACAAAGGATGGATGCTTCACCGAGAAGGAAATTACATAAAACATCTATTTTATAATTCTGCTTATTCATTTGCATGATATGCACATCTCCTCCCTGCAGCCAAGTGGGATATTCTTCCCCTCGACCAAGTGAGATATTTCTCTTTATCCCCTTCCTGCAGCCAAGTGGGATAAACTTCTATCCTTCCCTTCAATAAGTTGGAAAATTATTCTGCGTAGATGTTGCTTGTTAAGATCAAACATAGTGTTATATGTACAGTTCTTTTGTATTTCAAAATTCACTTGCAAAAAGGTAATTACTTATTACTTTTTTTAGAATTTTAATTTTGTATGTAAGATGGGTGTAAGCTGTTCCAGAAAGTTTCACTGTCATCTTACGAATATGAAGAAATTTAAAAGATTTTTTTTTTCCAAAAATAAAAGGAAAAAAAAGATTAATATGGGCTTTCCCTCCATTATCCCCATAAGAGTATGGGTATATTTTTGAGAATTCATGTGTATAAAAATAAAATGTAATTGCATTGATTGGGCTGGGCTATATATATATATATATATATATATATATATATATGCATGCACACTGGCACCAAAAAGAGGCCAAAAATGAAGGAATTGTTTGGGAATTTTTTTTTCTTGTTAAATGGACCCACAACTCTGAATATGAAGTTAATCTTTTTGTTAAATGGCAAAAAAAATTCGATTTTGATTTTTTTTCATTCTGTAGAATTTCCATGGATCCTGCTTGTACATATCCCATTTCATGTAGATTATCAGAGATTAATTTGCAGCAATATCACAAAGATTTTAGTATATTATTCTAAAGACTAAAATCAGTAAATCCTTAAAATAATTTTACAGAGATAAGAAATGTCTCCTCAGTTGATAATAAGCTTGAAATGATTAAGATGAAATAAACTGTAAGTAGAAGTACATTTATTTCTAAATATAGCATCAGGTTTTTTTTTTCTACCAGGGGGCAATAGAAATGCATCCTATATTTTAAACTGTTACCTCTGTGGTACAAGTGAACTTAGAGCTATCATTATCACTTGCTTATCTAATGTATTACCTCCATCTACCAGATTCAATCACTTAGACCAGTGCACACTATGCATTTGCTGTTTAAACCTTTTTTTTTTTTTTTTTTAAAGTCTGGTGAATTTATGATTGTTAAACAGAGAGCTTTTTGTGCTCATTTCATGTTATGTCAGAATGATACTATTCCAGATAGAATTTTTAACTCCTTGCAGTATTGATTTTCTATCCAGAACAGCATCATTTTACTGTAACATGAAATGATCACAGGGGACTCTCTGTGTAGCAATTACAGATTCACCAAGCCGTGGTGTCATAACTGATTGTATTTGGAATGAGAAAATAGTAAGACATTAACTAGTTAAAGCTACCATTACTACTTGCCTAAGTTCACTTGCACCATGCTGGTGACAATTTAAAATATTGTAGTCATTTCTGCCACCCCCACCTCTATTATACAATATATATACAGATTTTATATTGATTGTTCTTGTTCACTAGCCCAGTAGGCTTGGACTGTAGAATATACCAACTGCATCTCTGCTGAGGAGTAAGAATCCCCCACCTCTGTGTGTGTGTCCTGGATATGTCACTAAACCATCCACTGGTGAGATTCTAGTCCTGGAGCTTTGGTCAATGTGGAGTACCTCTTTATTGCCATTACTCCCGGATCCACTCTGACCTGGAGTGGTAGTACTTGTTAGGGACACATGTATAGGTTAAATAGAACTGTTTAACCATTTAACGATGTGCAAACAAATGACTTAGTTAATTGAATTATTAGTGTTAAATAGCAGTACTTGAAACCATTTAATTGTGTAAATAAAAGTATTATTGTTAGTTAGAAATACGTCAAAACATTTAACTGTCTGAAAACAAATGAGCTCGGGCTTGTTTAAAATGTTATCTACAAACTATTCATTTAAATTCACATATTTAGTATATGTATGTAAGTATGAACAAGATTTGGCATTAAATAACCTACAAGAGTTGGTATGCTATAAAACCTGACCAACTAATCACTTTGTTCAAACAAATGACTGATGTCAAATTTGAATTGTTACTGTTCCATAGCAATACCATTTAATTGTGTATAAACAAATGAGCTCTGGCTCATTTAAAGATGTTATCAACAAACTACTTGTTTACAAATCATATATATAAAAACAGGATTACCATGTGTAAAAATTAAATTCTTGGTGTTACACTGGAATATTTGAAACTATTTAACTGTGTGCAAACAAATGATCTTTGGCTCATTTAAAAATGTTAACAAACTATTTGTTTACAAATTATATATATTTAACATATGTATGTATAGAAAGAATTTGTCATTAAATAACCCACAAGAGTTGATATGCCATAAAATACAACCAACCAATCTTGTTAACTATATTGACTTTTATGATTAACTCTTCTTAGATTTTTCTTTGTCTATGGTAGAAATAAATGCCAACATTACACAAATGTTGATGTACAATAAACTCATACTAAAGTACTATTTCTTATCACCAAAGTAATACAGCAATGAGGATGCTGACTACTTAGATTGGCTGATCACTGTGTAACAAAAGTTACTATAAGTAATCTAATGTGCTATAATCTAATACCTGTGTGCCAGAATTAGAAAGACTCAGCAACTTCTCAGAATTTTGCATAGATTATTTGAAAAGAATTAAATTTAGGAAACCCTTAAAATTAGGCCACTTAGAATAACTCAAAAATCTGCGAAAAAAAAAATGTCTAATTTATTCATCATCATCATGTCGTGCCACTAGCACGGATATCCCTGACCCTCTCTCGCCACTTCTCCCTATCATTCATCACTTCTGGCAGGTCTTCAGGGCTACATCCCGTATCCTCACATAGCTGCTGTATGTATGTTCGTGCTGGTCTTCCTGCTTTTGCTTGGCCATATGCGGGGGTCCATAGTAGTACATCACTCATGAGTTCGTCCTTGCTTCTCCAGCAGTGTCCTGCGTGTCTGGTTCGTCTAACTTATATAGTTTTTGTGATGGGAGGCAGGTGGCCGTATAGTTGGTGTCTTGTGGGGTGTTGCCGCCAAGACTTGTTCAATATTGCTCTCAACATTCTTGTGTAATTGCCGTCTAGCTTCTATTAATAAGCTTGAAATAATTATTTATTATAAACTGTGAACTTGAGAAACTTATAACAGCAATTTGAAATCTGCAAGGATATCATGATAATCATAAATCTACTTTAAGACAATCAAGTAAATTGTTTTGGGCTTCCTCAAGAAGGTTTTGTAACATTTCTTTAAAAGTTTAAAATGCCTATTTCTTGGATTATGATATTTGACAAACTGAAAGAAATATTGGATGATATGTAAGACTTCCTTTTTTTTTTTTTTTTTTTTTTTTTTTTTTTCTTTTTTTCCTTTTCTTTTTGTTAAAAATATAAATTAAAAACAAATTTCCCCTAATCCTTCAGATGTGAAATTGATTTATTACTATTTATTAAGGCACCATAAAGGTCAGGAATTGCCAAACTATGGTCCTCAGGATACATCTGGTTTCCAATAAGATTTAATCTGGTTGGCAGCAACTTCAGATTTTTTTAATCCAATGACCTTTTGCTCAGTAAACAAAGGCTGTACTGTCCATTCTGCATTAAATCTATCTAAATTTTATCTTTCAAAATGACGTTCATGCACTTAAGCTGTTAGACAGTATGTCTTGGCTTATCCCAAGCCCTTCAATTTTTAACAATTTTATTAGATGTGCCTAATCAATTCTTTTCTAATGAGTATTCAACAGATGTTCAAACTTGTTTTAAACTCAATATGTCAAATTTACTCTTTTGCGCTCAAAAAAGGAAAACTTGGCCCAAGCCCCTTTATTTTCTGAATTTAAAAAATTTATTTAAAGTTCTTTATTAATATGCTTTCAATAAATCCTCAATAACTATCTCATCTCATCTCATTCAAAGAATATACCCAAGTTTCTGAATATTAGCGTTATGGGCCCACTATGGGTTTCTCACGTTTTGAATTTAAATCATTCATTGACTTTTTTAAAAACCTAATTTGATTTGAACTTGATATTTTACTCTGCAGTCAAGTCTGTTCAATTCAAAAGGTATTTTCAAAACTTTTATTCTTTTAAAGCAAAATCTTTATCAAGAATAAGTGGACATTTTTGGAAAAATAAAAAAGAAATATCTCCAATTAGGTCAACACAGAATATGCCATTCAATTTAAAATGCAATGAAAAAAATGTATGGAAAACTTTAATGAAACTTTATTTCATTTTAATGTCTTGAAGTTGTCAAATAGATTAACCACCCTGTCAGTTTAACTTTGAATGTGCTGACTGTATCCCCTGCAGAATAGTAAGACCTCACCCCACAAAAAATGGCTTATCCTGAGTATGACAATAAACTGCATCTCATTGTGAAGGTTCAATCCTGGAGATTTCGGGAGTGTGGAATACCTCTTTGTTGGCAGTACTTATTAGGGTCTCATCTCCGAGTCAAATTAATGTTTAAAGATTTTTTGTATTTGATAGGAATACTTGATATATAAGTAAAAGTAGTGAAGTTGGCAACATAAGTCGGGGGTGACCCCGAAGGCTCCCTTTTCAATAGCTAGGACATCGAGGTGTAAGGGAGGGCACTACCCCATTGCCTGGATTGCTCCACTTTACCCTTGATCCTTACCTTATAATACTGAATGTTAAGCAAGGAGGCATCAAGTACCCTTTTTTGAGTCTTGGATATGACTCGACTTGAGATTGAACCCCAGTCTCCCAGACCATTGGCAAACACTCAGTGTAAAATAACCCTAGATAGGTGAACATGCTTTTAAAATTAATCAATTGAATATTAGATTACAGAACGTAACTAGTTTACTGATGTTTCATACAATTTATATGTCAAGTATAAAAGCAAATACATCTTTAAATCTCTTTTTCAATGGGAAAGATGATTTTGGTGAACACTGAGGAGATCATGAATATTAAGTTGTAGGTTTGTAAGTTTGAGCTGCAAATCCATACATTCTATATTTAAACTGTTTCTTTGTTTGCTTAGTAAATAATGCACACAGTTAAAGCCAGATTTCACCATGTACAAACTTTTGTGGTAGTACCTGTTAAGGTCTCAACTATGAGTCAAATCTGTTTAAAATTTTTTGTATTTGATTGGAATACTTGATACCACATAACTGTAAATTGTTTATATTAAGAATAGTTACTTGAAACTATAGTTGTTTACTAAGGGTTAAATCATATAATTATTCGTATTAGATAGGAATACTTGAAATCATATGACTGCAAATTACTACTGTGTCGTTGCAGTCCAGCATGTTAACTGTTATGTCATGAGGACTCTTTGGGTGAAAATTATTTCTATTAGATAAGAATACTTCATATGTTAACCATGTGCCAAAAAAAGCTCTAGCATCAACACAAAAAATGTAAATATGAATGTATACTGAATGCAATTCCCTAATCTCTAAGCATAAAATAACCCTAGATGGGTTGATATGCTATTAAAATCAATCAATCAAAACCTTTAAAAGCAGAGAACATCATCAAATTTTTGTTTCATCCAAAATTGCAAATTTTTTCAACAGAGAATAAAAGAATTAAATTTTGAAATGGCATTTTCTCTTTTCTTATTTTAGTGATTATATTCTTGACTAATAAAATTTAATGTTTGTTATATTTGAAGCTTTTTTTTTCTCCTCATCTCCCAAGAACTTCCTTAACAACAAAATATTTGGAATGAACAGAAGGATTTAATCAATATTTTCAGGTTACAGATTCTTTGACAAGACTATCAATTTAAATTCTTATTATTGGAAATGTGTGATTTATTTACAATGATGTTAATTGATACCATCTTAGATGTTATTTTTATTTTTCAAAATTCAATCATTATTATTCATTTAGGAAGTACGCTTACCATAAATTATGGAAAATAGAATCAGCAACTCAAATTCAGGATGAAGCTTTTTGCCTTTTACTTTAGGCTAATACCCTTGAGAAAGGCATGAATCTATCTGTCCCTCTCCCAATTATCAGTAAATTAGAGGGCAAACTGGATTCTTTAGTCTTTGTTAGGAAACCAGTCTAGGCAAAGGAAAACTGAATTCAAAATCTGTTTAAAAATTGAGCAAATATCCAAATAGGTTCTGTGAAATTTTTTTTACCTTGTTAGAATGTATATTCCAAGGTTTCTAGTTTAGTGTTGATTTAAACCTGCAAATTCTTACCATATTCTGCAGGATATTCCTCTGATCTGTAACTTGTTTCAAGGAGTCTGAGAATCTTTTTTATTTTGTATGTTTTGATGCATTTGAAGACAATTCAGTTGAAGAGAAAATTGTGTTGAGTTGCAGTAATGGCAGACACTAACAGACATAACCATTTTGATTTATAGAGTCAGAACTGAACTGGCCTATTGTAGCCTGGGGGGGGTGATCTTTAAACAGGTGCTGTATGGCTGCTGTTTAAGTAGTTTTTCACTCTTTGGTAAGGAAATAGATTATACCAATTTTAAGTGTTTTTGTTGTTACCAGGTAAGTTTTATATTTTTAGCTTCCCACCAAGCTAAAATAGTCATTTTTTAACGTGAGGTGCCAAGCAAGAAGCAAGCCTCCCATGCGCAATTTAAAAAATTGCTTAGATTCCATCAGTATTCTCTTTGAAGGCCACCTCAGGTACCAGGCAATAAATCCAACCCTTACCCTTTTTTTGACAAGGTGGCACAAACACCAGTTGAGTGCCACTGTAGACTTTACAAATTATAAAATGAAAGACGCTTCAATTTTAATTATGTAATGAACCTCTTGAAACAGAAAATGAAGAATCTACTTGAGACAACTTTTCTTTTTTTAAGAAACCATTTTTTTCTTGTTCTTGAATATTTATTTTTGGCTTAATTGTTTTTTTTTTTTTTTTTTTTTTATCGCATCCATTTAGACATTTCTTTTTTAATATTTTGCAGCAAAGCAGTGGAACAGACTTAGCCTCACTTTATATAAACACATTACAAACTTCAGATTCTCCTGTGTCCGAAGATCCTGTCAGTAAGTTTAAACTTCTAGGTTTTCTCTTGGATTTGATTTTGGAGCTACAAAAAAAAATGGTTCTTAAACTAAGTGTTTTTTGAAGTTATTAAATGAAATTTTTTTTCATTTTCATAAATTTTTTTAATTTTTTATGATTGTCTTCATCCTTGTAGTTTTGAACATGCTATCATCTTTTAGCTGATGTAATTTTAGCTTTTGTATGTTCCTTGAAATATTGAGAAGAAATATTTTCATTATTTCATGATGAATACTAACCAGTAGGAGTTATTTAAATTAGCCATGTAGTTATTAGACTGAATCAAAAGTTTTGCTATATTTTGGTAACTCTAGATGCTATTGCTGAGGTCAAAAAAGTGATGAACTATATTGGATTATGACATACTGAGCTTGTCACCATATTTGCTAGTATGGCTTAGAGCACAGGGTCAGAATCCTCACTTTTTGGCCTGGCCGATTTGCCTGTATGGCTTGGAGCATAGGGTCACAATCCTCACTTTTAGTCCTACCTGACCTTATCTGACTTTTAAGGTTCTAGCCACCAAAGTGAAATTTAATTTCACTATAGTGTGATCAAGTGTGCCTTCACCTTTCACACAACAAATGTTTTTGGTTGCTTCCATTGTGTTATTGCTCAATTCAAAGTTTTAAAGCGATGCACACACAGTGTGTCAACTACCATGATTCTACTAACTGCAGCTTGGACGGCTTTAGTCACATCATCAAACTTTGTGAACTAGCACATAGCAAAATATTACTAAACTTTTGACTCGCTTTTATATATCTTTTCATCTTCTCCAATTAATCTTTATTTTGTTTGTTTACTTACACTAGTGGAATTAGATGTAATAGTCTTGAAATTTCTTAGATTAAGTATTGTCAATTATTATCAATTTTACACTAGGATTTTTTTTTATGAAGGAGCTGGGTCATAACAATTATTGACATGGAAAACAGGATCGGCAAACTGAACTTGAGTTTCATTCAGGTCCCTTTGTATCATTCTTTTCATTTTGTGCTAATACTCTTGGGAAAGTCATGAATCCACTTCTCCCTTTCAGCTATTTGTAAGTAGCAGGACAGAACTCTTTAGTCATTTAAAGCCAATTCAATTAGGAAACAGACTTGTCAGCTGGATGTAGAATATAATGATTGTATCTCCTGCAGATGGAGTAAAACCCTCTTCCTGCTCAGAAAAGGGTATCCTGGATATGACACTAAACTGTATCTGATAGTGAGGCTCTAGTTTTGGGGAATTTATTGCCATTACTCTCAGGTCCACTCTAATCTGTTGAGGTCCCATCTTGGGGTCAAATAGATCTGTTTGAAAATTATTTGTATTTGATAGGAATACTTGACGCTATATGACTGTGTGTAAATTATTTGTATCAAAAATGATTACTTGGAGCTCTAATTGTTTACTTAGGATTATTTTTAGTTACTTCAAACCATTTAACTATGTGCAAACAAAATGACTATCATTAGATAGAATTATTTGAAATCATTCATCTGTGTGCAAATTATTTGTATTGGATATGAATATTAGTTGTCAAAATTTCTTAGACGACGCTTGATGATTTTTATCATTAAAGGTTTTCGGACTAGTGTCTTCTTTTTTATTGTTATTTCCATAACGTTTTGGCTGATATGTCCTCCGGCCTTCTTCAGGTGTTTGTCAAACTCGGGAACCTTCACGGAACTTCGAACCACGTCCTTTATTGAATCCACGGGGGTCGCCTGTTCTGATTCCGTTAGCCATAACTGGGTACAAGTGTTAAGTATTCCTGTATTGTTACCCGCCTACAGTCAGGATTGAACCTGCAACCTCCAGATGATTGTCTCCTTGGAAGCTGAGGGAACCAACGCCATGTGTCCTTACTTGATATCATATGAATTTGTGCCAAAAAACTCTTAAGAAACAAATACATGAAAATGTGACTGTACAATCTATATGATTCTCTCACCTCTTGGCATAAAATAACCCCAGATGGGTTGACATGTTGTTAAAATCAATCAAGAAACTGTTACTCTGACAAAAAAAATCAAAACAAACTAGTCTGATAGTTCGCAGTTAAATCAGTCATTGCATCCACTTTTGATGTAGATGGAAAAGAGGTTTAGTAACCAACAACAACAACAGTTAGTAAGAATTTATGAATGGGTAGACAAACTCCAAAAGTCAATGGTGATGTAAGTAGAGATTTTGTTTTGATAAAGTAACAGGAATTCCTTTCACTTTTCTTTCCTCGACAACAATATTGTAATGCATAGAGTTTACAGATGTTAGACTGTGTAGAGTCTTTAATTGTTTATATATCTAAAGGAAGAATATGGGACAGAGAGAAATGCAGTTGCTCTTTTCATTGCAGCTCTCAGATTAAATAATCTATATTGATTTGAATTGTAGCAAATAACTGGATACCTCATGTTGTGTAATGGTTAGTGTTGTAGAGTAGCTAGCACCCCTTCAGCACTCTACCAGATGAACTAGCTCATAGCCATAAATAGCCTACAATTAAGGACTTCAATGGTTGATTATTATCAATATTAAGCTGATTAATATTCAGACTGATCTTACTTCATTTGGTTATACTGCATTTTGACCCTCGTATAACTTGTAAGTTCTCTTGTTAATTGTTTGTAACTTATTGTACTGTGTTTTTTTTTTTGTATGTATCCATTAGGACTGGATACTGGTGCTGAATAGATATATTAAGCACTCATTCTTCTCTGTGTATTGTCAAGATGAATATCTTGACAATAAAACAGATGGGTGGCAAAGATTTGAGAAATTACAACAGATTAGCTACCAGGATTTGAGAAATTGCAACTGATACAACAGATTGACAACAATAGCAGCAAAGGACGAATAAAGCTTGTAAAAACATTTATTGGAAGTACAAATTGACAAGTACTTCTCAATTACAAAAATGGAGGATTTTAAAAATTGAATGCTAGAATTTTTGAAACAGCAAGAAATTTTATGCAAACAGGAAATGGAAAAATTTGAGAACAAACGTTAAGAAGACTTAGAAAGGCACTGAAAAGAGCTTGACCAATAAGGAAAAAGGTTTTCAAAATTGCTGGAAACTTTCTCAAGAAGAGAAAAGGATCCAGGCAGCTCTAATATTTTTTTCTCAGGATTCTGTAATCAGCTCAATTGATGAATTTGTATACAAACCAGATGAAGAAGTCACATTCAGGGAACATACTTTCGAAGGCATGAAGAAATATTCCAAAAAGACTGTGTAACATGGTTGGATGGAAAAAAAGGTGCGATTATTACAGGGTAAATTCAGTGCTGTGGAACACAAAAAGTACGCAAATTTTATACTCCTAAGATGTCTTGGAGAAACTTCATTCCAGGAAACCATACAAATATTAACAAAAATATTTGGAGTGGTGTTCACTTTTCAATACACGATAACAATGCTTGAATCTTACAAAGAAAGAAGATGAGGATTACATGACTTTTGCCAGAATAGTCAACAGAGAATGTGAAAAATTTAGATTAAGTGAAATAACACCAGAAATGTTTAAATGCTTAATTTTCGTTCAGGGTCTGACTGCATCAAAAGATGGAGAAATAAGATCGAGATTGCTAACAAAATTAGAACAAGACCAAAAGATAACACTCTAAAATCTTGCAAATGAGTGCCAATGTATTTTAAATTTAAGGGCAGACATGGCAAAAATTGAAGAACAAGACATTTCTCATATTCACACAGTCCAGAATAAGCCTATAAGTAGGAAAAAAGAAATATAAAAAAAAAAAATGAATCCCTTCTTTGGTTGTGGTGAATTACATATATTTAAAAATTGTCCTTTTAAAAACAAAGTGTAAAAATTGTAGGAACAAAGGACATAAATTTTTCCATTGTAGAAAAAAGCCCAAAAGTAAAGCAAAAAACAAAAATTTGGTCCATTGTCTTATTGAACAAAAGGCAGTTGAGACAATAAAAAGAAAATGTATAAATGTTCAACTAAATAACAAAAAAAGTCAAATTTCAATTAGACGCAGGTTCAGACTGAGCAATAATAAATGCTGAAACCTAGAAAAAAATTAACAGACCAATATTATTAACTGCTAAAAAAACTCACGAGAGGTGTGACAGGAGGTAAATTAAAATTCTTGGACAAAATTGTCATAAATGTTTTTTTTTTCTCAGGGAAAGAGAAAAAATTAAATGCATTCGTCATGGATCGATTGCAAAACCTCTTCAGTTTGAACTGGATGGAGGCATTTGACTTGTTCAACATACCAATAAACATCTTTTGTAATAATGTCAACAGATTGTCAACCAACACCAAAAAAACTGGAACTCAAATCAAATTTTCCCCCAAATTTTTTCAGAGGGTCTAGAATTTTGCTGTAAAGTAAAAGCAAAATTCAAGCTAAAAGAGGATGTGACATGAATATTTCGACCAAAAAGACAAGTGTCATTTGTGAATATTGTCAAAGAACTTCAATGGCTGGAAAAATTGGGGGTAATTGAAAAAAACAATTATAGTCCCTGGGCAAGCCTGACTGTATACGTAAAAAAGAAAAACAAGGTAAGGGCCTGTGGAGATTATTCAACAGGACTAAATCACTGCTCGAGACAAATTGATTATCCTCTTTCATTGGCAGATGAAATTTTTGTTCAAATAAATGGGGATTAGATATTTTCAAAGTTGGATTAATTGGAGGTTTATCTGCAAATACCAGTTGATGAAAAGTGTGCTGAAATACTATCAACACATACAAAGGGCTTTATAAATTTCTTAGATTACCTTTTGGAATAAAAATAGCACCAGTGATATTCCAGCAAGTGATAGATACCATGCTCAATAGGATAGACTTTGCAATTGCATATCTAGATGTTATATTAATAAAAAGTAAAACCCAAGAAGAATATACAAGACATATAAAGGAAGTTTAAAAAAAAAATAGGAGTTGTATTTAAACTGACTATTGAAAAATATGAATTTTTTACCAAAAATCAATTATTTTGGACTGATCATTGACAAAAAAGGTAGGAGGTCTGATCCTAGTTGTGCGAACACAAAGAACATGCCCGCTCCTACAAATGTATCATTCATACAATCATTTTTAGAGTTAGCCAATTATTATAGCAATTATGTTCAAAATGTCCTGGCCCATTGGTCTAATGGGTAAAGTGTTCATCAATGACCTGGGAGACTGGAGTTCAATCACTGGTTGAGTCATACCAAAGACTCAAAAAATAGTACTTGATGCCTCCTTGCTTAAGACTCAACATTATAAGGTATGGATCAAGAGTAAATTGGAATAAACCAGGGTAAGGAGTAGTGCTCTCCCCTACACCTCAGTGTAATAGCTATTGAAAAGGGAGCCTTCAGGTCATCCTCGACTACGATCGCCAACTTTACTTACATTCAAAATATGCACACATGAGGAGCACCTTTTAAACAAACTTCTTAAAAAAGACAAAGTGGAACTGGTCAGTTGATTGTCAAAAAGCTTTCAATAACTTAAAAACAGCATTGATGTCAGACCTAAAACACACACACACACACACACACACACATTACAACCCTAATAAGGAGATTCATGTGGCAAGCGATGCTAGTAATCTGGGTTTAGGGGCCGTACTCTTACGCAAAGAAAAAGATGGTCAGTTAAAGGCTGTACATCACGTTTCAAGGACTTTTCTCCTGGCAGAAATTAATTATTCACAAATTGAAAAAGAAGGGTTGGGCCTGATATTGGCTGTTAAATTTCACAAATACCTACATGGAAGAGATTTTACTCTTCAAACAGCCCACTGGCCATATTCGACTCCAAAAAAGGAATTCCTACACATTCAGCTAATTGCCTACAAAGATGAAGAACCATCTTGTTAAATTAAGTCAAGAATTATAAATTTGGAAAAGCCAGGTGGGAAGAAGGAAACACTGATAAAAGAATTGGCATAATGTTATACTTGATAAAACATCCAAAATGGGTGATTAAGAGACATTTAAATCAAATTAAAAAAGAAAAAAAGAGATATACAGCGGACGTCGGTCAACTCAAGGATGAACTGATGACGGTGATTTATGATATGTTTGAAGTATCTATGTCTCAACAAGAATCAATCAAGTAAGTGAAATGAATTCCAGCAGATACTATGGAAATAGACCCTGAAAGACAGAAATATGTTGTCTTGGGGACATGAGTAGCTAGCACTCCTTGAGCACTCTACTAGACAGAATGGCTCATAGCCATAAAATATGATTAAGGACTTCAATGGTTGATTACTAAGTTGATATTAAGCTGATTAATATTCAGACTGATCTTACATTGTTTGGCTATACAGCATTTTGAACCTCTTCTATTTCTTGTAAGTTCTCTTGTTACCTGTTTGTAACTTATTGTTTTTTGTATATATCCATTAGCACTGGATACTGGTGCTGATTAAATATATTAAGCACTCATTCTTTGTGTATCATTCACCTTGATAATACAACAGTTAGCTAGCTGAATTAGCAAACCATTGTTAGTGAATATGATTCTTACTGTGTGTCCCATAATTCTGCCTTTTGCCACACCTAAACTTAATGTAATGTTGACTTGGGCACCTTGTGGTGTAATAGTTTGTAAACTGGATTAGCAGAACATTGTTAATGAGGTCAATTCTCAATGGGTGTTCTATTCTCTACTGCTTTGTACTTAAACTAAACAAAGCTTAGTAAATTGTATAGTTCCAAATAACAGAAATGAAAGAAATACAAAACAAAAAAATCAGATAATTTTCAGCAAATTAAAATAACCTTTTTTTTTTTTTTTTTTTTTTAAGTGTTTATTGCTTCTTAGAGTTTGAGGAAATGTTTGTTTTCACGTGAAAAATTAATTATATATAAAAAGTTCTGATGTGTAGAATATTAACTCATCTGAGGATTTGTAATCATGAAACTTTGAGTTGTCAGTTTTTATTTTGTTTTACACCTTTTTACATTTTATTTTTTTACAATATGATTTTGTACATTGAGGACTGTAAAGATTTTACAAACTAAAAATGATTTTAGCATTGTATGTATATATATATGTGTGTGTGTGTGTGTATATATATATATATATAGGGATGAGTTATAAGTTTTGCAATATTAGCATACCAGCTAGTTTCCAGGATAAATTCCAGGAACTTGAAGGAATTGAACTGATGCCACATCCAGCAAATAGTTTGGACCTAGCTCCTACAGATTATTTACTTGTTTTGATTCATGGTTCACTGTGCTCATGACACTTCCACTACCAAGAGGAGGTGGAAGCTTCAGTGAAGGAGTTCTTTGCCTCAAAGGACAAGGACTAGTATTAACATGGGATCAAAGAATTGGTAGAAAATTAGCTTCAGACAATGCAACACTATTGTCTCTACTTTGAATGCTTAGCTGCTTTTGTTGCAACTTGAAGAATAAAGCAAATAAGTTAACAAACTGTTGTAAAACTTATGACTCATCCTTCCTTGTGTGTGTGTATATATATATATATATATATATATATATATATATATATATATATATATATATATATATATATATATACACACACATATACTCATGGTTTGCTATATTTATAAAGAGTGGTCAATATCAGTATTGAAGCATATATATCTAAGTTAGAATACTGTAGACAATCACTGGTGCTTGTTTCTCAATGCAATCATCAGACCAAGACCCAAAGCATTGGTCTGATGATTGCATTGATGAGTTACTGACAGTCACCAAGCACCAGTGATTGTGTCTATGGTATCTTCACTTTGATGCGTGTGTCTTTACAAATGACATAAATGCCAGTTTTCAAACTTTTGTAAATGATTTTTAGTTTGTTTAGAAACACAATTCTTGAATTACATTTTCAAAAATAAGATATTGTAAATTCAACTCCTTTCTTTTTTCTTTTCTTTTTTTCCAGACAAAATAGCTAATCTCTTTGAAAGTATGGAAGTAGATAACCCTGAACGGCAGACGTATCTATTGGAGTGTATCAATTGGTCAATCAAAGTGGACCCTATGTATAAATCAGGACATCCTATTTTACATAAAAAATTTGGGCTCATTTTTTGGACAGGTAACTGAAAAAAGAAAAAAATTTTTTTTTATCATTTTATCCATGTGTAGCTATGCAATATGAATATTTAACAAAAAGACAATCTTGATTAGACATTGATGTATTTAGATGAGTATTCCCAATTTTGGTGGTTGTTAGTTACATTTTGGTCACTGAAAAGTCTGGCCTTCTTTCTGTGTCTTTCATAGTCAGTAACTTTTTGGAAATTTTGAACTGAACCCTTTAATCATTTCATTAGAGTAGATTGTTCTTATTTTGCTGTCCCTACTATTAAAGGATATGTTATTTTTATCTTATTAGTTAATTTGTTCTTGAGATATCCTTTATCTACTATCCAGTCGGCAGGGCTTTGAATACTCTGTAGCAGGGTAAGAATTCTCTCTAAAAAGGATGTCCTGGATCTGATACTGAACCATATCTGATGGTGAGGCTTCAGTTCTGGAGATCTTGGAAGCGTTGAGTACCCACTTCATTGCCATTACTCCCAGGTCCACTTTAACCTGGATTGGTTGTATGTTAGTCTCCTGTATGGGTCAAACAGATCTGTTTAGATGTTATTGGTATTTGATAGGAATAACTGTAAATTATTTGTATTAAGAATAATTACTTGAAGCTATAATTGTTTAAGGATTATTGTTACTTGAAACCATAACTGTGTGCAAATAAATAATTATCATAGAATAGAAATGATTATTTGAAACCATATAATTATGTATAGATTATCAGTATTTAATGAGAATTTTTTTTTTTTTAGGTTTTTTTCATTGAGTAAGGATGCTTTTTTTAAGTTATCTATTTTCTTCCAAAGGACTACTGACTTCCCCAGCCAACTTGGCTGGGGCTGTAGAATACAGCAATAGAATTATCGATATTTGATAGGAATACTTAAAACCATTTATTAGACCAGTCGCCTTGGGCTATAGAATACACTAACTGCATCTCTGCCGAGGGGTAAGACCCCACCCAATGAGTGTCCTGGATATGACATTAAACAATCTGATGGTGAGGCTGAAGTAATGCTGGAGCTTTGAGGAATGTGGAGTACCCCTTCAATGCCATTACTCCCAGGTCCACTCTGGCAGCACCTGGTAGGGTCCTATCTATGAGTTAAATAGAAGTGTTTAACATTCAAACTGTCTAAACAAGTGACTTATGTTCAATTGAATTGTTAAGAATAGAACTGTTTGATCATTAAACTGTGTATCTACACAATGTGTTTACAAATCGTATATTTAATATATGTATATAAAAAAAAAGATTTGGCATTGAGTAACCAACACTAGTTGATATATCATAAAATCAAACCAAATCAAGCCTAGGGACTTCCATGGAACTCTACATTTGCCTCTTAATTTTGTTGGTATGCACTCTGCTGCTGCTGCTGCTTTCCTTGTGGGTTGGGACAAAGTTTTCATACTTGCATTCATCATATGCCTTTCAGATATCTCTTGAAAGATATTGAATTTGTTTTTTACAGTTACCATATATTTATTGCTTATATGTCTCTTGGTAAGTGAGGACCAATTGTAAATCAATATACATTGACTGTAAGAAACAGATTTGATACTCTTCAGGAGATATTGGAAAGACATATAACAAATATGGAAACAGAAGCAGTGTGCATACCAATGAAATCAACAGCCAAATGTTGAGTTCCAGGGGAGTCACTAGTAGTTAGGAAAAAAATGAGATAGCTTTAAAAAAAAAAATCCTTACTCAATAAAAAACAAAACAAAAAAGAACTAATGCTAATGTGCAGAAACTTAAGGAAGCCTAGACAGAAATGACACATATCAAAAAGAGTAATAATTAGAAATTCATCAGAAGATAGACAATTATGAATAGCATTGCTGACAATAAATGAAGGGAGTGGAAAGAAGAGCACATTAAGAGCAAAATTAAAAGCTGTCTGCCAAAAAGAAAGTGGAAAGAACATTTCAAGAATCTGCTCAGAAACCCTTCTGAAATCACTAATAAATCTATCCAAACTAGACATCAAACTAGGACAGTTTATGGAGGAAGAACTTGACTCATATTTGAAAAAAAAAAAAAATTAAAAACAGAAAATCTACAGGCCTTTACGAAATACATTCCTTGAATTTTGGAAGATAGAATTTGATGACATACTTCTCCGACTATGCAATGCAGTCTATGAACAAAATACTACAGAGAAGTAGATGAAAGGTAGAATCTTTTTCTTCTCTAAGGAAGGTGACCTCAAAATCACTCAGATATAACTCTTACTGCTATATCTGTGAAGGTTTATATTGCCCTGCTTTTCAATTGTATCCAACTTGAAATCAAAAAAATTCTTAGAAAAAATCAGAAATCGCTTCACAAATTCACTGAATCTGATAATTTGTTGAATCATCAAAGGAGTACAGGTAAAGAATCTCAAGGTAATATTATTCTTCATAGATTTCTCTAAGGCATTTGATTCCATACTCAAAGATGGAGCAAATACAACTTGCATATCATCTTCCCAAAGAAACAGTCACTGCTGCAATGATGTTATACTAAAACATAAAAATTTGCTCATTTGATGGACACACCAACTTTGAGATTGTTGCTGGAGTCTTGTAAGGAGATATATTTGCATCAATTTCTTTATACTATGCAGAGACTACATACTTTGAACATCCGTAGATCTAATAAGAGAAAATGGCTTCACATTAAAAAAGCTTTGAAGCAGACAATTTCCTGCAGAAACTTTGATAGATGCAGACTATGCAGATGATTTAGCACTTCTTTCAAATACACTAGACCAAGCAGAATCTCTCCTGCATAACATAGAGCAAGCTGATGGTGACATTGGCCTTTATGTGAATGCAAATAAAACAGAAATAAACTAAAAGGAGCCATCTCCACTCTAAGTAGCTAGCCACTAAAATTAGTGGACCAGTTCACATACCTTGATAGCAACATTTCATCCACTGAAAGAGATGTCAACATATACCTAGTGAAGGCATGGAATGTTATTAACAGGTTATCGATCATATGGAAGTCTGATCTATCCAATAAAATAAAACAGGATTTCTTCCACGTTGTGGCAGTGTCCATACTACTATATGGATGTACCACATGGATGCTAACAAAATGCATAGAGAAAAAGCAAGATGGGAACTACGCAAGAATGCTGCATGTTATCTTAAACAAATCCTGGATGCAACACCCAACAAAACAGCAGCTGTAAGGACACCTAACTCTCATCTCACAAACTATTCAAGTAAGATGAACAAGATATAAAGGGCACTGCTGGAGAAGCAAGGACAAACTCATTGGTGATATTCTCTTCTGGACTCCTGCTCATGAATGTGCCAGTTTTGGCTGACCAGCAGAGATTTACCTATTTCAGCTTTCTGCAGACACAAGATGCAGCCTAGAAGACCTACCAAGAGTGATGGATGGTAGGGATAGTGTTAGGAAACTCTATGCTGTCAGAGTGACTTGATGATGATAAGATTGGAATACTTGAAACCATTCAACTGAGCAAAAAATTTCTTAAACAATTACACAAAAATGTTATCATGAATGTGATTTTTTTCACCTCTTGGCATGATTGGTTGTCAGTAATCAATTTAAAGGAAGGGATTTCTTTGATTGCATCAACAGCCATAAGAAGACACTTGATTGGCTAATTTGTGTTTGTGTTATGGGGGTGTACTCAAGAAAGGAAGTAAAATGCTCACAGAAAGAATTCCAAATGAATAATTTTACCCTTCATCACAAAAGAACATGCATCCTGTAAACTGCTTTGAAAGTTTTTTTAGAGTTGAAACTTTTTTCTTAATTCATTGCTGCTGACATCATTCATCACTGACACAAATCTTATCAAATCTTCCGTTTATCAGTAACATAACCAGCACATTGTTTAATGTCTTTCTCTTTAATTTTTTTCCTTACTACAAAAATTACAATTTGGAGCACACATTATTTTGTGTTTGTTTTATTTATTTATTTATATATATATATATATATATAAAAGGTAGATTTGACAAAATGAAAAATAAATGGAAAAGTGGATATACTAAAATATGGACAATGGATTCAGCTCAGAATATTTTGTTCATTTTTTTTTTTTTTTTTTTTTATTAATAGAACATTTTCAACTTAGAAAATAGGTTTTTCCTAAATTTTAACAAAAGAAGAAATAGATAAGTGTATAAATAAGAACATGAAATGGAGTAGACAAAAAACAGAAAAGGAAAGAAGAAAATTTAAAATATAGAGGCCCTATAGGAGAAAAATTTTTGTCTTGGATTTTTTGGTTAAAATTTTTATTATTCATTTTCTATTTTGATATTATTTTCATATCGGATGATGTTTGCTAAATCGAGTAAAATTCAGGTCTTTGTGGAATATGGTTGCTTATAACTGACAGTGCCCCTATATTTAAAATTTTCTTCTACAGTGTCTCCATGTTTTTAATTTTCTTTTCAATTAGATAATCCAATGTAGTCAAAAAATTTTTGATGAAACAGGATATGCCTAAACCTTCACCTCCACAACATACATATCACCATTTCCCCTTTTACTTCCCTTCCATTCCTTCCTCTCAAGACCTCCTCTTTCCTCATATCATCTCTTTCTTTTCTCACTGAAATTAAGTCAAAACTAACAACCCTTACCACTACCACTCAATCCTAGATCTATTTCTCCTTCTTTCCTTTTCTGTCTTTTGTCTACCCCCTTTCATATTCACATTTATACACTTTTTTTTAATCTATTTCCTCTTTTACTAAACTTTAGAAAAAAACAAACTATTTTCTCAGTTGAAAAAGTTCTATCAATAAAAAAGAACAAAATATTCTGCTATGCTATCATCTGAGCAGAAGAGTTATGGATAAACAAAGATACAAACTGAACAAATCCTCCTAGATTAGGATTTAATACCAAATGTGTAATTTTTAATGTCTTGCGGATGACACTAAATTGCATCTGATATTGAGACTTTAGTTCTAGAGATCTGAGGAATGTGGAGTTGCCATTACTCATAAGTCTGTGGTGACCCAGAATGATAGCACCTGTTAGGGTCCTATTAATGGGGCTAATAGATCTCTCTGCCTTGTCGACTGAGGCTGTAGAATATCTTTGTCCATCGTAGTCGATGAAGACCATCTGATCAACCTTCACAGGTTTTCGCTCCATGTTTGACAACTTCACGTCACTTATCTCTGTCCTGCACCAGATATTCTAGACTATTAGAAGTGATACCAAAAGATTTCATGGAGACCTTCAGTTTTTTTTTGTTTTTTTTTTTTGTTTTTTTTAAGCACTTTTTCTGGTCTTCATGAGAGCGTTTGCTGTAGAATATACCAACCAAACCTCAGCTTAAGGGTAAGACTCCACCCAATGAGGGGCCACCTGTTGGTGATGATTAATGACCCATAATGCTTGAGGAGGGGATCCTGGTGGCTGAACTGTCTGTGACTCGGATGCCAAGTAGTCATGTAACCTGCAACACTTGGTTTCAAGCAGTTGGATAGGCCTGATTCAATCAATTGACTGGTCATGTCAAACTCTAGAACTCAGTCCTGATCATATTCTTCAAATTGCTCTTGTAGCAAACAGGCACCCAAGCTATTTTTATTTTAAAGGTGCTAGAAAGGTAGTGACTAATAGTCAATCATGTCAAGAGAAACAAAATTTTGTCTTCTGATTAACTTTAATCTTTTGGTTACTGAAAGCATAAAGTTAGCTGGGGCTTGAAATCCCCCTTTGTGATATACTGGCTGATATATCCCCAAATCCCCTTTGTAAATTCCCAAGAGAAATTGAACTCTATAGGACCAGTGGTGGGGAGGATAATTTATATGGCAAATATAAACAAATTACCTCAACAGAATTTCTTTGAATCTGATTCAGAAAATGATTTATTCAAATTGATTTCCCAGAGGAAACTCCTCTAGTCAAACTTTTCTCTTTCCTGATTGAAAGAGTAATCTCCTGCAGTGTGAACTCATAAACTATGAAAAACAAAAAAACAAAACTAGAAGTGATCATTTTATTTGTAGAGGTGGATAGCTAGAAAAATGCTGAAAACCTAATTGAAATGAAAACTTTCCACAACTTAAATTGCAAAACTTACCTGCATGAAATTCTTAACACTTCAAAGGGATTTATCAGAAACAACTGAGGAACTAAAAACAGTCTTAAGAAAATAAGGGGTCATGGACTACAAAAGGATTGCTATTAGAAGGGGTGGTAAAGAAATACAAATGCCCATATACATTTTGACATTTAACAAAGCCATAATTCTTAAGTGAAAATTGGATATTGCCTTGAAAAGGTAGAACAATATATCTCTGCACCCTTAAGGTGCTTTAAATGTCAGAAATATGGACCCGACAAGGAGAGCTGCATGTGGAATGTGAGGCCAAAAAGGCCCAGACCTCATAAAAGAAAATTATCCCAAAGAAACCAAATCCTCAAACAGTCATGAAGACCATCCCAAATTTTCAAGATCAAAATAAATCCTGAACCAAACATCAAAGCAAAACACATTCAAATTAGGCCAATCAAACTCAAATACCCCCACTCCCCACTTTAAAATGAGTTATGCCTTATCAACAACTGAACAAAAACAACTTCTTAATCTAGAGAACCCTGAATATCAAAAACAAAATCACCGAGAAACCAAATATCAAACAAGACCATAAACAAAAACAATACAACTACCAATGATGAAAACACAATTAAACTGAATGAGTAGAAAGTATGGATATTGACAGTGACAGCATAATTGCAAACCTCAAATTAGTGGATGTAGATGAAAATTTAAAAAAATGCACCTGAAAAATGCGACCATCTGCAAAGCATTATGCCTGTGAGGTAAAGTTTTCTGCTAATTTTTTTTTACATTCTAAAAATTCAAAACTATTTGCATAAAAATCATGTACACAAAAAACAAGATTTGGCATAGGGTTACCCACAAGGGTTGATATGTGCTATTAGACAAAATAACTAACAAATAGGTCTGTTTGAAAATTATTTGTATTAGATAGGAATACTTGATATCATATAACCATGGTCCAAAAAACTCTTAAGATCTTACACAAAAAATGTGAATATGAATGTACAATTTATATAATTCCTAAACTTCTAGGTATAAAATAACCCCAGATAGGTTGGCATGCAATTAAAGTCAATCGGTTATAAGAAATCAGTTAAAGAAATTCTGTACAGAATCTTTTAATTTTGTCCAGTCATAGAAATTTTTTCTTTGCATTCTGCCATGGCCATGCTTCTTTTCAAAGATTTTTGAAAAAAAAACTGAAGAGAATTGTATAATTGTAATGATAACCTCTTTTTAAGCCAAAAATTCAGACTGAAGCAGTTGTGTGGGTGGAGAGAGGTATTTGATTTTCTGTTATGTGCAAAATATGTATTTATTTTCTTTCTGGTTTAATGTTTAATAATTTCTCTTCTATTACAGAAAAGAACTACGCACAAGCTAGGTACCATTTCCTCCATTCAACTGATGGTGCCAGTACTGCTGCTCTTCTTATAGAGTATCATGTCTCACAAGGATTTGCTTCAGAAGTGGATTTATTTATTGCCCAAGCTGTGTTGCAGTAAGTAAAATTCATGTCTTCAGTTCATTAGTGTTTCTCAACCTTTTTTTTCCCTTATGATCCATTTTTGGTGTTTAAAAAAAATTTAGGCCTCCATAAGTCCAAATAGAAATTATATGTTAATGGAAAATATTCTTTATTTACAAAAGCAAAATGTAGTAGAAAATAAATTTTGTCTTATGACTACACTGCTCCTGATGTCATATTGAGAATCACTGATTATCTTTAAGTTACTGATTATAATAAAGATTAAAAAAAAGCAAGGTTTTATTTTGATTTTGTAATTTTTTTTTCTTCAATTTCATGTGCGGTTGAAAATTAGAAATTTCATAATTGTAAATATGAAAAATATTTTTAGGGATTTTAGAAATTCCTTTTTTTCTTTTTTTTTTTTTTTTCTTTCCTGATAAATTTTAAATATGGTAGATTCATATAAATAATGAAATAGTTTGACAAATTTTATTGTTTCAAATTCTTTGATTTTATATTTGAAAATTTTGAAATTTTAATTGTTTTTACATTTCACTATGTGTAAACAAATGACTGTTTAATTGAATTATTAGTGATATATAGCAATACTTAGAACCATTTCACTGTATGCAAAAAAATGAACTGTGGCTCATTTAAAAATGTTATCAACAAATATATATATATATATAGGAAAAGAAGATTTGTCATTAAATAACCTACAATGGTTGATATGCCATAAAACCAAACCAAACCTTAAAACCATTTAGGTGTAAATTATTTGTATTCGATAGGACTATTTAATATCAATTATCAGTGTACAAATGATTCTAGATAAGTAAATATAGATTCTCTTGTCTTTTGCCATCCATTCCTATTGGTAAGTTTTCTAGACAGCATTCAGTGTCCACACACAGTTAATATAAGTTTTTGGTTTTGGACTAGCACTTGTGTGTCCATGTTCATAGCTGAATGTTACTTATAAGTCTATCCGTATTTCTCTGTCAGTGTCCAATTTGTCTTTATTGATAAAGAAAATTTCTATTTATGTAGAATTGACCATTTAATAAGCAATCTTTGTATATTTGATTGATTTATGTTGAGAAATCTTGCAAAGGAATTAAACTTAATTTTTTGGTGAGGATTGTCTCTCTTTATTATTGATGCTAAAGGTTAGGGGAAAAAAAAAGTCTTCAATTTTATGTTTTTTCTTTTCTTCTCTCCCTTGTCATACAAGTTGTAGTTTTATTATAACTAACTTTGTCATGTTTCTGTTTTTACTCCAGGTTTTTATGCCTCCAAAATAAAGACACTGCCAATGTTGTCTTTTTGAAGTATACCAAAGAACATCCAGACCTCAAAGAAGATCCTCCCTTTTTGAAACCTTTACTCAATTTCATATGGTTTCTCCTCTTGGCACTGGAAACGTAAGCATTGCCAAATTGACAGACTTTTTTGAAAAAATGTCATTTTCATTTTTGGAAACCCCCCCCCAACTTTTTTTCATGTTTACAGACATTTTTATTGTATTAAAGTTTTTTTCCTCTCTATAGTATTATAAAGAATGACAAAGGAATTGTCTTGTTTGCTAAATGGATTACATTACTATTATGGAAATAGAAGCAATGATTCATTTTCCTCCCTCTTCCCTTTAACAGGTTTGATAGGTGACTAAAGGGCTGTCTTGTTCTCTGTATATTTTTCAGTTGAAACTATTGTACAAAGATGGCTATTAATAATTTCTGTAATTTTCTCTTTGAATTGTTGCAAAACCTCTTGTAAAATTTGTGCATGTGGAACCATTTAAAAAAAGATTTTTTTGTGTGCGTGTTCAGTTTAGCACCTGTAAAATTAATTATTTATCTCATGGATTTCAATTAAGACATGACTGTGATAGTTTTTTTCACCCAAGATGAAGGACCCTTCTTTAATTGTCAGGGAATTTTTATGTGTCTATAAATACTTTATGTGTCTATAAATATGTGTCTATAATGTGTCTTGCTGCAGGTTTAATTCATTGATTAAAGAAATGAATTCTGAGAGCTGAAATTGACTTTTTAATTTGTGATAAGTCAGGTGAAAACTATTTCATCTCAGCCCAGTTGGCTGGGGCTGTACAATACACTGACTGCATCTCTGCAGAGGGGTAGGACCCCACTAATGAGTGTCTTGAACATAACTTTGAACAATCTGATGGTAAGGCTCTAGTAATGCTGGAGCTTTGGGGAATGCAGAGTACCCCTTCAGTGCCATCACTCCCAGGTCCATTCCAGCCCAGAGTGTTAGTATCCGATAGTCCTATCTATGAGTCTAATAGAACTGTTTGATATTTAAACTGAGTGCAAACAAATGACTTATGCAAAATTGAATTGTTTGAAATAGAACTGTTTTTACATTTAACTGTGTGTAAACAAATGATTGATGTTTAATTGAATTATTAGTGATACATAGCAATACTTGAAACCATTTAAATTTGTTGACTTATTTTTACAAATTATATATATCTAATATATATGTATAAAGAGGATTTGGCATTAAATAACCTACAATAGTTGATATGCCATAAAACCAAATGAAACCTGTATTTTATCTAAATCAATAATTTATTTGTCGCTTAGACTCGTAATATAGTGACTGTATCCCCTGCAGAGAGGTAATACATTGCCCCCCGCCACAAAAAAAGGAGTGTCCTAGGTATGACACTTACTTGCATCTGGTGGTAAGGCTGGACAAGCCTTTTATTTCCATTACTCCCAGGTCCACTCTGACCCAGAGTGGTTGTACCTGTTATGGTCCCATGTATAAGTCAAATAATTCTCTTAAAAATTATTTGTATTCGATTGGAATATTTGATATCTTATAAGTGTAAATTATTTGTATAAGAATTACTTGAAGTTATTGGGTTGAATCATAAATAATTTGTTTTCTAAAAGCAAGTTGTAAGAACACATTTCAAAATTTCAGTGTTTTAAATGCAGCCAGAAATTACTTGATTAAAAAAAAATGCCTTCATTGGTGGATTTAGTCTAGTCTGTTCTACTTCCAAGTGATTTCCATCTTTTTAGTTCTACAGAATGCTGTGAACGACAAAAAATTTTTTCAAAAAAAGATCAGGTGAAAATGTTTGTGGAAAACTTGTTGAGTTCAAAACCAACTAAATTTTACTTGAGAAAAATCAACAAGCTGATAAATGGTAAAAGGTGATTCAAATCTTAGCAAATGTGCTATAGATTGAAATTACGTCATCATTAAATTATTCATTAATAAATTTTTCACTAAAATGGAAATTATTCATGACTCAACCCAAATGTTTACTCGGGAATATTTTTAGTTAATTGAAACTATATAACTGTGTGCAAACAAAATGACTATTATTGAATAGAAATAATTACATAAAACCATGTTATTATTTGTATTAGTAAAACTTGATAGATGACTGTTGAGAAATTACATGAAAAAATGTAAATATTAAATGAACCCGATTCCTTAATCTCTAGGCATAAAATAACCATAGACAGGTTAAAATACCATTAAAAGCAATCACTTTAAATCAGTCCAGTAAAATGGATAAATCTCATTGTTCCACGTGTGGTTGATTTCGTATAACGGAGTTATTTCCCTTGAATCATTAACAACTCGCCAAAAAAAAAAAAAAAAAGTTTTTCTTAACAGATAATAATTAATTGAATGAAGCTTGAAGCAACCTTCACTTTTTTTCAGATTCATTATTTATATGTACAAAATGTAAAGTTATATTTCTTCCCCACTTGGAGCTAGAATATTTTTTTTAAAAATTGTTTTTATCCATGGTAGGATTTCATTTTAAAATAAATTTGTAACCCTCCCCTAATTTCAATATACTGTCAATGTTAACCCTTTTGCAGGCAGATAATTTTTTAATCCTTGTAGAGTAGGTGAATTATTTCCGAAAATTTGCAAAATAGAGGCCATGTTCAAACAAGTCAATTAATCATATATATATAAAATGAACAAAACCCAATTTTATGAGCAAGTTTGTCATAGTAGAATAAAATAGAGGCTATGTTCAAACAAGTCAATTAATTATTTTTATATATATATATATATATATATATATATATATATATATATATATATATATAAAATGAACAAAACATAATTTGATGAGCAATTTTTTCATAGTAGAATAAAATAAAGGCTATGTTCAAACAAATTAATTAATCATATGTATATATCATCATCTTGTGCCACTAGCACGGATATCCCTGACCCTCTCTCGCCACTTTTCCCTATCGTTCATCGCCTCTGGCAGGTCTTCAGGGCTACATTCCGTATTCTCACATAGCTGCTGAATGTATGTTCGTGCTGGTCATCCTGCTTTTGCCCGGCCATATGTGGGGGTCCATCAGAGTACATCACTTATGACCTCGTCCCTACTTCTCCAGCAGTGTCCTGCATGTCTGGTTTGTCTAACTTGGATAGTTTTCATGATGGGAGGCAGGTGGCCGTATAATTGGTGTCTTGTGGGGTGTTGCTGCCAGGACTTGTTCAATATTGCTTGCAACATTCTTGTGTAATTGCTGTCTAGCTTCTCCAGCCGTTTTGTTAGCATCCATGTAGTGCATCCATACAGCAGTATTGATACGACAGCTGCCTGGAAGAAACTGCGTTTCATTTTATGAGCAAGTTTGTCATAGTAGAATAAAATAGAGGCTATGTTCAAACAAGTCAATTAATCATATATATATATATATATATATATATATATATATATATATATATATATATAAAAATGAACAAAACAATTTTATGAGCAAGTTTGTCATAATAGGATAAAATAGAGGCTATGTTCAAACAAGTCAATCCTATATATATATATATATAATGAACAAAACACAATTTGATCAGCAATGTTATCATCATACAATAACATGAAAACAATAAATCAGTCACTTTTAATTATAATGTTTTGCTAAACAACCTTTACACAATCTTACACTACAGTTTTTTGCACCGAGCGATGTTTATATAAATTAATGTTGTATTGGTTAATGAACTGTCAGAAGAAAAATGCTTTACATTGAGCTATTCTTGGAGGCAACAAATATTTTGCTCTGCTTGTAAAAGGGTTGATATATAAATCAATTAAATCTCTTTTTAATTCACTGTCAGTATGAAGATCTAAGTTACCTTGTCAACCTCTCCTAAGTTATTCATAAGATTTTTTAAATATGTGATGTATTCAAAAAGGATCTTGACTGAAGGTGTATTTACCAAGGCAGAAATGAATAATGAATGAAACGTTTTTCTTCAAATTATTCCTATTGTCATTCACCACACTTATTATTCTAGTGAGTTTTTTCATTGGTTGAAGCACCTCTGAAATTCCTTTTTTAATATTTCCTGTGTCTTCAAATTTTACTCTTGAACAAAGAAAAACTTGATGGTCTGGTGATTATGCTGCACTAGCGCAAACTTGTTTCACCAAAAGCTACTGATCAAAAACTTATACAAGCTGGTTTCATAATTTTTTATTTTTTTTTCCTTCAAACTATCACTGACTCATCTTGATATTAGCACTTTATTATATCAGTTGCACAGCTTTGCATAGGTCTTCATTTAAAAAGAAATTTAAATTTTTCTACTTTTTGGTCACATGTCATATAATGTTTGGGTGAGTCAAAAGTTTTGCAATATTTGCATATGTTCTAGTTTCCAAAATAAACTCCAGGAATTGTCTTTAATTGGAATCATTTTGAGATGAGGCTTCTTAAAGCTTCTTAAATAAAAATTAATTCTCAAACTCCAGGAACTCGAGGGAAATCAACTGATGACACATCCAGCCTATAGTCTGGACCTAGCTCTCTCATATTATTACTTGTTCTAATCTATGACTCACTTTCTGTGCTCCCAACACTTAAAGAGGAGGTGGAAGCTTCAGTAAAGGAGTTCTTTGTCTTCAAGGACAAGAACTGGTAACTAGATGAGAGCAAAGACCTGAAAGAAAACTGGTTTCAGACGATGCAACACAATTGCCTCTACTTTGAATGTTCTGCTGATTTTGTTTTAACTTGAAGAATAAAGCAAATAAGTTAACAAAATATCGCAAAACTTTTGATGTGTTCTAGTAAAAACATTTATTTATTGGAAGTGATCTAATAGTTAAAAGATTAATTAGGAATTAATCTAAATTTTTATTTTTTTTTTTTACTTATCCATTTTTTCGGTGTCCCTTTTACAATTTGCTCTTTAAAAAAAAACTTTTTTGTATTTCATCTGAAATGATTGATCTATTTTTTTTAAATTTTATATTTTCAGTGGTAAAGTTAGTGTCTTCACTGTATTATGTGAAAAGTATGAAACTTCGATAAACCGAGATCCAACATATAAAGAGGTAAATTAATTTTTTCAAATTTTTATTCTATTGTAAAATACTTTTATTATAAATTTGTCTGTATGAAAATGGATTTTATTTCATATTTTTATCATTTTCTTGTAAACTTTTTTTTTTTGTTAGGTTGAATTGTAATAACAAACAACTTGTTTTGAAAATTCTCCTATTTTCATAGAATGAAATATTAACATTTTTATTGTAAACTTATTCATTCACAGATACAAATACAATCTTTATATATATATATATATATATATATATATATATATTTTTTGTTATGTTCATTATTGTAATTCAACCTAACTAATTTGGAAATTTTGTTAGGGTCATATGTGGGTCAAATAGATCTGCTTGAAAATTATTTCTATTAGATTTTTTGTTTTCAACTCATTTACTTGATGTTATGTTAAATAAAAAAAAAAATAAAAAAATAAAAAAACAATTGCCTGAGAAAAGAAAGTAGAAAATGGCACATCCCTAACTTATATCCCTGCAACATCTTCAAAGGTATAAACAACTAAAATAAAAGAAAAAAAATTAGATTTAAATTTAACCGAAATGAAAGTAAGTATTTCTGTCTAACACAAATAATTCTATTTACAATTAATCATTTGTTAGCACACAATATATGTATGATTTTGTAAATGAATAGTTTGTTGGTAATTTCATTTTTAAATGGAGTTACAACAAATTTGTTTGCACATTAGTATTGCTATTGTTTCTATACAGTTAAATGGTTTCTAGCACTAATAATTCTATTCAATATTAATCATTTGTTTACAGACGGTGAAGTGGTTACAACTATTGCTATTTAACACAATTCATCAAGTAAACAAGTAGAAAACAAAAACCAAAGTTCTCTTGATTTGCCGCAGATTAATATAAACTTAATGCCCGTGGTGTAATGGTTATCGTCGTAGGAAATGGACACGGCAACACGAATTCAAATCCTTGACGAGACTGATTGCATTTCACATTACACTAATACCCTTGGGAAAGGTATGAATCCAATTATTCTCCCTCCAGCTAAGGGTAAATAGTAGGACAGACTGGTTCTTCAGCCTTGGTGAGACAACTAGTCTAGGAGAAGGAATACTCTGAATTCAAACCTGTTAAACTCTGCTTAAAAATTGACCTTGTGTCATATCCTACCCGAGCGGAGGGGTTGGTAAATATGATAAACTTAATGCTAGCATCCCTTGATTATAATGTACTATTTAGTTGTAATTTATCATACCTATGTAAGACAAATTTTCTTAATAGCCTATGTTATAAAAGTATAGATAATGGCTCTTATTCCCTTTTTTAAATTTTGCTTTTGTGCCCTGGTGGATAACACTGTAATAGAAATTTTTTAAAATTGTGTTATAAAAGTATTAAAAAAAAAGTGACCCTTATTTCCTTCCAACTTTACTTATTTTGCCTTGAATTATGAAATTTAGAAATTCACATTTCTTATGTGAAAATAGACTTGCATATTTACATTTCCATAAAGTCTGAATAAAACATATGAACCAAAATTTATATTCCACAAGGTCTGAATAAAAAACACATAAAGCAAAATTTAAATGTATTCATACTAAAGCTGAACGAATTTTTTTTTTTTTTTTTTTGCCTTCAAAGGGCATTTGTGGAAAGTAAAATGGAACCGTCTCAACTAAAATTTGTTTTGCAGTTTTCATTTTTCATACCAACTATTTATACCACATAATTTACATTATCAACACTATACTGTCTAACGAGAGTTATCTCCCTTGAGTCGTAAATGTGACCCCCCCCGCTTTTTTTTATTATTCCTCTACAACATGGCAAACTCTTCCTGATAATAACCATATTGAAACCAATTTTCAGAAAGCAACAAGTTACCATATCTTGATTGCACATTGGTCACACAAGACTTAAGTGTACAATGTACAGGATTGGTTGACATGCTGTTAAAATCAGTTCATCAATCAATCACTTTAAAAAAATTTTTTTTTTTAATCAAATCAATTCTAGAACTGTTCTTCACCTACGATTAAATAGTTTGGAAAGCTTAACGCTGTAGCCTTTTAGGTAATCAAAGCCATCTAGGAAAAGGAAGAAATGCAACTCTGACAAAAAAAAAAGAAAAAGAAATCTTTTTAGTAAAAACTACAGCACTAAAATCAATATATTATATCTCTTCCTTAAGACTCCAAAAAGAATCAGTACAATTAAAAATTGTTGAGTTACTTAGAACCATCACAGATCATGTGACTACAATGATCTTTGTTACATTTCATTATATAGTTTATATCTACAGTTTATATCTATGTTCCATGTTACTTTCTTTTTAAAAGTGAAGTTTCAAGCATTTTTTTTCACCTTTCTTAAATTCTTTGGAAGTTTTAATATTCAAAGAATTTAGGGTACCTATCACCTGTGCTGGAAAGACCAAGTTAGAAGTATTTCAAGTTCAATTCTTATGACATTGTGAGTGGTTGCTGAAAGCCCAACTTAAAAAAGAACGATCAAGAGCCAAAAAAAAAAAAGTCTTGCTATCCTATATATTCATCTTGCAATTCAACATACCTGGCTATCATTTCTCAAATTTCTTGAACACTTTCAAAATGAATAAATTCTTTTCAACATTTCCTTTTTGATTGGATGAGAAATTTTCAATACTCCTTGTGGCTTTGTGCTAAGTTACATTTTCCTCAACCTTTAGATTTGGTTTAAAGTCTTGTATCTGATTGTTTCTCAGCTATGTTTTTGTCTTTTTCAGAAATCCCCAAAAATATATTTTTCATATTTAGGATCTAGTCTAATTTTGAATCCTGTAAAAATTCCATGACCCAAATATCATAAAAATCATATAAATTGAACAATATTCTGATCCTAGATAGGGTGCACAGATATTACACTTTCATCTTTATGAATGAATAATAAAAGAAACAGAAAAAAATCATACTAGATTATAGTTTTGCCTATTAAATTCAAGATAAATTCATGTGGGAAATTTATGGCTCGTAAATACATTGTATGGTGAATTTACTCCATTATTTGTGTCTAAATTCAAAACTTAATTATTGCTTTTTAAGAATTTAATAAAGAGCTAAAGGGTTAGGTAAGCCCTTATATTATTAGGGCAATTAATTTGATATGTTGAATTTTCCATGCAATTTGCCTCAGATCAATTATAATTCGTTTTTTCTTTTGGGTGGGGGTGAGGGGGACAAAAAACTAAAAATTCCCGACTTTTATAAAATTGACTTTTAAAAAAATTTCTTTTTTTAGCTGAAAAATACGGTTATTTATTTTTCTTTTTTGAAACCTTTTCTAATCAATTTTTTTCTTCTTTTCAATGTTTAATCCTCTCTACTATTTTTCTTATTTCCTTTATTTACTTTTTCCGCAGTATCTTGATAGAATAGGTCAACTTTTCTTTGGACTTCCACCACCTAAACACTCGCCCCATGGAATGTTTGGTAAGTTTATAATTGAACGTATCTGTACTTTTTGTTTTTCTTTTTTTCTTATCAATATTTACTATATTTAGTTTAATTGGGCAGTCACTGAGGAGCAGAGTCAAGATAGTATCATTGCATACAAGAATGACTTGTTAACCATTACTACTTAAACTTTACTTGACTTAAATAGTTCTTGTGACACTCAAGTAATGCTATCTTGGCCTTGTAGAATTTAGTTGAAAGTAAATTTTGAATTTAACTGGACTTACTAATCAAGGTACTGATTGCCCTTCTGATTGTACCCCTACTGAGAAGACCCCCCCCCCCAAGGGTGTCTTGGATGTGACACTAAATTGCATCTGATAAAGAGGCTCCAGATCTGTAAAGATTGGAGTACTCCTTCATTGCCATTACTCCCAGGTCCACTCTGATTTGGAATGTTAGTACCTTTTAGGATCAAATAGATCTGTTTTGAAACTTATTCATATTTGATTGGACCATGAATGTAAAAAATAACTCTTAAACAACTACACAAAAATGTAGGGATGAATGTTCAATGAATGGAATTCTTTAACTTCTAGGCATAAAATAACCCTACAAGGTTGATATGCCATTAAAATCAATCAGTCAAGGTGTTGAATTCAATAGATGAAACATTTCATTCTAATCCTTTTATGAATGACTAATGTACAGGATGTTTCAAAGAATTTGATATCATTATAAATAGTGTTTAATATCAGTGATAGATCTAAATTAGGACAATGTAGACATAGAATCAACATCACTTGGTAATTGTCAGTTTCTTGCTTATATGATCATCAGATCGTAATCACATAAATGTGGAAGTGAAATTTATTAAGTGAGGTTGATTACATCTCTCCCCATTTAGATCTATATATGCTCTCTATCACTCATATTAAACATTATTTATAATGCTATCACATTTCTTGAAACTCCTTTGTATATTAGTCAAAGCATTCTTTCTTTCATGTCACTCATTGGCATTACAAAAGATTTTCTTTTCAAATGTTTTAATGAAATATTTATGGATTTCATGGAAAAATTTGTTTTTTCTTTTGGGATTTAGATTTAAAAAAAAAACCCAAAGCAAAAACACTTGTCACACTAAATTCAAGAAATAAATTCTTACTGCCGAAAATTGAGGTGAATATCCAATATTCAGCAATGATTGATCAAAGAGTTTGACTGGCACGATCAATGGTACACTAATATATGTTGTTTAAAAGATAATATTTATCATAACTTGTGTGACCAACTTACTACCTGTTGCTGATGTAGAGTGAAGCATGTGAAATCACTCCTTCATTACCATTAGTCCCAGGTCCAGTCTGATCCAGAATAGTTATACTTATTAGGGTTCCATCCAATTGTCAAATAGATCTGTTTAAAAATTATTTGTATTTGATTGAAATACTTGATACCATATAACAGTGTTCAAATGATTATAGACAAAAATGTCAAAGGAATATTAGAAATATTGTTATGATTACATTTGAATATTTGCAAGGAATCAAGTTTAAGCATTAAATAACTCTTAACGAGTTGATATGTCATTAAACAAATAAACCAACCTTTTTTTTTTTAACCAGTATTAAAGTATTAAAAAAAAGATGGGGAAGATTGGTGTTTTTTTTGTTTTTTTTTAGTGTTCATCCTGAAAGGACATTGAAACTCTATAACAAATGTCAACATGTTAACTTTTTGTCATAACTTTTATCTTTCATTCCATTCTATATGTGAGTAAATCAAAATCATAGCACAATGAATTTGTTTGGGGAGGTTACCATGAGAACAATAGATTATGCTGTTAATACATTTGGCAAAACAGTCAATTGCAAATGATATATTGTTATATAATTATGTTCACCTCAGACTAGGCAAACCTTAACTTTTATTGTTAGCAAGTAGAACAAAGGGAGGTAAATCATGTTATAATTGATAATTTAGGACAAAATGCAAATAATTTTCTCCCTTGTTTTGACATAAACTGTTTAATGAATTTCCGATACCCTGTTATCCCATCCGACTGTTTTGAAAATAGATAGCAATATCAACTTTTCTTTTTTTTTCTTTAATAATGGCAACAAAGTGTTCAGTTATTTAATTATCGAACAGTTTCTGTTGGATGATTGAAAAACAAAAGCTTGTAGCCCCTTTAAAAACATTTTTTTAGAGCTTACTCTATTTAATAGCCTTACAAAACGTTTTTTTGTTTTGTCTAAGTTATATAAAATCGAGCTTAATGAAAATGTGCATGTGGTGGAATGGTTATGTGGACTTGGCTATTTGAGTTCAAAACCTGAACAAGGCTGTTAGTATTTCATATAGTGCTAATGCTTTTGGGATATGAATCTCCAGCTATCAATAAATAGTAGGGCAGATGTGGCTCTTTAACCTTGGTATAGCAACCAGTCTAGGAGAAGGAAACTCTGAATTCACACCAGTTGTAAACCTGGAGAGGGATATGATCTACTAGGTTATCCTGCCTAAGATTATGCTACCAGAGTAGTACCCTCTTCCTACCTCTGACTAAACCACGTAACAGGACCCATGAGTGAGTGTTTAATCAAGTTTCTCTTTCATTCCTTTGTAGACATTGGAAAAAATAAGGTTGGATTTGATATTATTTAAAATTAAATTATGTTGAACATTTTTTAAATGGTGAGGGGGGTATAATTGATGAATAGAATGGCCTGAATGCTTGCTCTTCCCATCACTCCTGGCTTTCATTGCTAAATTAGACAGTAAAGAATAAAATTAGTTATTTCTTTTTTTTGTTAATGGATTTTTAAAGATTTATAAATTGAAGTTTTGCTCATATTTATTAAAATGAACTCAAACAATTAGAAATCACTGATACCAAGCAAATATTTGAAATAAAATTTTAAAGATCAATATGCAAATTAACTTTCCTGTTCATATTGTAAACCATTATTTGTTTGTGTGTGTATGTGTGCATGTATGTATGTATGTATGTGTATATATATATATATATATATATATATATATATATATATATATAAACTGCACTTTATTAGTATATAGATAAGGCTAAGAGTATTAATGATATAAAACCAATTTGATTAATAATTGAGATTTAAATAAAAATAAAATCTGAATGTGATGTAAATAAGGAAATTGCGAGGTCAGTGGTGACATTTTGTTTACAGATATATAAATCTTCATTATGATATAATAACAAGTAAATTGTTACATATAATTTGTATTTAAATGAATAAGAGAATACATATTGTTAATTTCCAAATTTTGCTTCTTGGTTATTATTTCATACAACTTTGTATGTTTAGAAATTTTAATTTCAGTGTCTTCATTTCTGTAACTTTGTGCAGAGTCCTTTAACTTAGATACACTAAACATTGTTACCAAGTTTACATGAAGATGACGGTAGAGTCAAAACATTTTGCAATACTCTGTTAAATTCAGCTGCTCCTGTTGAGGTTGTGAAAGTGACAAACTACATTGGGTTGTAAGATGCTGAGCTCACCTGATACTCTCAGTGCTACTCACTGAATTTGCCTCTATGGTTTGGAGGTCAGCCACACTCTTAGGCCAACCTGACCTTGCCTGATTGTTGAAGTTCTTGTAACCTAAACAAAATTTCTTGAACCATCTGGTTACTGTACATTGCACATTCATCTGTTTGACTTTCAAATTCCGCACTTGGAGTGAAGCAATGCATGTGTCAGCTCTTCTACTATCTCAATACCCCTAACCTCAGTAGCCACCTTCTATGACTTTAACTGCTTTGATTACATGATATCGGCACCACAAACTAGAATATAATAAAATATTGCAACAATTTTGGCTAATCTTAGTGAAATTTTTGAAAAAAATGATTTGCTAGTTTTAAATTGTAGAATTTTTTTTTGTTTAAAATCTTTTTCAGTTTCAATCTATTTGTATTTTGTTGTTGTTTCAGGGAATTTACTTCAAAGTTTGTTCAGTGGTGATGATTCTGATCTTGACTCGGCCATGGGCAGTAGTGGACTTGAGGTCACTACAGAAGAATTGGACTGACCAAACAAAAAATCTAATCTGGTAGACATGTCACCTTCTTTCCTTCCTTTCTTCCTTTACTCTCATGTTCCCCTTTCTATTTAACCAGATGTCTTCTGATTTGAATTTGAAAGGGTGGCTTCTCTTGATCATTTGAGAAAGAAGGGACCCACAAAATACTTCTCCAACATTTAAAAAAATAAAATTAAAAAAAAACAAACACTTAAATGAAAGAAAAACAAAAACAATAAAAACATCCACATTTTGGTTATTGAAGTAAATTTCTATGCCCAGTTTTTAAATATCAATTTTTTAAAAAAATTTTTTAATTTCAATTTTTTTATTTATTTATTTTTTTCATGAATAAAAAAAGATTTTTTTTTGGTTCAGTTGTAACAAAAGCTGCACAGACAGACAATTATTTGGTTGTTCACCCTTGACATTTGGAATTGTGGAAATTGTTAAGCAGGATAAGGACATTCCAGAAATTCTCTTTCCACATTTTATTGACTGATTAATCTGCCAGCCCAGATTTTACTTGACACTTGTCATTTAATGATCAACTTGTGGCCTACACTTTTTTTCAGATCTCAGTTTTTGGCTGGTGTCCATTGTCTTCAATCAAGAAAACCTTTTTTTTTTCTTTACTGAAGAAAAGAACAATGTATAAATCTCTTTCTGTTTATTCTTTTACTTTTAAGATTAATTCTATTAAATAGTTTATTATTTAGACCAAATACAAGGAACATCTAATGACCTTTTTGAGTGGCTGATGTTACATTTGAGCCTTTATTTTTAATTTTAAATAAAATATTTTGTGAAAGGGGAGGAGGAAACAAACTGGAAATAACTTAAAAAGATTTTATAGTTTAGATCTTTTTATAATTTTATTTAAAGAAAAGTCATAATAATAATATTGGTATTTTTTTTTTGGTTCCTTCCCCTCCCTCTATTTCTATCTTAACCCCCATGCCTCACTTCCACTTCCCTTTTTGAATATTATTAAAATTTTATTTTTCAATTCCCACTCTTACTTGGATTTTTTTTATATTTAAAAAAAAAAAAACAAACAACAAAACAACCAAACAAAAAAAAAAACCAAAAAAAAATAAAACCAGCCCTAAATAATTCTTTTCTGAATAAAGTTGGTCTCTTTGGGTATTGCCATTTCTTTCCCAGTTTTTTTTTTCTCTTCTGAATTTTAAGTTTCAGTTTGTCAATTCTTCAAATATCAACAACAAAAAAATGTCTTGATGAAATTATTGGGTATGTGCAAAAGTTCTCATCTTTTTTTTTTTAAAAAAAAGTAGTTTTACTTTTTGTTTTGTTATAATGAATAAATTTTTTTGCTTTTTGTTTTCCCCCTTTGTAACAATAAAAACACTGAAATCTTTTGTACACATATCCCCCTCCCCCTACCGAATTTTGTGGTTTATACAATCTGGTATTATCAATGATTTTGTATTTGAACTCTTTCAGCAATTCTCAGGTGTTGTACATCATCTAAGTTAATAGCATAGAAGAAGTAAGGTGAACTTTTTTTTTAGATTTTATTTTTCTGTTGCAAGGGAATAAGTTTTAGTAAATGGACCAGGCTTTGGCTCATCAATGAAAACTTTTTTGTTCTCCAACAATGCCAACATTGGAAAAATAAGATTTTCCAAAAGTTTGGCTTCAGGTTATATTTTCTACATTTTTTATTCTGGACTAATATGGCTGCAGTTGAAGAAAAGTTTGAATTGTCTTTTCAGTGTTTAAAACTAGAGATTATCAACCTTTCTTCTTTTTTTTTTTTTTTACTTCAGTGAGCTGAATCATATATTTATGGATGGATGGTAGTGGGCCAGATAAATAAGGTGCTACTTAGAACTTTCTGGACCACTTGGTCTGGAAACCTTAAAAGATGCTAAAATTCAACATCCAATCACAATAGGTTCTAGTTCAGTATTTGACCACAAATGTTTTATTTTAACATTCTTATTATCCCCATGCACCTTTTCATGATATATAATAGAAAATTACCTAAATCTTGTATAGAAAATAATACTATTGTTATAATCATTCTTAGTTATCGTTAAGTAAATATATATATATATATATATATATATATATATATATATATATCTATCAATCAATCAATGATCATGGTGTGTCACTAGCGCAGATTTTCCTGACCCTCTTTTGCCACTAGTCCCTATCATCCATCACTCTCGGTAGGTCTTCCATACTATATTCTGTATCAGTTCAGAGTTGTTGTGGATAGGTTCTAGCTGGTCGCCTGACCCTTGCTCGTTCATGTGAGGGGGTCCACAGGAGTAATTTGCTTATGAGCTCACCCTTACTTCTTCAGCAGTGTCCTACATGTCTTGCTAGTTTAATTTGGATGGTTTTCGAGACTCGGTTGGTATGACTCAATCTGGCATTGAACCCCGGTCTGCCGAACCATTGGTGAACACTCTACTCATTAGGCCAAATTAATTAAGTAAAAATTATCATATGATTATTCTTAATATCAAGTCAAAAGTTAGAAAATTTTGATATAAAAATTGTCTTATATATAAAACTGGGTATACAGAGTGTTCTAAAAAAAGATGTAAAACTTTTTATAGGAATTCCTTTATGATTATAAAATCTTCATCTGTTCATCATTTCTGTCATGACATTATTGGAATTATTTTTAAGGTGGTTCCTGTAATATCAATTCTGTTTTTCTAATGAAGATGCTCCCATTGAAATATTAATATTTTTTTTTAATGATGGTGAACATGTGGAGCATAAATGTCCACCCATAAAAGTGTTAAAATTTTTTTTTTTTTTTTTTCATGCTTGAAAATTTGTCCATTCTGAGAACATTCTTATTTGCCAAACAGATTTAAAAGCATCAACCAAAAATTACCTGAGATAAGTAAAATTTTCAGTAATTTTTCATTTATTAAAAAAAGGTTGGGGGGCAAGTTTGAAAGGAAACATTTGTGGAAATAATTGTGTTAAGTCGGTCAAACTTCCTTCATTGAATTTCATAAAATTAACATTTGAGAAAAATTAAAACTGTAAACATATTTAAAATATTTTCAATATGTTTGAAATCCTTTAAAAATGAAGTTGTAGATTAAAATGAAATCTGGGGGTCACTAATTATTTACTTGGTTTGTATAAGACTAAAAGTATAAACTACCTAATGAAAATAAAACTCTTTTAGAATTAGTATTGTAGACCAACTCATTAATCATTAGATGAAAAGAGGTACTCAACCTGGAAGTCACTATAACAGGTTTCATCAAAGTGAATATGCAAAACACTCAAAATAATCAAGTCATAAGACAGGAATATTACTTTTAGGTTGTTTATTTTTTGATTAATCTCAACTAGTTTCAATCTTAGTTTATTGACAGAAAACATTTTTCTAGAAAAAAGGTCAATGGATTTGTTATACCAACAGTACATATATATAGTGAGTAAAGTAAAGTTGGTGACTGTAGTCGAGGGTGACCTGAAAACTCCCTTTTCAATAGCTACTAAACTGAGTTTTAGAGGAGGGTGCTACTCCTTCCCCTGGATTGCTCCACTTTACCCTCAATACCTTATAATGTTGAGTGTTTAGCAAGGAGGTATCAAGTAACATTTTTTTTAAGTCTTTGGTATGACTTAACCTAGGATTGAACCCTGGTCTCCCAGGCCATTGGTGAACACTCTACTCACTAGAACAATGAGCCGGTTAATGACTCATTTTTTTGAAATAATGTTTTAGTATTTGCTTTATTATTAGTTTTTCTTTTGCTTAAAGCATTTTACTCTTTTTTTTTTTTAATCTTGAAAAATTTTAAATAGCAAGAGTCACATTTATTTTTCTATAGATGCATAAAATATTTTTTAAAGTCTGAAGATATTAGTTTGCATAATCCTTTGAGTATCGACAATAAGAAAAGCTTATAATGACCCCCGACTCTGTACATCGTCTAGGCCCCTGCAGTCTTGTCTTCATTTCTGTCAACTATATCATACACTTTAGACCCCATTCATTCTGATATCCTAATCTCCATGCAGCTGCTAAAATGAGTGGATGTTACAATTCAAAACTGTCTGGGCTTGATACCAGTTTCTGTCGTTGATGGTCTAGTCAAGTTCTTCAAAAGTGTTGTGATTCTTACCCACTAAGAAAGATGCCATTCCTCCTGAGTCAGTAAGCTGTGGTATGTTTTCTTGTGACAACTTCTCAATGGAATAAGTTAGATTTTGCTGATGAAATGAGAAAGCTAGTCTTGGTTGTATATAGATGATTTGATAAAAATGAATAAAAAGAATCTACCATTGAATATATTTTGGCAGTCTGTTTACACAAAAGAATACAAGGCAGCATTTTGAAATCTGATCTAATGTCAGCATAATTCAATCAGAAGATCAACAAATGCCAGGGTTTTTGTGGGTGTGCACCTTATCTATGTGTGCTGGTCTGCCTCCTTCTTGCCTCCTTATACTGCTGTTCATCCATATTCCCAAAATTGAGCTGAATTGATACATAGTTTGAGGAATGTTGGTCATGGAATGGCTTCCTTAAAGAAAGAAAAAAGAAACTTGATAAAAAATGTGGTTCTTTATTTTTATTTTATTTATTTTTTATTTTATTATTTTTTATATTATATATTATTTTTTATTTTATTTATTATTATTTTTTTTTAATTTATTTTTTTTTATTTATTTATTTATTTTTTATTTATTTTTTATTTTTTTATTTATTTTTTATTTTTTTATTTATTTATTTTTTATTTTATTTTTTATTTATTTATTTTTTATTTTATTTTTTTTATTATTTATTTATTTTTTTTATTTTTTATTTATTTTTTTTTTAATTTATTTATTTTTTTATTTATTCTTTATTTTTTTTTATTTTTTTATTTATTCTTTATTTATTTATTTATTTATTTATTTTATTTTTTATTTATTTTTTATTTATTTTTATTTTTTATTTATTTTTTATTTTTTTATTTTATTTTTTAATTTTTTTACATTTTTTTATTTTATTTTATTTATTTATTTTATTTATTTATTTATTTTTTTTTAAATGTCTTGCAAGACATTGGGAAACTGGGTATATTATAGAGGAACTGATTGATCAAGTTTTAATTTTGTAACATTTCAGGTACATCATTTCAGAAGTTTAAACAAAAACCTGAATCACATTTTTAGACATGTGGTACATGGCGAAGATTAAATTTACAAACCATGGTCTGTGAGATGAGCTTACTAAATACCACTGGTAGGCATCCCACTGTACATTTAGATATATATCCATCTGGATGTATTCTCTTTTCTCACTCTCTTTTTGAGATGCATTTATTTAATTACCAAATAAAGAGGAGGAAAATTGTATTGCTCCAATCTTTCAAGTAAGCAGGTCTCATTTTACAAAATCTATATTCCATATCTTAGATTGCTCTCTGACCCCCTAGTATTTGAATATAACCAACTTAGTCATCCTCTCACACATATATACAAGCTTTCAAAATTATTTATTTTGCTTAAGAAAGTTCTAGGTGTTTTTTCCTACTCAGGATCAGTGTGTAGTATCTGAGCTCAGTCCTTTGCCCATCTAAGCTGTAATTAGTTGCACTTTCTGACCAAGAAATTTACACCATAATATTAATGGAGGTGCTCGTGGTGTAATGGTTATCGTCGTAGGAAATGGTCAGGGCGACACAAGTTCAAATTCTGGACGAGACTGATTGCATTTCACATAGCACTAATACCCTTGGGAAAGGTATGAATCCAATTATTCTCCCTCCAGCTATGGGTAAATAGTAGGGCAGACTGGGTTCTTCAGCCTTGGTGAAGCAACTAGTCTAGGAGAATGAAAACTCTGAATTCAAACCTGTTAAACTCCGCTTGTGTTATATCCTACCCGAGCGGAGGGTTTGGTAAATATGATAATATTAATGGAAACGAATTGAGGGGAGTGGGGGTTGGTAGGAGGAAATGTTGACTGTAAGAAAGATAAGTATGAAACAACTTGAAAGGAATATATATATATATATATATATATATATATACACTCAAATAATAAATGACCCCTAATTTTTTGTTGCTAGAAGGTGTGTGTATTTTTTAAATCATATATTGCAGGTAATGAACAACCCATAGTTTTTGAGGTGAAAAAATGATCTTAAAAAGTCGTCCATTACACGAGTGTACACGGTACATAAAGAAAATATCTGAGTTATCTTGATATGAAGGAAACAATGAATGAAATATGGAAAGATAAAGATGGAAGAAAGCGTAAAAGAATTGGGATGCATTTAGATTCTTTAGAGGAAAAGAAAAGAGAGGATATAATAGAAAATATTCGTGCACATCTTATTTGCTTATTAAAACTAATTCCTGTTTGTATCATAATTGTACCTTGATCATTAATACTTCCAACTCTCATTGTTTTTGCTGGCTTGAAATATTTCATTTTACATTATTTAATTTTCTTTTGTTTGGGTCAGGAATGAATTTGATTAAAATGACATTAAATCAAATCTGAATACTTAATGTGCTCCCATCTCAAAAAAAAAAAAGAAGTTATTGACATAAATGAAGGTGCCAGTGTATTTAGATAAAAAAGAAAATAGATGGGCAACCAAGGTTGGTTGTGATAAGGGAGACAATAAGGAAGATACAGTATTGAAACTCTGTAATCAAGAAAAAAAAAAAAAGTTATGTTTGGTTTGAAATATACTTCTACACTGCTGTACATTTATCGTTTTGGTTCGAGAGTTTCAATGCTGTAGAGTTTGTTTATAAATGATATCTATTCTAAATTCTGGTATCTTTGATTTCGAAGATAAGTGTTTATGAAGAATAATCGTTATGATTTTACGTGTGTGTGTAATTGTAAGTAGGAACATAGCATTGGGTCAGTTTTTTTTTTTATTGAGAAAGGACAAGACTTCTGATATATTCTAAAATCTGGAGCATCTATATTAACTGTAGGTCCTTTAATTGTAATTTTTGTGGCTAGTATTTTGCAGAACAAACATTCGTTTAACATGCCCTGCAAATGCTCAATGGGATCGAGATCTGGGGAGTTTGGTAAGCCAAGGCAGTACAGTGCTGTTTTCACGTTTCTAAAACCATTCCAATCGGTAGATTGATAGGGAGGATGTTTCTGCTAAAAGATCCTACTGGCATTATTAAAGAATGGTGGATCTTCAGAGAGTTTGTGATTGATATTTAGCAGCAAAATATTAGCGTGAGTCAAATTTTTGCCATATTTTGGTAAAGTGAAGCACAGCTCAGCGACTGAAGATACTTTTGCGAATTCATGAAGGTCACGTAGCTTACGGGGCTGTGAGACGCTGAGCTTACATGATACTTTTCCAGTGGTCATCGCCGGATTAGAATATAGCCTCCGAATCGACAATTTTAGATTTACCTGACCTTGATTGATCGTGGTAAGTGAGTTCGAACTGCAATCACGGTATTATGTTCATTTTCAGATTAATACTCTTGGGAAAGGTATGAACCCCCTTGTCCCCCCCCCAACATGGGTTAAATAGTACTACTACTGCTGCTAATCTACAATAATGACTTTGGCATTTAATAACCCATGAAGTTTGTTATGCAGTTAAGCAAAAATCGAACCCCTTGCTATAGGTTAAATTGCACCACTACTGTCCTTTTACGAAGATGGTTTTGGCATAAAATAACCCATGAAGGTTTGTATGCGATTAAACAATAAAAATGAAATAAAACCTTCATTAAATAAACCAGCTGTATAGTCATTTGCTAAGTTTCAACGAGCCGCCGCAGGCATTAGCCTCCATGTCAATGCACACAAAAAGGAATATATGTGCTTTTATCAAGCAGGCCACATTTCCACACTAGACGGAACCTCTCTGAAACTGGTTGACAAATTCACATACCTAGGAAGCAGTGTCTCATCCACCGAAAAATACATCGACGCGCGGCTAACGAAGGCCTGGACAGCTATCGATAAACTATCGATCATATGGAAATCAGACCCGACCGATAAAATGAAACGCAGTTTCTTCCAGGCAGCGGTCGTGTCGATACTGCTGTATGGATGCACCACTTGGACGCTAACAAAACGGCTGTAGAAGAAGCTAGACGGCAACTACACAAGAATGTTGCGAGCAATATTAAACAAGTCCTGGCGGCAACACCCCACAAAGCACCAACTATACGGCCACATGCCTCTCATCATGAAAACTATCCAAGCTAGACGAACCAGGCACTCAGGACACTGCTGGAGGAGCAGGGACGAGCTCATAAGTGATGTACTCCTATGGATCCCCACTTATGGCCGAGCTAAAGCAGGACAACCAGCTCGAACATACATACGGCAGCTATGTGAGGATACAGGATGTAGCCCTGAAGACCTGCCTGAAGCGATGAACGATAGGGAGAAGTGGCGAGAGAGGGTCAGGGATATCCGTGCTGGCGGCACGATATGATGATGATGATGATGATGAAGAATTATTAATAATAATGGATGTTGGTATATTTACATTATATACCGTATTTCACTTATATATACACGCTGATGAAAAATAAAATTGTAAGACATCAGAAAGATGACGTTTATTTTAATCTGGGTGCAGTATGTGTATACGAGAGGGATAGTAGATATTTTTATAAAATTATCAAAGTCTTCGACATCTTTACTGTCATATGCATGCAAAAGCATGGATTCATGTTAATTTCCACGGAGGAGGAGGAGGATTATTATTATTATTATTATTATTATGATGATGTCGATGTCTTCAGTATTGTTCATCCATCCTTCGTTTTGGAACTATTTTTCTCTATATGAAGTTATTTATTTTCATCCTATTTTATTATCTGTTCATTTAATCTTGAGACAATTGAAACTGATTCAAGAAGTTATTGTTTTTTCACTCATTATACATTTTCACAATATATACCGTATAAGATGCACCCCAGTTTGGACAGGCATAAAAAAATAAACGGGTTTAAACTAGAATTGTCAAATAAAGGGTTTTCGCCTGATATTCGTAGCCCTTCCTCACTCTCCGGTCATTTTTAAAGTTTCATATGTATTCAGATCCTCATTAAATCCCAATATTTTACATCTAGAAACCCTTATAGGTCCTTTTTGATACTTGCATGGTTAAGAGTCATCACTTAATTTTCTCCCTGATTGGTGATATTTTATACGAAGTACCAATATGTTCTATTGGTATACATGGCTACTTTATGAAAGCGCTGCCGTTGTTGGTGTAGAAGTTTGCAGAAATGTTTGCTGTTTAAGTTAAGGGCCACTGTAACCCTAAAAGTCCACTAGCCTGTAATCCAAAGGTAACCCTTGATGCAGGTTGATTTTCTGGGAAATTAAAAAAAAGTCGGTAGTATGTGACACATGGTCGTTTTAACAGGGGGTGTCGAGAGGAGTAAAGTATGTATATACGGGCAAGATCAAAAATAGCCTCATTTGCCACATAATTTTTAGCGCGTGTGTTTCAAAGTAAAGAACTCGCAGGTCCCCGAATCTCTGCTACGGGCACCCACCTACTACATGACAATTTTCATAAAGTAGTATTCATCGAAAATATATGAAACCCGCGATTTCGGGGACCCCAAGTACACTCCCGCTCCGCCCTGTGAGGTGTAGTACGGGCCGACCCTAAGAATACGTCTGAGAGGAATGAACTCCTGTATGAAAGGCTTGGATTAAATTGCTTTTAAAGACTATTCTGAAGAAACAAGGAAAAAGTGTTTTCTTTGGCAGAATTTCCAAAAACTTTCTGCGCAAAGAGATCACCACATCAAATGGTATTGAGTTTGATTAAAATAGGTTTCTCTTCTCTAATTTTACATTCTTTAAAAACTTGCATCGACAGAAATAGCATTTACTTCTTCACAGGTTAATAATTCAAAGGAAAGAAAAAAGAATCCAGCAACAAAAATGAAAAAGAAAATATGTTTAAGAAAAAGAACTGATTAGATGAAACTTTTTCCTTTTTATCGTTACAAATTTTAAGCAATTTTTTCCCCCTTTCCATTTAGATTATTTTTCTGTAAAAATAATTCCATATAGTATTTATTAACTGCACAAGGTGGATGGGGTGGGGGAATCAGTGGTGTTGCTAAGAAGCCCCAGATGAGACAGTGCTCACTTTTACATGAGACTGATGTTTCATAAATATCTTCAAACCAATAAAACAATAAACAAAAGCAGAATCAACGCGTTTCATTTATGACGACATACCGGAAAGTTTATGGCCGCAGAACACAAACACTGCGAATTCGAATACCTGCTTTTGATTAATTTCATCAGTAATCATATAAGTCATGCTATTTGTAGCCGGAATATATATATATTAGATGAGGAAAAAATACTTGTTTACGTGAAAGGTTTCTGGCTCCAGTAAGTATGCATACCAAATTTAGTAGCAGTACATAAAAAAAAACATATGCCTGGGAAGAACAAAGAAAAAGCGCAATCTTATACTAATGTATATATATATATATATATATATCATCATCATGTCGCGCTGGTAGCACAGATATCCCTGACCCTCTCTCGCCACTCCTCCCTATCGTTCATCGCCCTAGGCAGGTCTTCAGGACAATATCCCGTATCCTCACATAGCTGCTGAATGTATGTTCGTGCTGGTCGTCCTTCTTTTGCACGGCCATGTGTTGGGGTCCATAAGAGTACATCTCTTATGAGTTCGTCCCTGCTTCTCCAACAGTGTCCTGCATGTCTGGTTCGTCTAACTTGTATAGTTTTCGTGATAGGAGGCAGGTGGCCGTACAGTTGGTGTCTTGTGGTGTGTTGCCGCCAGGACTTGTTCAAGATGGCTAGCAGCATTCTTGTGTAATTGCCGTCTAGCTTCTTCTCCAGCCGTTTTGTTAGAGTCCATGTAGTGCACCAATATAGCAGTATCGATGTGACCGCTGCCTGGAAGAAACTGAGTTTCATTTTATCGGTTAAGTCTGATTTCCATATAATCGATAGCCTATTGATAGCTGTCCATGCTTTCGTTAATCTATATACACACGTGTGTATATATATATATATATATATATATATATATATATACATATATATATATATATATATATATACATATATACGTGTGTGTGTGTATATATACATATATACACGTGTGTGTGTGTGTGTGTGTGTATATATATATATACACGGGTGTATATATATGCACGTGTATATATATACGTACATACATATATATATACGTACATATATATATATATATACGTGTATGTATATATATATATATATATATATATACACACGTGTATGTATATATATATATATATACTCTTGTATATATATGTACACGTGTATGTATATATATATATATATGCACTTGTATATATATATATATACACGTGTATGTATATATATATACTTGTATATATACACGTATATACATGTATATATACACGTATATACATGTATATATACATCTATGTATATATACTTGTATATATACATACATATATACGTGTATATATATATGTGTATATACGTGTATATATATATATATACATATATATGTGTATATACGTGTATATATATATATATACGTGTATATATATATATATATATATACGTATACGTATATATATATATACGTGAATATATATATATATATATATATATATATATATATATACGTGTATATATATATACATGTATATATATACATGTATATATATACGTGTATATATATACGTGTATATATATATATACGTGTATATATATATATATACGTGTATATATATATATATACGTGTATATATATATATACGTATATATATATATATATATACGTATATATATATATATATACGGGTATATATATATATATACGGGTATATATATATATATACGGGTATATATATATATATATATATATATATATACGGGTATATATATATATACGGGTATATATATATACGGGTATATATATATATATACGGGTATATATATATATACGGGTATATATATATACGGGTATATATATATACGGGTATATATATATATATATACGGGTATATATATATATATACGGGTATATATATATATATACGGGTATATATATATATATACGGGTATATATATATATACGGGTATATATATATATATACGGGTATATATATATATATACGGGTATATATATATATATATATACGGGTATATATATATATACGGGTATATATATATATATATATATACGGGTGTATATATATATATATATACGTGTATATATATATATATATACGTGTATATATATATATATATACGGGTATATATATATATATATATACGGGTATATATATATATATATATACGGGTATATATATATATATATATATATATATATATACGTGTATATATATATATATATACGTGTATATATATATTTATACGTATATATATATATACGTATGTATATATATATATATATATATATTTATACGTATATATATATATATATACACGTATATATATTTATACGTATATATATATATATATATATATACACGTATATATATATATATATACACGTATATATATATATATATATACACGTATATATATATATATATATACACGTATATATATATATATATATACACGTATATATATATATATATATACACGTATATATATATATATATATACGTGTGTATATATATATACGTATATACATGTGTATATATATACGTATATATATATATACGTGTACATATATATATCATCATCATCATATCGCGCTGGTAGCACGGATATCCCTGACCCTCTCTTGCCACTCCTCCCTATCGTTCATCGCCCTAGGTAGGTCTTCAGGACAACATCCTGTATCCTCACTCAGCTGCTGAATGTACGTTCGT
>OY757922.1:3110851-3113351 GCA_963585895.1 Sepioteuthis lessoniana | reverse complement strand
AAGTTATGATTAACTTAGCTTTGCTTAGTTTGTCATAAGGCCTGAAATATAGAGCCCCAAGAGAGGATCGAACTCATTAAAAGTGTCCTGCCAACCGTGCTCACTAAGCATAATAAAACGCAAGGCACCCAGTGAACCTCAACAAGAAACTTTGTGAGATCTCAGATCAATTTCTGTAGATGGGGGATTTTTTTCTAACTCTTTCTAAAATTTAGTGTTGAAAATTTAACGCGAGTTTTATTTATCTATTTTAAAATGAAGATTATCATTATTAATTTTAACCGGCCTTTTCTTCAGCTTCTTTCTTCGGGCTGTGATTTTGATCACAACTCACATGGGTTCTTACCTCTTCGACAACGAGGAATAATACACATCAGCAACCATAATAAAGAATAAGCTCTCGGTGAGAGATTAAAAAAGTTACCAAAATTAAGAAAATACTGGATTAAATGGAGGTGGGATTAGCGTAACGGTTCCTGTCGGCGACCCGAGTTCAAAACCTGGCATCTCAGTTCGCGCTAATGCTCTTCAGAAAACAATCAATCCATTTATTTTATCGAAAATTGGTAAATAATAAAACAAAATGGGTTTATTAGTCTTGGTTAGGTAACAAGTTAAGGAGGAGTGAGAGCCTAAATTTAAAACAGCTAAAAATTGACCTTGTGTCATATCCTGACCGGAAAGATTAAAATTAATGATACTTAATCAGGTGAGTTCTCTGGAGCAAACTGTCTGGCACACAGCCCTAATAAAAAGGTACCGAGTGAGAATCAAAATCAATAGTTATCTGGCATACGAGACAATCTTGCGAAACACACCGCTAAGTTTGTGCCAATTACATACTTATTGGCCTTAATTTAATTACAAAGAAAGCGCTTCTATGCAGGTTTTTTTTTTCGGAATATTATGCTGGGTATATCCCAGGGTGCGTCCAAGACACCGGTGGGTTATGGAAGTCATCTTGTTTTCAATGCTGGGAAATTTACAAATAAATTCCGAGATGCAAGATTCCGTCTGTTTGAAATATTCTCGTAAGGCAAAACTTTGTTTTAAATTAAAAATAAAACTATAAAATCTATTAGATATGTATCCTTGTAGAATATATTACAACATCGACCTGTCTTGTAAACTAGTTTGTAAGAAGGCTACCAAGAACATCTTTATTCATTTTCTGAACATCCTAGTTTCTTGTTCGTCTACAAGATACCAGGTAACAACAGATGATCGTCATTTGTGTATTGCAGATAAAACAAAGTATATATGCATATTTCAATTAGATTTGGGGAGAATAATTGGTTGATCTGAAGTTTTAATCCAACAGCAATTAAACTTGTGTTTATATTTTTCATCACTCATCTTTTCTTTCGTTCTTTCTTTCCACGTTCAGCTTCCTTTTCAAGTTAAGTTCAAAATGAGAACTAAATATTATTAACAAAACAAAAAAAAATATCTGACCTTTTTAGCCCCAAAAGCAAAATGTTCAAGCAAAGATCAAGAATCAACTTATGAATGTGGAGATGTATGGAGTAATGGTAATCATCTTTGAATTTGGACATGGTGATCCGAGTTCAAATCTTTGACTAAGCCGCTTGTGCTTCACTTTCACGGTGATGCCCCAGGGAAAGGCATGAATCTATCTCTTTTCCTCCACAATCGGTAAATAGGAGGGCAGACAAGGTTCTTCGTTAAGAAACCAGTCAAAGAGAAATAAAACGCAAACAAATACCCCGCTTAAAAATTGACCTCTTTTTAAATCCTTCTTTTGGCGGAGGAATTGGGTAAATGTTGAAATACTTTTTATTTGATCAAAATGTTGTTTTTTTTTCTTTCTTCTTTTTTCCTTTTCTTTTCTTTATTTTTTCTTTTTTGCTATTATTTACTAAACTATTCTTAATCTAATGCGCAGACATCGTGTGGCTTCGCTTATTGAATTTTCTTTAAATAACGTTACAAAGAAACTGGTTTGAATTTAGATTTTTCTTCTCCTAAGTTGGTTGTTTTACCTAGGCTAAAGAACTAAATATACCCAACTATTTACCCATAGATTAAGTGCGGAGAACTGATGGATTCATTTCTTTCCCAAGGGCATTAGCATGAAGTAAAACACAAACAGCCTCGTCCAGGTTTGAACTCAAATGGTCGATTCCATTTCCTACCGCAGTAACCGTTACGCTAACAATACCTCCTTGTTCGCCTTGAGTTTTGCCTCGTCCTGTCCGAAGAATAGAATTTGGGTAATGGAGAGGAACAGTTACTATTCTTTTATCCAGCCGGGTAAAAGAGTTAGAAATTCATTGGAAACAAAAGATGACCGACCAACAAAAGCTAAGATTTATCAATCCTGTATGGACACTTAGAGTTGTCTGCAAGTTCGATGACCGATAGGGATAGATAGATAGATAGAGAGAGAGAGAGAGAGAGAGAGAGAGAGAGAGAGAGAGAGAGAGCAAGAGGAATTCAAAGGAATCTTTTCTGTTGACATAGGATTATATATATATAT
>OY757922.1:3103351-3105851 GCA_963585895.1 Sepioteuthis lessoniana | reverse complement strand
AATGTCACAATTCGTTTTTATAGGACAAGATGAATATGCATTAAAACAGATATGTAAAAAGTCTATTTCAACTCTTCTTTAAATGGCTTAAAACAATGAAAATTAATCAGGTTTAAATAAATATAAAATAAAATTTCGTCATTCTTGAAAACAGAAGACAAAAGCACTCAAAACCTCGAACTTTTTGATATTTATTCGACTCGGATTTACGTTCATACATTCTTTCATATTTGCTCTTTTTAACCACACACACACACACACACACACACACATACATATATGTATGTATTAAATCATTTTTGCTATCTACCACCCATCACAAAAACTATCCAATTTAGACGATCCAGTCATGAGGGACACGGATGGAGAAATAAAGACGAACTCATAAGCGACATACTCCTGTGGACCCCTTCACATGGATGAGCAAAGACAGGACGACCAGCTATAAACTATATACAACAGCTCTGTGTCGATACAGGGAGTAGCCTTGAAGACCAACTGGGAGCGATGGACGTTAGAGATAGGTGGCGGGAGAGGGTCAGAGAAATCCGTGCCGGCTGCGTGACATGATGAAATCATTTTTCCGTCTTTTCACATTAGCAATGTGCCTCGATGACAATTTCTTCGGTTTTTTCTTTTATTTTTCAATCATTATAAGACAGAAGATTTCTTGGTTTCGTATCAACTATTTTCAACATCTAGACTTCATTATTAAATTCATTTGCTTGTTTAGCCAGGAGATCACGTGACAACAAGTTTCCTCTCTTCGTAATTCTGTTTTCATCGTTATCTTGATGATTTATTTTCTTCCTCAATTTCAAATTCTTTCTCTTCCGAATTGTTCCATTCAATTTTATGCTCCGCCATCTTTCTTGCTTCTCTCATAAGATCCAGATATTTTTCCAGCTTTTTATTTTCTTTCATTTTAATCTCATGGTGTCCTGTTGAAAAAGTGGCATCTTTTATTAAAATTCCTAATGCATTTGTATTTAGGTGTGACCTAAAAATATCACATCATAGCAAGATTCTTCTTTAAAGTACAGAACAAGGCAATTTCCAGGGGAAGTTTCAATTTTAATGGGTCTTCATACGTGTTGAACGTCATTTTATTATTATATTGACTCCTTTTCGATTTTTTTCGCACCAGCATCAGCTGATGGTTTCTCTCTGAAGTTTGTGTTAGAGAGTTTTTCACACCAGTGTTAGCTAATGTTTTTCCACTGAAATTTGAGCGTTAGTATGTCTTCTCAAGTCTCTAGGACTCTTCTCAGTATTCTGGCCGATCTCAACAATGCTGTAGTTTGGATGGTCTCTTCTCGTCCTCTAATTTCCAAGTCCTCCAGTCCCTTTAATAATCCTTTAGGAACCGTGCTGAGCGCGCCAACTACAATCGGCATCACCATCACTTTCATGTTCCACTGTTTTTTTCAGTTGTCTTGCAAGATCTTGGTATTTATCTCTGTTTTCGCTTTCTTTCAGTTTTACTTGGTGGTCAGCCGGAACGGCAAAGTCCACTATTCAGCAGGTTCGCTTTTTTGTTTTTGACTGTTATTAGGTCTGGTCGTCTGGCCGAGATTAGAAGATCCGTTTGTATGTCAAAATCCCAGAGAATTTTGTGCACCTCATTCTCTAGGGCGGATTCTGAGTTGTGCTTATACTTCTTGTTCGTGTGGGCAAAATTAAACTTCTTGCACAATTCCCTGTGGATCATCTTGCCCACTCAGAGATGTTGGGCCTTATACTCACTTTGTGTTAATTTACTGCTTTCGCTTATTATGTGATTAATCGTTTCATCTCTATCACCACATAATCTACAGCTGCTTTTCTCTTGTGCCTCTTCTATTTTTGTTTTCACATAATTAGTCCTTATGGCGTTGTTTTGTGCAGCGATCAGAAGAGATTCAGTTTCTCTCTTGAGGTTTCCCTTTCTTGCCATATTCAAGTTTTCTCATGTGATATTTGTTTTGCCTCCAGAGGTATCTCCGTTTTTTTTTACCATCTCACATAAAAAAACAGAAAATCTTTGCACAGAACATACAATATCTTTAAACAGATCAAATACTGTTCATTAATTCATCCGATATTTCCCAAAAATGTCTTCTTAACTTCTTTTTCTTAATGTTTTCTTCTTATTCTCGATATAACACAAACGAAGTTCCTTAACCTCTTCCTAAATAGAAGCATTAGTATCATTATGGATTGCTGTTACAACAAGAACTCATCTACGTCGGGATATATATATATATATATATATATATATAGGAACTTTCCTTGGAATAAGTGGGTAGAATTTACCCGCGCATGTATTTTATGTTGCAATATTAGTCACATGATAAATTTGTATAAAAACTCTTACAATTTTAGCTTTTAACTGTAACCAAGAAAAACAGCACATCACAGCAAGATTCTTATCAGAGCAATATACTTAGAATGCTTTAACTCGAGGAATAAAGGAACTTTTCGTCTAATGTGCAACTGAATGATAATTTTGTTAGTTAGT
>OY757922.1:3058351-3098351 GCA_963585895.1 Sepioteuthis lessoniana | reverse complement strand
ATTGATGGTATTAAAAACCTTATTTTTAAGATCTGACATATAAAGGTTACTGAAAATAGTTCCCAAAACTGACCCCATCGCGATTCCATCCTTTTGGATGTATATATTTCCATGGAGATCGTAAAAAGGAGCCTCTGTATATATATATATATATATATAGGTTGAAAAAGAAATATCTCCTACATTTTAAAATGTCACCTATGTGGCCCATTGAATTTAGGCTAGTATCAATAGTCTGACCATTTTTTTTTTCTCAGATACGATCTGTTATGATCATGTCTTAGACCGGTGAACACTACGCATATGCTGTTGAATCACTTTTAAAATTGGGGAATCTGTAATTGCTACGAGAATATTCAACCCCTTTGCAATATTAATTTTCTATCCGAAACATCATCATTCCGACGTAACATAGAATGGGTACGCAAAGTTCTCTGCACAGCAATTACCGATTCACCGGCTTTAAAAAACGTTTTAACAGTAAATGTGCATTGTACAACGATCAAAGTCGTGATCGTCACTGATTCTCTCTGAAAAAGAAGTAAGATATTCGCTAGATCGAGCTACCATTGCTGCTTGCTTATTGTTCATGTGAACCACACAACTTACAGATTAAAATGTGAGAAATATTTCTGTCACTCACTTTGTAATGTTCGTGTGCTTAGTATCACCTTTTGCTTTTTTGACATCTTTTAATTTGAAAAATAAAAAGTTAATAAATCTTACCGAAAACTAAATATTTTATATTTTCAGAGCCGCGTTGTGATAATTCCCAGAAGAGGGACGAGTATTTTTTCAGAATGTTGCATTACATAAGAAAAATATATAGGGGTCTCAGAAGATGCATTCTTTGTTAAAATGTATCTCAGGTTATTATTTTCAAGTTAACAAGGCACACGTGTAAGAAATGCATCCGGGATTTGAACACGGATCGCTGAATCCATTTCATAGAACGATGACTGTATAGGAAAACACCAAAAGATTTTGTATTTCATTTATAGCGACAATTTTTTTAAGACGTAGTCCAATTGCCACATGGACAGGAAAGTAATCTAAAATTACAGCATAAATTACTCTATGCCGAAGATCCCGTTCGAACCCACAACGACGATTCTGCATTTCCTCGCTCTGTCTGCAGGATTTAGAATCCTAGTATCCTCTCCCACCACAAAAAAATCGGATATCCCAAATTTGACATTAAAATTTATCTGATGGTGTGACTCCAGTTCTGGAGATCAAGGAAATATTGAGTACCCCTTCATTGACATTACTCCCAGCTCCACTCTGGCCCAAAGTGGCAATACCTATTAGGGTTCCATCCAAGGGTCAAATATATATTTTATAAAATTATTTGTATTCGATAGAACCGTGTGCACAAACAAAACTATTAAGAAACAACTAAATAAATGAATATAAATGCAAATCAATGCGATTCTCTAACTTCTCAGCATGAAATAACTTTAGACAGGTTGACATGCCATTAAAATCAATCAATCAATGAATCAATCCCACTGAATTTTTCGGTTTGGTTTGGTTTGGTTTGTTGGGTTTTATGACATATTAACCTTTGTAGGTTATTTAACGCCAAATCCACTTTTATGTAAATAATCAGTTCTATTTCAAACAATTCAGTTTAGCATGAGTACACAGTTTAATTGACAAAAACATTTCTATTTCAAACTATTTAAGCAGTTATATATAACAATTCAGTTTAATGTAAGTACAGTTTCAATGTCAAAAACAGTTCAATTTCAAACAATTCAGTTTAGCATAAACACGCAGTTTAAATGTAAGCATAGTTTAATTGTAAAAAAACATTTCTATTTCGAGCTATTCATTTTAGTCAAGCAATTCTAATTCAGCTATTTCAGTTTAGTATAAGTATAGATTTTGTTTACACACAGTTACATGTCAAAAGAGTTCTATGTTAAACAATTCAGTTTAGTGTAAATACAGTTTCAATGTCAAAAAACAGTTCTATTTGGAATAATTCGGTTTAGCATAAGCACGCAGTTCAAATATAAGCACGGCTCAATTGTCAAAAAACATTTTTATTTCAAGCTATTCAGTTTAATCAAACAATTCAGTTAAGCATAAGTATGCTGTTCGTTCTATTTAACCCATAGATAGGGCCCTATCAAGTGCTACCACGCCGGGCCAGAGTAGACCTGGGAGCGATGGTAATGAAGGGGTACTCCGCATTCCCCAAAGCTCCAGCACTGCTGGAACCACACCATCAGATTGTTTAGTGTCATATCTAGGACACTCGTTTGGGGGGGGGGTCTTATCCCTCTGCAGAGGTACAGTCAGTGTATTCAACAGCCCCAACCGACTGGGCAATATTCAGAGTTAAATGTCAAACAGTTTTATTTCAGATGATTCAATTCAGCATAAGTACACAGTTTAAACGTCAAAACAGTTCTATTTCGAGCAATTCAGTTCAGCACTAGTACGCAGTTCCAATGTCAAAACAGTTCTATCTTAAACAATTCATTTCAGCATAAATACGCATTTTAAATGTATAAAAACAGTAAATGCCAACCACCGTTTAGTTCTATTTAACCCATAGCTCCAGCATTGTTTAGTGTCATATCCAGGACACTCGTTTGTCTTACCCTCTGCAGAGGTACAGTCGGTGTATTCTACAGCCCCAACCAACTGGGCAACTGCATTTTTCAATTTTTGCCTAAAATCAAACTAAATATTGAAATGTTGATAGTTTACAAGACAGACCTTTAGACAAAATTCTATAATTGTCTTGTGTTGTAAGCTGTAAAATAACCGTAGTTGAGCCCCGTTCGTCAAGGTTTACTATTTCAATTACCAGAAATTCTTGATTCACGAATCATCGTAGAAAAATAATCCTGTCTACTCACCAACGGTTCCCTCATCATTTGTTTTCTCATTAGTAAACAAGGGTAATATGCAATTAATAATTTAATTAAATCATTATATATTTGTGGTAATTAAATGCATTGGAAGAAAGGGTAGCGTTTAGAGACCGGGGGGAGAGAAAGCAATGAATTAGTTGTAAAATAAAAGCTTAGCAACAATGGACGACGGTGGAAATGGTTGAAATTAATTACAATATCCGGCCGGTCATTTTCCACGCCCTTCAGGCCTTGGACAATGTCCTTTGGCCTATGGAAATTATATATATATATATATATATATATATATATATATATATATATATATATATATATATATATATATATATATATCATCATAGAATGAATGAAGGATGATTGCAAACGCCCTATATATTTCAAAAACGAAAGAGAATTGTTGTAAAATCTAAAATGTACAAATGCTCACAAGTCAAGAAGTTTAAACTTCAGTGGGGGGGGAGTCCCCATTGTGTTCGAGGGGAGACCGTGTGACGTAGGGATTAACGTGATGGAGTGCGAGAGGTCCTAGTAATCGAGTTCGCTCTTTTACGATCACTTTCGGACTAATACCTAAGGAAAAAGTACAAACCTCTTTTATCCTGCTAAAATAGTACCAGTACTGTTCTTCCACTTAGATGGCTTTGGCATTAAATAACCCATGAGTGTTGACATGCCATTTAGCAAAGAAACCAAACCAAGCTGTCTAGACAACATCATTTTAACCTGAACTCCAAAATGTGCATACGTTTTTATTTAAATTTTAAATTCTAAAATTTAAAAAAAAATCACATTTCATTTACCGTACGTTTTTTATCACGCCTCATATACACATACACGTATGTGCGCGCGCACGCGTGTGTGTGTGTGTGTGTGTGTGTGTGTGTGTGTGTGTGTGTGTGTGTGTGTGTGTGTGTGTGTTCCATGAAATAACAGAAGAATAGCATGATACCGGATCAAAATAAAATATTGTAAATATGATTCCGGGGGAAACATCGAGAAGTTTTTTATTTATTGATTTGTGTGGTTGAATGTATGAAATGTGATAATCTGTAAAAATCACAGAATGAAATTTTAAATGAAACACAAAAAGTAAAGTCTGGGCATGGGGCGGGGCACGTGGTATAATGGCGAAAGTGATGGATTGCCACAAAATAAGTGAGTTCGACGTCCCCCCACCATCGTATTATTACGTTCACTTTCAGACTAATGCCCATGGGAAATGTATGAATCTCTCTTACCTCCCCCCCAATTATGAATTAAAGAGAACCACTATTGTTCTTTTAAGAGGGTGGCTTTGGCATTAAATAACCCCAGAAGGATAATATGTCATTAAACAAAATCTATCCAAAAGAAAAAGAATTTAAAGATCATTTTAATGACTCGTGGCAGTTCTATACTCTTTGTGGATGCATATATCTTACACACACACACACGTTATATATATATATATATGTGTGTGTGTGTGTGTGTGTGTGTGTGTGTGTGTGTGTGTGTGTGTGTGTGTATAAAAATTGGCCTGTTGAAGTGAAGGACTACCCGAAGGCTCCCTGTTTCTATAGCTACAACCCTGAGGTGTCCGGTTGGCCATTACTCTTTTCCCTGGATTGCTACTCTGACCCTTGATCCCTACCTTATAATGCCGAGTGTTAAGCATGTAGGCATCAAGTACCTTTTTTGAGTCGCAATCCAGTCTCAAGAGAATTGCAAATGAGAAAAGGTTCCATATAAAAATGCTCGATCCGATTAAAGCGGGTATAAACCAAAAAAATATCAAAATTGTGAACACGAAAAATCCATTATTTGAAGTTTCATGTTGTGTGCAGTCATCAGATAGTAAATATTTCCGTTTGATTATATATATATATATATATATATATATATATATATATATATATATATATATATATATATATATATTGAGAGTGTGAGGAAGAGAACCAAACTCTGATAGATAGATATAAAGAAACTAAGATACTAAAAATATATAATATGAAAAACTCCAATAGATATGAAAATAATCATTGATTTTGTCGATATTCAAAATTTAGATCTTTTGATGTTTTAAAGTTCCCACCGACACGAAGCATCTGTTGATCTACAGATAAACATATTTGATCTTCAGACAGACTCTTGCAAAATGGTCACCAATGAATGAACAACAGAAATAGGATTCATTTTATTTTGCTTAGTTCTTCACGCAGGGTGACAGTCATTATTTCATTTTAGATTCCAATTCCCAGCCACCATATAAAGTCTATTCATCCTTTTCCACGTATTAAATCGAAGCTTTTTCTATCTTCACCTTTTTGAAGTATCGGCTTTTTACAATTAATTTATTGTATTTTCAGCCATAGAAGACAACCATTTAAATAAAACAAAAACTTATACAACTGTTACGTATATTATATTCAATATATTAGTATTAATGAGCCGACGCAATGCAATGACGGTTGTCCCCTAAATATCCTTGTAATACTTCTTTGTAATACATTTATTTGAAAAAAGCTTAAAACAAGAAATAAGAAGTTTATAATGAACTTTTTATTTCAGTCGATAAACTGGTGCCTTTCAAGAACATCTATTAAAAACAATTATATTCATATTAATAAATAAATTACGACAAATATCTTCATCTTTATAGTTAAGTGTACCGATTTTTAAAATCGTTTTTATTTCCATATTTAAACTAAATATTTTTTCCGTAATTATTGTTATGTAGTGAGGAGGTTATTCTTTTGATGAAAGCGAAACGGCAATAACCATTTCTTTAAAACTGAATCATGTTTGTTTATTTTTCGTTGGAAATCTGGAATGCGATAAGCATGCATATATATATATATATATATATATATATATATATATATATATATATATATATATATATATATATATATATTGATGGACGGATGGATGGATATATGTATAATGGAAAATAATCCGACAATGTGGAGAAAAATATTGAAAAACAAAGTAATCCAAACTGAAGGATTTAGTATGAAAGAAAATCGTTGTTATAACGTTTCAGTTTCAGTTTCAATAAACCATCATCAGGAGTTCTTAAATTCTTCACTTTCGATTACTTTGTTTTCAATATTTCCTACACACACACACACACACACACACACACACACACACACACACACACACACACACACACAAATACACACACATATATATATATATATATATATATATATATATATATATATATATATATATATATATGTATATATATATATATATATATATTCTTTAAGAAAAACAAAACCGGTCACATTAGGATTATAACTCTGGTTAAACTGGACCGAATAATACTCATAACTATATATATATATATATATATGTGTGTGTGTGTGTGTGTGTGTGTGTGTGTGTGTGTGTGTGTGTGTGTGTGTGTGACGGGGTAGAGAGAGGGAGGGAGATAGAAAGAATGAGATTATCATTTTATATGCTTGTGTTTATATTCGTCAACTTAAACTTGTAAATATGTCCATCTTCCAACGTTTTTCATGAAGGATGTACGCAGAGTTCATCAATGGGACCTTCTGCAATGAGCGTAGCCCCATCACCGTCCCTGAATGACATTTCCACAACAACTGCCATCATCTTTGTTGCACTTTTTATTTAATGGACAAAACTAAAACAAAAGAAATTAATTATATCCACCACTTTATATAATATACCGTAAAACAAACAATCACGTCACCTCGATCTTTTCTTTTTATTATTATATTCATTTAGATTACAAACTCATGTATCTAGAAATGAACAGATGTACATCTTGATGAATAATGGTGTTAACCAACATCAAAATATTTGCTGTTTTTCTATTATCAATTAAACATAGATTCTATTTCAATATATTTACTTTTCAACAATCATATTTTATCGTCAACATATTTGTGGACTTTTCTTTTCTTTTTTATTTGTGGACTTTTCTTTTCTTTTTTATTTATGAATTATTGCTTCTGAAAATGCAAAATGCCACAAATTTTACATTTTTGATTTTTATAGGAATTCTAAAAAAAAAATGCCTAGGATCACTTTTAATTCTTTATTCAATGATCCATTGTTTTAATCTTTGAGAATTTTTACACTATTAATAAATGGTGGGGCCCCTCACTATCGTCCAAATGACTAAATGTTTCCGTAACTTTTCAAAACTTCTCAGTATTTTAACCCATATCGACAGTCTGTAACAATTTTTCTCGAATCTCCAGTCCCCCAGTTTTTATTATTATTATTATTATTATTATTATTATTATTATTATTATTATTATTATTATTATTATTATTATTATTATTATCTCCTTGAGAGTTTTTCACATCAGCGTTAGCTGATAGTCTTTCACTTAAGTTTGAGTGACACCAAGTCTCCTCGAGTCTCCAGGACTCTTCTCAGTATTCTGGCCGATTTCAATAATGCTGTAGTTTGAATGTTCTCCACTCATCGTCTTATTTCCAAGTCCCCAAGTCCCTTTATTAATCCTTTGGTGACTGTACTAAGAGCAACGATTACAATTGGTATAATTGTCACTTTCATATTCCACAGTTTTTTTCAATTCCCTAGCAAAGGTCGAGGCACTTATCCTTCTTTTCACTTTCTTTCAATTTTACTCTGTCGCAAGCCGGGACAGCAAAATCCACAATTTTGCAAGTTCTTTGTTTTTTTCTTTTTTCTTTTGTCTTTTTTTGTAGATTATTATAAGGTCTGGTCAACTGGCCGAAATGAGGTGATCCGTTTGTATGTCAAAATCCCATAGGAGTTTGTGTGTGTCATTCTCCAGATGCTGGGTTGTGCATATACCGTTCGTATTGTCAAATTTAAATTTCTTGCACATCTCCCTGTGGATCACCTTGCCCACCCAGTCGTATCTAGTCTTATACTATTTCTATGCTAATTTGCTGCATTTGCTTATTATGGGATTGATCGTTTTGTCTCTGTCATCACATAATCTACATTTGCTGTTTTGTTGTGTCTTATCTATTCTTGCTTTGATATGATTGGTTCTTATGGCATTATTTTGTGCTGCTATTAGGAAAGATTCAGTTTCTCTCTTAAGTGTCCTGGTTGTCCCGAGTGAAATGTTGCTTATTAGTCGTTTAAAACGCCTATAGAGTTGTTTTTCTTTCTTTTTTTGTTTTCTGGTTATTCTCGTTTTTTGGGGGGTTCTTGTGTTGTCAGTATTGTTTCTAGTGGCCGATTATTATTATCATTATTATAATTATTATTATTATTATAATAATCAAATTTTCAACTTCACTTTCTACAACTTTTACAACCTTTCACTGTTTCCTTATACAAGACTGAGAATGAAGGTATGAAATGATTAAATGTATTTTACGTATTTATGTGTTTGCCTCTTCTTTTGGCCGTTATTTTTCCAATTCCATTGATTTTATTCTCATAAGAAGACGAGCCATTTCGCAAAGTGCATATTTTGTATTTCATATTGACCAGGACAGCCAACTATTCTGTTAATTTGTTTATTGATTCCTTTCATGATAATACCCAGTGCTCTCACAATTACTGGTACGATGGTAATTTTTAGGAGTCACATTTTCTATTTCCAAGTCTTTCTATTGACTTAATTTATTATATTCTTGGATTGATTAGTTTTATCTGAAAGCACTGTCATATCAATTAGAGGGCATGTTTTTCTTTTATAGTTCTTAACCACTAAATCTGGTCATTGTTCTTTATTTTTCAATCAGTTTGGATAGCAAATGATCCAGAGAATTGTAGCTTCTTTTGCTTCTCTAATTGGCTCTGATGGTTTCTCACAGGATTTTGAGTGTCAGCAAGTCTCCTTAAGTTTCCAGGACTCTTCTCGATCCTAATAATGCTGTAGTCTGGATGGTCACCACTTAGCCTCTTGTTTTCAAGTCTTCCATTCCTTTTACCAATCCTCTGGCGACCGTTCCAAGTGCACCAGTTATAACTGGTATCACCGTCACCTTCATGTTCTATAGTTTGTTTTTTTTATTTTTTATTTTTTTATTTTGTTATCTAGCTAGGTATAGGTATTTATCTCTCTTTTCACTTTCTTTTATTTTCCGTCTGTGGTCCGCCGGGACGGCAAAGTCCACTATTCGGCAGCTTCTCTTTCTTAGTTGACTATCACTCGCTCTGGTCGTCTGGCTGAGATGAGATGATCCGTTTGTATCTCAAAATCCCAGAGAACTTTGTGCGTCTCAATTTCCGGAGCGAGTTCTGTGTTGTGCATATACCTCTTGTTTGTATGAACAAATTTAAATATTTTGTACAATTCCCAGTGAATTACCTTCCCCATCCAGTCGTGTTTAATCGTATACTCTCTTTGCACTAATTTACTGCATTTGCGAATTAAATGATTAATCGTTTCGTTTCTATCACCATATAACCTACACTTTTTTTACTTTAATGTAAGTAAGTAAAGTTGGCGACCATAGTCGAGGGTGACCCGAAGGCTCCTTTTTCGATAGCTACTACACCCAGGTGTAGGGGATCGCGCTACTCCTTTCCCTTTAACGTAGTTTCTTCTTATGGCATTGTTTTGTGCTGCTATAAAAAGAGATTCGGTTTCTCTCTTATGGTTTCCCTTTCTTAGCTATGTCCAAGTTTTCTGGTGTGAGTTTTCGCTTGTTTGTCACTTGAAATGTCTATACAGTCACTTTTCTTCCGATTTTTGTTTTCTGGTAATTTTTGTTCTGTTGATGCTTGTGTTGCCTGTTTTGTTTCTGGCCGCTATAATCAATCTTCCAATGCGCTTTTCTATGGAGTCTTTGAGTCATTGTATCGATGCATCGACGCTGTCTTCAATGCTGGCGAGTCCTCTTCCTCCTTCTGTTCTTGGCACATGCAGTCTACCTCCATCATCTCTGGGATGTAAGGCCTTATGCATCGCCATGGATTTTCTTGTTCTCTGGTCCATTTGTTGAAGTTCTTCCCGCATCCACTTTAAGATTGATCCCAAGTATCTTACAAGGGGAGAAAGCCCAGTATTTATCCCTTTGATGAGATTTCTGCCGTAGAGTTTGATCTCATGTACTTTTCTCGTTTTCCTGAGATACTCTTCTTTAATTTTTCCTTTCATCTCCACTCGTTTGATGGTATCCGCTTCCAATATTTCCAAGTATTTGCAAGTTTCCTTTTCTCTGAGCGTCCTGATTTTTTCTTAATTTGGTGGTTCTATTCCTTCCGTCATGTGTCGTTTCTCGCTTCTCATTATTAGCATGGCACATTTTTTATGCCAAATTCCAACCCAATGTGTCCTGACTGCATATCCTCACTGTCTGTATTAGGGTTTCCTATTCTTTTTCATTTTTAACAAACAGCTAGATGTCGTCTATGTGCATTAGGTGATTGATTTTTTCTTGCGATTTAGTAAGTTTGTATCCGCCTGTACATTTCTTGAGTATGTGATTGAGTCGCATCATCGCTATTAAAAATTGTAAAGGAGATAGCGCATCACCCTAGAATATGCCTCTGTAGATTTTCATCTCAGTTAAGCTTTTTCTTCCTGCTGTCAGTTACCCTTTCTAGTTTTCTATGGTTTTCTCGATAAACTTTATGACTTGGTCATAATCTTGTACATTTTGAGACAGACTATTATTTAGCTTTGCAGAACCATATCGTTTGCCTTTTTGTTGTCAATCGACGCCATAGCTGCATTTTCCCGTCTCGTTATGCTCTCCCTGAGGATATGTTGATTGATTTATAGTCGCCCACCTGTTCCTCTGATTCCATTGCGATATTCTTTCAGTTCCTCAGGGAACAGTCCACGGCTTGTTAACAAGTATAAAATTTTCTCCCTAATTTGTGCTCTAAGTATTTTCCACGTCGTAGATAGGCACGTTATCGGTCTATAGTTATTTTGGGCGGTTCCTTTGTGGAGGTCTTTCTGGATCAGGGTAGTCTTTCCTTTGGTCATCCTTTCCGGTATGTCAGCTTCTTCTAAGCATATATTCATTTCGATAGCCAATCTATCATGGATGGAAGTGAGCTTTTTAAAACAAAATCCCTTATCATCATTTAAAGCTCATAAGCGACCTTCTCCTATGGACCTTTTCACGTGGATGTGCCAGTGCTTGCTGATTGGCAAAAACTTATTCACTTCAACTCTGTGCCAACACAGGATATAGTTTGGAAGACCTGCCGGGAGCGATGAATGATAGGGACAGAGAGAGAGAGAGGGGGGGAGAGAAATCCGTGCTAGCATCGTGACTTCATAATAAAGAGGATTATTTAAAGCTGTTCACAGTAATCCTGTCAAATGCACGGTCTCCATTTTTCCTCAAATTACCAGTTCTTTCAAATTTTTTAACTTTTGAATGTTTCTTTTGAGACTGCTCTTCCAAGTACTCTTGGCCCAACTGTCACTTTCATGTTCCATATTTTTTTTTTTCTTTTGTGGGATTCAGGGATTGGCTCCGCTTTTTCTTATGTTCTACCAAAACAGTTAAATCAACAAATAACTTTTCTCCTCCATGTTCCTAATAATAAATTTTCGTCTTAGGATCATGATTAAATGATCCGTTTGAATTTCAAAGTGCAAAAGAGTTTTATGATTTTTATTAAATCAGATCCTGATTTCTGCATATACCATGGTTTCTTTGTTTTAGTGGATTATCAACCTTCGTGAGTAATTTAGTGCTAAAGTCATTCTTGTCGAAGAAAGTCGGTGGTACTAGTAAACGCATTATTGGGAAATGAGGAGTTTCATAGCTTTTGCAGGAGTATCTGTCCAGTTCGAAAGTGAATGTGATAGCGTGATAGCAGTCAAACACGCTAACCACAATGCCACGGGAAATCCCCCCCGCCACAGCATATATCATTATTCTATATATTCAAATATCATTAATTTGCACAGTTTCTCATCATTCCCATCCTATCATGTCTTTTTTTACTTTTTCTCAAATTAATTGTTACAACTAGTTGTTTATGCAACTTATGATATTGAGGATAGGTTTTATTAAATTGGTACATTATTATTTTGATCTGATAATATATACAGGGTCACTCATAAATAGGTACTACCTTAAACATTTTTTAAGTTAATTTTCTTAAAAAATAAAGATGCCAGGGATTTTATTATTCCAGTAAAAGTTTATGCACTCAAAGCCGAATCTATTAGATATCAAGAGAAATATTGAATTTACTTTAAAATGCACTTATTGTATAAATTTTTTTCGTGGGAGTCTACTTATTTTTGGACTTTGATATTCCTATTTTTTGTTAGAGAGATCCAATGCTGTAGAACTTGGTCATAGACAATACCTAATAATACCCGTTTCCATTTTATAATGTTATACTATGAATGATATTTTGTTTAGAAGAAAATTTACTTTTTATAAAAAAAATTGTTAGGGATGTACTTATTTATGGATAACATATATATATATATATATATATATGCACACACACACACACACACACACACATATATATATATATCCACACACACACACACACACACACACACATATATATATATATATATATATATATATATATATACTCATACAATTATGATTAAAAGTTTATGCTGAAAGCTTTTTTAATGTGTAAAATCTTTACTTGCACGAAAATGTACGAATATCCCAATATATTTCATATATAAAACAAGATAGTAATGAAACAGGACTCAGAGCTCTGTGTTGTCGATCTTCAGGTGAGATAGTATGCAACATATCTGATTTTTATTTATATATAAAAAGTTGTTTTTTAGTATTGACCGTGATATATTGCCCTAGTTTCGGCTTTTCTAATTCTTGCCCACTGGCTTTATCTTTACTCTTTTCCTAATTAAATCCTAAATATTTCTTGAGATGGGTTCCAAACTGATGATAAAACACCGTATTTTATTTATTTTTTTTTTTTACCAAAAAATTCTTCGATCAAATTTTTGTGTTCAGTCTGTATTTTGTGCATTAAAAACCAAGAAGAGATTTGTTTATCTACTAGTATTACTGTTAGTACAAAGCTGTTATAGGTAAGATGTAAAAGCATTGCTAATATTCTGGAAATGACTGAGCTTGAACCTGTATTTGTAAGCACGATTATTATTATTATTATTATTATTATTATTATTATTATTATTATTCATTCTTCATCTTTCTTATTCTTGGCGTTTATTTTTTATCGCAATTCACCCAGATCCTCACTTTTATGACAACGAGGAACAGCGTGCATTTGAAACAAAAACAAAAACAAAATAAGCTCCTGTTCCTTTCTAACCTCTGTGAAGGCATTTTAGAATATATAAGAATACATTGAAAATCAGGAAGAAAAAGATTGTCAGGAATTAATATATTACATTTGTTACACAATGATAACATAAGAAGGAATTATATGAAAGCAAAAATTGATAATATACAACTGAATAGCGAGTGAAGGATATGAGGTGACAGATGAAACAGTTTACTAGAATAAGCGAATCCAGCAAACTGGTACAAACGGAATAGGAAGAGTTAATATAACTGTTTGAGAAAAGTGATCCACTGGAAATTGCGCAAAAGGTTAAAGTTTAGCCATGCTGGCAAATAAACGATGGAAGACGAAATTATCAAACGATTCAGGCCAACAAGGAAAAAATGGCTGAGAGCAAAGAACGAAATCGAAGTGAATTGAGGCCGATAATGCTGAGAAGACATCGGACAAACTGACCAATAAAAGAATGAATTACTGATAGAATACAGTTATTATCTAGATAATGTGAATTTATATCAAATGAATTTACTATAGAGATTTACAGAAAAACAGACACAAGGGATGGTCAGTGGTCAGGTATTAATGCAACAATTACTCACAGAAGGGTCTGTTATAAGTATGTTATTAGCAATGGTGTCGATTGTCAAAATAATAGTATGTATTTTGATAGTGCTACCGCATTTCCCGGCATACAGGGTGGAACGATAAAATTGTCGCCCTAAAAAAGATGACATGATTCCATTTCCGTTTATTGAAAACCGGTTTTCTTTTTTTGTTGCAGACCATCTACTAATTGGCCAGTTGTGTACAAATCCCAAGAGCGATAGGACCCTTCGATCATGTCTGAAAGTGACACAATGTTCAACGAGCAAGATCGGAGATGCGCCGCTGTACAACTCATGCTCTCTACCAATCCATGTTATGACAACAGGACCATTGCCAGCATCCTCAAAATGCAAATCCGGACGGTTCAATGCTTGAAGGCACAGCTCAACGCATGGGACGACTCTTCAGACGGCTATGGTTATGGTCTTTGGTGTGGTTTCAAGTGAGGGCCACATCATGCCACCTCACATCTTCGAAGTCGGCTTGAAAGTCAACACCAAAGTGTACCTGGAAGTGCTGAAGAGTGTGGTGATCCCCTGGTGCAATCAGGTGGCTAGTGGCAGACCCTGGGTGTGGCAGCAGAACTCGGCGCCGACCCACTAGTTCAAAGAGACGCAGGCTTTGCTTCAGAAGGAGTGCTACGACTTTGCACCCTTCTCTCACTGGCCTCCCCTCCCCCCCCCGACCTGAACCCGCTGGACTACTTCGTTTGGTCATACGTCGAGAACATCACCAACATGACCTCCCACAACACCAAAGCCAGCCCGATCACCGCCATCCGCCGAGTATTCGCCGAGCTCCAGCCGGCACTTGTGGAAAAGGCATGCTCCCAGTTCCGGATCCGTATCGAGGCGGTGATTGAGGCTGAAGGCGGCTACATTGAATAGATGTCATTTCTACTACATAATCAAGTTACCGGAATTGATTTTTTCGATAAAAGTTTTAAAATAAAGTTGTAGTGTTGTTTTCTTTAGGACGACAATTCTATCGTTCCACCCTGTACAAGACCCCCAAGAATAATTCTGTGTCGATATAATCATCATCATCATCATGTCGCGCCGCCAGCACGGATATCCCTGACCCTCTCTCGCCACTTCTCCCTATCATTCATCGCCTCCGGCAGGTCTTCAGGGTTACATCCTGTGTCCTCACATAGTTGCTGTATGTAAGTTCGTGCTGGTCGTCCTACTTTTGCACATCCGTGAAATTTGGAAGTATTGCAGTGAGTGGTAGTCTCCCAAATATCCTTGTAAATCATGCGTCTTATATGCCGGGAAATATGGTAATTATCCAATGGGAGTACGTATCCAATTTGAACACCCATCTTACTTGGAATTGAACCCCGACCGAAGGCTATGTAGTGATATGGACCGTGTACTCACAATGGACTTTCTTTTATTAGCACAAATAGAAAATTTTTTTCATTTGTTTTTGTTTTTGGTTTTTTTTTTTTTTGTTTGTTTTTTCAGGAGTTTTTTTTTTCCTGTTTTTTTTTTTTAAGTTGTTTTCTCATGATTTGTTTCAAAATCTTACAGTAAATGAATAGGACCGACCGAAAATCAAATTTATACAGACTCAACCATGCGTATATAGTTGAAAAAAATATCCTATCAAAACAAAATTTGTTCCAGAGACAAATAAAAAGAACAAAGAATATTGATAAAAAAATTATATGTGAAGAGAAAGTAAATATTACTTATGACTTTGCCAAGTTCGAAATGCAAACGCTGAAAAGTTTGTTTTTTTTTTCCCAAGAGAAGTCTAAATAATTGGCTTCTTGCTTTTATATATTCAGGACACAAAAGCGCGTATCGATGATCAAGCAGTCAGGGAAGAATAATGATCTTACTAAAAAGAAAAAAAATTCTCCATATAAAGACGAAAAAAAAACTGACAAAAATGCTTTGCAAGAACAACGGATGTTCTTATCATTGATATAAGCAAATATAGCCAACTCTTCGTTTGTCAGAAGCAGACGACAAGGCACTATTTTTCTTCGCGCATTTATATACGGCATTTTTTTTTTTTTTTACGGTTTCTTCTTTGATTTGATTTTCTTATCTGTCTCTCGAGAGAGCGCCATTTTATTTCCATTTCGACATTTTTTCTTTTCTTTTTTTAAAGCTTGCCGCCTATTGTCTTACTATGACATGTTGCAAGTGTTTTTGCACTGTTTAAGATCGCTTGCAGACGATTGACCGTAAAATAAGAAAAAAATAAAAATAGGAATAAAAAGAAGTAAAAAAATCCTTCTGACCTGTCCTGATAAAGAAAACACAACGGATTCCTCATTCCATAAAGAAATTTTAGGCATTTTCCACACACACACACACACACACACACACACACACACACACACACACACACACATATATATATATATATATATATATATATATATATATATATATATATATATAAGCTAGAAAGCAAATTTGTGTCACTGACACAAGAAGTTCGGTGGAAGATAAGATACGATAGTCGAATGGGGTTTATTATCCCCCAGTTCCTTCGTCTACAGAAGAGTAATCGGATGCTATCTTGTCAAAAGTTTTAACCGGACAACATACGACTGACACATATTTCTGCACGCACCCCTATATGTGTCGGCGTTATGTATAAAGACAGGTGTATGTACGTTTTCGTATGCATAACATACTGACGAACAAAAGTCCAGCTTCAATTTTATTGACGTTCAGAAACTTGTTGATTTGGGACGAAGAAGACAATAGCTGGCATGTGTGAATATTGATAAAGACTCTTCTTCCAGTGGCTGACATGGCCATGATTTCATTGATAACAATGATTGTGACATAAAAAAAACTCTTTGATGTTAACAGGGGGTTCGACGTTTTATGTCTGTCGTATTAAAAACCGACATAATAATGTCGTTGTTAGAAACCCCGATATTGCCATTTTGATTGAGGAATGTGATCTTACCATGCCGAGTCTAGAAATTCCCTGGGTAGATTAAAGTGATGGACAGGAAGACGGTGACAAAAAGAAACTTTTTGATTGATATTCGCTTAAAGGCCACTGAAGGTGGTCTTTAAATTTGACGTCATATCTTATTTATAAGTGTTCAGGGTATGATGCTAAATTGCATCGGATGGTGAGGCTCCAGTGCTGGAGCTTTGGGGAATGTAAAGTACCCCTTCATTGCCATTACTACCAGGACTCGGAGTGATAGTACCTGTTGGGGTCCTATTTATGGGTCAAATAGAAATATTTAATCGTTAACTATACTTGAAACCATTTACCTGAGCGCAAACCAATGACCGATGTCAAATTGAATTATTAGTATTGCATAGCAATACTTGAAACCATTTAACTATGTGCAAACAAATGAGCTTTGACTCGTTTGAAAAGGTTACTTGCAGCTATTCATTTACAAATCTTATATATTTGATATATGTATAAACAGAATTTAGCATTAAATAACCTATAAAGGTTGATATGCCATGTATCATAACCAAGTAACCATCTGGTAAAAAAGATATGTAATGATTAATACACAATAATTTTATAATTATCTTAATTGAGAAATTATACTGATCCGTGTGAGCGTGAAGAAAGAAAATACGTCATTATTATTATTATTATTATTATTATTATTATTATTATAGCGAGTTTTTCCTACCAACGTTAGTTGGTGATCTTTCACTGAAGTCTGAGTGACAGCAAGTTCTCTTTAGTCTCCAGAAATCTTGTTAGTTTTCCGTCCAATCTCAAAAATGCTGTAATTTGTTACGTGTCGATTCGTGCTCCGATTTCTAACGCTTCCCGTCTCCTTTCTAAGCCTTTGGGTACTTTTCCAAGTGCGTTAATCACAATTGCTATCACCCTAACCCTTCATGTTCCATAACTTTCTCAGTTCTCTAGTGAGGCGAAAGTACTTGTCTCTTTTCGCTTTCTTTGATTTTCACTCTGCGGTTCACTAGGACGGCAAAATCCACTTGACGACAAGTTCTCTTTTTTTCCCCTTCTTTTTTTAACTATCACTAGGTTTGGTCTTTTACCTGAAATTATTTAATTTTCATTTATTTTCCGTTTCTTACAATCCTTCACCGGGTCTTTCACTGGATTCTAAGTGACAGCAAGTCAACAGGACTCTTCTCATTATTCTGGCTGATCGTAACAATCCTGTTGATTGGATGTTTTTGATTCGTCCTCCGATTTCCAACTCTTCAAGTTTTTTTTCTAAGTTTTTGGAGACCGTTTCAAGTGCACCGACCACAATTGGTATCCCCGTCACTCAGGCTCCATGACTTCTTTAGTTCTCCGGCAAGATTATTATTATTATTAATAATTTTTCATACAACTGTAAGCTGGAGATCTATTTGAGTCCTAGAGACAGCAAGTCTCTTCAGATCTTCATTGCTTTAATCTCAAACTTGCAAATATATGCTCAATAATCCAATAATTACTTTATTGGGGAAATTATACTGATCGCCGTGAACGTAAATGAAGACCGGACTATTCTAATGATTAAACTGAAAATTCAATTGGAAACAACAGCAGTTAAACAAAATGTGTTTTTTCTTTTGCTACGTATATACCCGTGTATAAGTCGAACTCGCACATTGGTCAGCCCTTGATTAATAGCAATGAAATCATTAATTTATAGAATTCATTTTTGAAGTAAAAACTTGCTTCTAACCTTCCTATTATATTTATATTTGAATTTTATCAAAAATACAGAAATCATAGGCATATATAAAACCACGCTCTTTTCCATCAAGATTTTTTTAGTTCGACCAATACAAGAGTATATTCGGTACATAAAAAACCGGATTATTATTATAAAGGTGAGTAATATAAACTAATAAATTCAAGGAAGATCATGAATGCTATATTTATCTCACAAGCCTTTGTTAGTACTTCCCTTCCACATTTGAAACCCCAACTACAAAACCTTATGTCAAACCTTATTTCTACATATATATCTAAAATGTTGAGTCCAATGAATTTTCAGCCGAACTGAATAATCTTAAGTTACGAATATAATCCCTTGAAATGTTTCTCTTCACGAATTACAACGGACAAAAGCGAAAAATAATCCCAGTTATTTTCAAAACTCAGTTAGTTTTAAATAGCAGAGATACCTGATTCTGCCTGGGAAAGATATTCTAATGAAAACTGTATAAGTGTATCCCAAATGATGCCTGTGATTTGTACTAATAAAATTGGTTTGTATAGAGTACAAATTCAGTATTGCCTCACTGCGAAAAACAAGTTATGTAATCGTACAATAGATGGCACCAATGTACATAGAATAAAATCACTGTCAACAGACCTATAAAAAGATAATATTCTTTTTGAATGTTACCAAATAAATAGTTCAGAATGAAATAGAAAGAAATAAAAAGTCTTTTTTTTTCGGTAATAGAGAGTGGACCACCCTAGAATGATGTAAGCAATGATTACAGATTTGTATTGTATTTCGATTTCGAAATTTTATATCGAAATTTTCTCGGTCTGTAGTACCAAAAATTACATATTTTGGTATTTAATGACCTCGAATGACTACGTCTGTGCCTCCATTTGCAAAACCAAAAAATATTTTTTCACTTCAAATCAATTTCCTACGATGATAACCGTTACGCTAAATACATCTTCTTTTATATTAAACATGCTTATTAACACACACACAAACACACACACACACACACACACATATATATATATATATATATATATATATATATATATGCTGAGAGACAGAGACAGAGAGTCAGAGAGAGAGAAAGAGTACAAAAAGTTTAAATTGATAAAATACAATTGTTTGTTGCTTATCTACTGTTATCATTTCTGAATCGACTTTACTTGCTGCTCGGCATTGGTTGAAGGAAGAGAATTCCACCACCACCACCACCGAAAACGTTTCCTCGAATTAATCTGACGATGGTGAAAATTCCGTCGGACAATTTTTTCATCGATTTCGTTATGAACATTTCAAAAATACATTTAAAATATAAACACTTCTCATTTCGAAGGTAACTTAAAATCAAACAAGGGAACTCAACCAAATGAAGTTTTCAAAATCCTTGCTATAGTTTTATAAAGGCGAAACGAGTTGTCTTTTCAAAGCCAAACATGAAGAGTATAAACGAGCCTTAATCGAAGACGAAATAGAAAATTTAGCTATGGCTGATCATATATGGAGAGAGAAATGCCAACACTACACTCTCTGGAAATAGGTCCAAATTATGTGAATGCTGTGGAAACGTAAGCACAATAGAAATGTTTGTATATCGCAGACCAGCAAGAAATTCAACTTGCTGCGACTTTTGTTAGTCAACACGATTTAATTCTATAAAAAGATTTAGGAGAAACACCATGTAAAAAATCTAATTGATATGGTTTTTGTTTTGCGTTCTGAAGAAAGAAACCAGAACAAGAGTCCTTTTCCTTGCAGAGGTATATATTACATCTAAAGAAGGTCGGCACCGATGTTTCATGCGCCTAAATATACCCCCGCTTTGCACTAAAAGTGAAATTAGAGACTATCTAATGTCTATGCTTCTTTTGGAGTGTCCGTATTCTTTGAGCGGACACACAGATTTTGGAAATCAATAGTTAAAAAGATCCTAAAAAATAAAGAATTGTTTAATAACGTTTTATGGCCAAAATGTTAAACCGTTGACATGCGTAAATCATAAAATGTTTTGTCAAATTGTTTGAACACAAACGCTCAACAACACGAAAGTCTAAGATTTTGTTCCAGCTACCAGGATCCAGAAGAGACATTTTCATTTTCATTTTTTCATTTCCTTCTTTGGGAATTTTCATGCTTGTAAAATCTACAGTTTCCAAAAGAGAACAATAATTGAACATATTCTGTTGTTGATGACGTGTCTGTAAAGAACAATAACACAAGAAGTGTCGTGTCTTGGGGCTGAGATGATTACGTACTTCTAGCGAGCAAGTCGAGAATTTGAGTACAGAAATCAGAAGTCAAAATTTTTCACTGACTCAACATAGTCTAACGATCTTTAACTCGTCTCCTCCTCGACATTAGACTCTGTAATTATGATTGATTATGATTGGTTGATTTTAATGTCATATGAACCTGCATTGGATTATTTTATGGCTGAAGGTTAAGGAATTGCGTCCATTCGGCGTTTATGTATACATTTTTTATCTAGTTGTTTAACTTTTTTTGCGTTAGGCCCTATCGAAAACGAACAATTTTTAAGCATATCTCAGTAGAACTACTTATAATGGACCGGGGAGTAATGACAATGAATGGGTACTCCACACTCCCTAGATCTCCAGAACTGGTGCCTCAACTTCGGATACTGTTTACTGTCAAACTCAAGAGACCCTATTTCTTGAGGTGGGGACCTCTTACCCTTCTTCAGAGAATTCAGTTAGCGTATTCTTAGTGTTATAGACAGAGTAAACTGTTAGGATAAATATTTCTCGTCTTTTTTTTTAAATGATGTGTTTTATCTGTTTTCTTATAAATGTTATTAAGGAGTGTTGCCAACAAAGTTTTCATGAAACTGAAATTAAAAACAACGTTTTTATTGTCTGTAAACGTACGCTCACCCACCAAGCTATACCAGCAAATACAGATTATAATCGTCTACATTCGATTAAGAAAACTGATTTGAAGGGGAAAAACCATTTTCTTTAGTTTTCTATTTTCTATTACACACACACACACACACACACACACACACACACAGAAAGAAAATGGCTGAACAATTTTGGTTGGCATTGCTTTCACTTGAATTCCATTTTGAAATCATTAGCAGAAATAAAAGAAAAAAGGAAATCTTTATTTTATGGTGGAGAATCGTGAATCGTGAATTGTTGGTTAATGACTTCTTTTGACGATAGAGGGAGTCGCCATCTGGTGTGTGTGTGTGTGAGAGAGAGAGAGAGAGAGAGAAAGAGAGAGAGAGATTTGCCGCCCGAAGATTCAATTTCGATAAGGGATCTGGACAAAAAATGGTTCTGATTTGGGTCGACAGGAGGGAAAGAAGAAAAGGAAAAAAGGGAAAGATGAAAGATGAAAAAAAAAGAAAGAAAGAAAGCTGAAGTAGAAGATTCTTGAAGAAGACAAGAAGGAGGTGGTAGAGGTCAAAAAGAAAAAGAATGTAGAAAGAGATAGAGATAAAGAAGAAGAGGAAAACGATAAAAAATATTTGCTATAATAATAATAATAATAATAATAATAATAATAAGAAGAAGAAGAAGAAGAAGAAGAAGAAGAAGAAGAAGAAGAAGAAGAAGAAGAAGAAGAAGAAGAAGAAGAAGAAAGGATATTTTTTCAAAAGTCGGAAGAAAAACCAAAAATGTTATAAATGCATAAGAAAAATAAAGCAGAATTTTTTTAAAAAATGAAGAAAAAATAACAAAAATACAAAGTCAGAATATAAACTGAACGAAATGTTTAATCGTATTTTTTAAAGTCTTGGTCTATTGACAGTTACATGGGACATAGAATTAGAAAGATTTCCTTTTATAGTAAGCACTGTCACGATGGTTAATAACAGAGATTTTAAATTCGTCTTTTCGAATACTGAACAGGGCATTGTTCTTACCATTCCCCAGGGGAAGGTAGAAGAAATCATTTTGAATGAAGAATAATGTAATGATCGAAAACGAGAAAGAGGAATAAATGGAAGGAGATTTTTTTTTTTTTTTTTTTTTTTTTTTGAAGAAGAAGAAGAAGAAGAAGAAAATGGGGTTGAGAAATGAATAAAAATTTCAAATAAGGGGAAAATGAAATATTCTGAGAAAAAAAGATATAAAAAAAAGACGAAGGAAACGGTATGAAACGAAAAAATTTTTTTTCAATAGACGAAGAAATAAAAGAAATAAAAAAAGAAAAGAGAAAAAATTGAAAACTGGAATGGAAAGAAAAAAAAGAATTAAAAAAAGAAAACACAAAAGAAAAAAGAAAAAAGAAAAAGAAAATTAATGAAAGAAAGAAAGAAAGAAAGAAAGAAAGAAAGAAAGAAAGAAAGAAAGATAAATCCTATAAAGATGAAATTAAAACAAAGACTATAACCATTTCCAATGAGGATTTCGTTCTCAATACTGAAATCGATCACTCTGCCCAAAACATAATCGATTATTTTTCCTTCTTGAAAATGATTTGCTTTGAATATCGTGCAAAATACGTCCTGACTTTTACGTTTTTATTTCGTTTTAATTTCTCGATGAATTCACAAATATTATGATTTTACGAAAAACCAATGACATATTAATGATGAACAGGGTATTTTACTTTCTTTTGTTTTTTTCTTCACAATTTTCCTTCTTTCATTTTACTTCCCTTCATTGACTTTTGCTATGAACACTAATTTTGTTGCAATTTTCAAAAAAATAAAACATTCATTTCAAAACTCTTTTATTTACTCAAAAGAATCTTGATTTATTAACAAATAAACTTTCTTTAATTTATCAAAATTAAAAATCGTGTTTTTACGAAAAGTTGTTATAGATAGATACAAAGTAATTTTTAAAACTCAAAGCCACATTGGGAAAGAGGAGATTATCTTGTACAAGTTTTACAAGGGAGATAATCCTTATCATGAAATCATCTAACTTTCAAGTAACAACCAAAATTGCTAGAAATAAAACAAGGATAAAATTTTAGAGAAAATACTTGTTAGCTCTATCTTTCAACTTGTAAGCCTCCTTCATCTATGCTATCCTCTCTCTCTCTCTCTCTCTCTCTCTCTCTCTCTCTCTCTCTCTCTCTCTCTGTGTATATGTGTGTGTGTGTGCGTGCGTGCGCACGCGTGTGAGTACGCGCGTTCATTCCTCTGAAAATATCGGAATTGAAAGTTGATGCAAGAACATGTCCATAATTGAAATTTAACTTTACATATATTGATCTGTCGATATGAACAGTGTAATATAGACAGAGGGCAACTTAACTTACATGCAGATCTTGTCGTCTGGGGCTGTAAAATACACCGACTGCATCTCTGCAAAGGGGTAAAACTCTCCCAACGAGTGTCCTGGATATGACATTAAACAGTCTGATGGTGAGACTTCACTAATGCCTGAGCTTTGGGGAATGCAAAGTACCCGTTCATTGCCATCGCCCCGGTCTACTTTAGCCCAAAATGGTGGCACCTGATGGGAGCCTATCTATGGGTCAAATAGAACTGTCTGACATTTAAACTCTGTACTTTGACATTCAAACTGAGTGCAAATAAATAACATACTAAACGGAATTGCTTGAAATAGAACTGTTTGGTCATTTAACTGTGAGTAAACAAATGACTGATGTTTAATTGAATTGTTAGAGTTAAATACTTGAAAACATTTGACTGTATTCAAATTATTAATAGTAAATTGAATTATTCGTATTAGATAAAAATAAGTGAAACCAAATAACTGTATGAAAAAAATGAGCAAGGGCTTGTTTAAAAATGTTATCTACAAAACGTGTTTGGATATCATATATTTGATATATATGTATAAAAATGATTTGGTATTAAATAACCTACAATGGTTGATATGCCATAAAACGAAACCAAATCATATCAACTTACAAGCAAAACTAAAACTAATGTCTGTGGTGTCTGTCCCCAGAACAATGACTAGAAATTTCTTGTCCCAAACCAATTCGTTAGTTGAGCACCTTGTCGTAGTGCAAAGGTTAACAAATGTCATAGATTAATTACTTCTAAGTCATGGGATCGATCCACTCAAGACTCTTGTGGTTTGATAGTTTGCAGAATGAATAATAATCTCTATATAAAGCAGCTTATTCTGTCTAGAGAAATACTGTAACCTTTTTCTCTTAATGGCCCAGTCATCTGCAAGGAATCAATAAATAGAAAGTTGAAAGGTAAAAGATAAAGGCTGACGGGTAAAACGTTAAAGATACCACATAAAAAGTTCAATTATTGTTTTATATAAAATAAAATCAGAAAATATCGAGAAAAAATAATTTGTTCAAGCTAAAGTTAATACTGAGCCGGTCTTTTTATATTTTGGGAAGAGACAATGTCTATGAGATTATATGACGATATTTCAAATATTGAATTGTGGTGTTTCTAGCGCAATGGGCCCATCGCAAAGCGACTAAGGGTCTGCGTGAAGCGAGACTATCACAAAGCGATCAAGTCACCTGCAAAAAGCCGTACGAGGCATGGTGGATTCGCTAATAATAATAATAATAATAATAATTGCAAAAAGAAGAGAACTTACAGCGGACCACTGCGTGAAAATGAAAGTAAATGAAATGAGAGATAATTACTTAGATCTTGCCAGAGAACTAAAAAAGCTGTAGTGTAACGGTGATATCAATGTTAATAGGCATGCTTGGAATGGTCCCCACGAATTTAGAAAGGAGGCTGAAAGAATTATAGACCATCCGAATTATAGCATAGTTAACATTAGCCAGAATACTGAGGAGAGTCCTGGAGACCTGAGGAGACTAGCTGTCACTTAGACTCCAGTTAAAACTATCAACTAATACACGTGTGAAAAACTTACAAGAAGTATTGTGAAAAGAAAGATAAGTACCTCGACCTTGCTAGAGAATTGGAAAAACTATGGAACATGAGGGTGACGATTGTACCAATTGTGATTGGTACTTTTGGCACAGTAACTAAAGGATTACTAAAGGGCCTGGAGGACTTGGAAATTGGAGGACGAGTGGAGACCATCCAAGCAACAGCATTATTGAAAACGGCTAGAGTACTGAAAAGAGTCCTGGAGACTTGAGGAGACTTGCTGTCACTCAAACTCCAGCGAAAAACGCTGATGTGAAAAACTCTAAAGGAGTAAATAATAATAATAATAATAATAATAATAATAATAATAATAATAATAATAAATACAAAATCTGGAAATAGAAATTGAAAAAAATGTGGCAGCTTAAAACTACTTATAGTGGGAGATTGGGTATGAGCAAGAAAGGGACAGATAAATACATTTACAAAATACCTGGTAATCCAAGTCTATATGAAATACAAAAAAATTGCTTTGGAAGAACAGTTCATCTCCTTAAAAGAGTTCGATCAATGCGAAAAATATCACGCAAAATAGGCAGCAAAAAACATAAATGAAAAGTATACATATAATCACTACCTTCTCTCATGCTAGGTCTTGGGTAAAAACCCGATGAAGGATTATGAGATATCAAAAATAAAACTGAAAATTGAATAATAATAATTTAAGATAAAAACGGATCACCAAACCCATGTCAAAAGAACAGATTTTGTGTTAATTAACATAAAAAAAAGAAAGAATTTGCCGTCTCGTGGATTTTTCCGTTACAGTGGATCACAGAGCGAAAATTACAGAAAGTGAAAAGATAGACAAAAATTTGGAACTTGTCAGAGACCTAAAAAGAAACTGCGGAACATGAGGTTTAACGGTGATGCCAATTGTAATCAACATACTTAAAACAGTCCCCAAAGGCTTTGAGAAGCAATTTGAAATCAGTGGACGAATCGACATCATCCAGACTACAGCATGGCTGAGTTCTACCAGAAAATGGTGAAGAGTTCTGAAGACTTACTGTCACTTAGACTTTCGCGAAAATTCACCAGTTAAAACTGATGTGTGAAACTCGCACCGTGTATAAGGCATTACATCCCAGAGATGACGATGACAGACTATATGTGTGAAGAAAAAATAGGAGAGGATTTGCCTGCATTGAAGACAGTGTTGACGTATCAATACAACGACTTTAAGACTTCATAAAAAAGCGCGGAGAAAGGCTGATTACAGCCACCAAAAACAATACTGACAACACGAAAACCAACAAAATGACATTAACCAGAAAACAAAAATGGGAAGAAAAACAACTCTATAGGCGTTTTAAGCGACTAATAAGCAACATCTCACACAAGAAAACATGGACGTCGCTAAGAAAAGGAAACCTTATGAGACAAACTGAATCTCTTTTAATAGAAACACAAAACAGCGCCATAAGGACCAATCATATCAAAGCAAGAATAGATTAGTTGCAACAAAACAGTAGATGTTGGTTATGTAGTGATAGAGAAGAAACGATCAATCACATAATAAGTGAATGCAGCAAATTAGCACAGAAAGAGTATAAGACTAGATACGTCTGGGTGGGTAAGGTGATCCACTGGGAATTGTGCAAGAAATCTAAATTTGACCATACGAATAAATAGTATATGCACAGCCCAGCATCTGACTAGGAGAATGACACGCACAAACTCCCATGGGATTTTGACATACAAACGGATCACCTCATCTCCGTCAGACGACCAGACTTTATAATAATCAACAAAAAAAAAAGCTTGCAAAATTGTAGATTTTGCTGTCCCGGCTGACCACAGAGTAAAATTGAAAGAAAGTGAAAAGAAGGATAAGTACCTTGACATGACAAGGGAATTGAAAAAACTGTAGAACATAAAAGTGACAATTATACCAATTGTAATTGGTTTTCTTGATACGGTCACCGAAGGATTATTAAAGGGACTGGCGGACTTGGAAATAAGAGGACAAGTGGAGATCATCCAAACTACTACATTATTGAGAACGACTGAAAAGAGTCCAGGAGACTTGAGGAGACTTGCTGTCACTCAAACTTCAATGAAAGGCCATCAGCTGAGGCTGATGTGAAAAACTCTCAAGGAGTTTAATAATAATAATAATAATAATAATAATAATAATTTGATGATGATGATGATGATGATATGTCTCCTGATAATGAAGGTCATTTTATTGAAAAAAGAACAAAGAATCTTTTCCCACATTATGAGTGTTGTTGTTTTTTTTTCAGTCTTTAAAACTAACTTTGTATATGCACATACATACACACATACACACTCATCATCAATTGTTTGTCTGTTTGTTTGTTGTTTTTTTTGTTTGTTTGTTTATTTTTCATGTCGTCTATTCGCTTTCGCGCGTTTATTATCTTCCTTTTCTTTACCTTAAACAAACTTGGAAATTTTTGAATATCAAGGCGCATTGTCCGAACAGACGGACGAGAAAGTGGAAAAAAGAAAGAAAGAAAGAAAGAAAAAATAAGGGTCATTTCTGATTGGCTGAGCCGTGACAAGCCCTACTTCGTCTCAGAGTCATTAGTATGCAGTTAGTTTTTATCTGATTGCGTAGATCATTCAGCTTCTCTTGTTTCCTTTTCCTTTTTCGTTTTCTTTTTTCTTTTTTCTTTTTCTTTTTACGTCGATTTTCTCAGATCTGCAGGCGAGTTTTTTTATGCAAATTGTTTTCTTTTGTTAAAAGAGGAAAAAAGAGGAAGGAGGAAAAAGCATCGGGTTGTGGGAGGGAATTGTTGAAAGAAAGAAAGAAAGAAAAAGAAAGAAAGAAAGAAAGAAAGAAAGAAAGTAAAGTGAAGAAATGAAAGAAAAAGAAAAAATGTTAAAAAAAGAAAGAATGAAAATGAAGTGAAATAAAGTGAATAAAAGAAATAAAAAGAAAAGAAAAAGAAAAGAAAAAGAAAAGTTGAAAGAAAGAAAGAAAGAAAGAGATGCTTTTGTTTTTTAGGGATTTTTTTCCTTTCTTTTGAAATATTTCTCTCCAAGAACACTAATACCACCACCAACAACAACAGAAACAACGAAACAAAATCCAGAGTAATGATTGACTTTATACGAACAACGCAATTGATTCCTTTGACAGATGCACCATAAAATATTGGTGAGAAATAAGCCAAAAGATTAACCATCAATGTTTGAATCCTCGGGAGATCGAGGCATTAAGTAACGCAAACAGACCTCTACAACATGCAACAATCATTTGACCTTCTAATATAAATTACTGTCATTATTACTTAAATTATTCGAAATAATATTCCCATTTTTGTTTTATCGCTCCACTTCCGAATCTTCGACATCTCGAACCATCAATAAGTGAAAATATTCCTACAAAATAAATTAAACATTTGATGAAAGCTAAAAACCCACTGACTGATACACAGATAAAAACTATAAGAATGGGAATGTTTGTCCGGATAAACATGTTTTATAACAAGAATAAACCATTTAAGAATTTCCTCTTAAACAATGAGATCCTAACTGGGATTCGCATATTAGTAACCTTGAGCTAGATTAAGTTAAATCTAATATCTCTTTCTCTTTGGGTTGATGTTGCATGTTGTATCGTGGTGGTGGTAGGGGGGTGTATCTTGAGTATTGTTTGCCTTTCTCAGTCCTTCATCATCATCATCATGTCGCGCCGCCTGCGCGGATATCCCTGACCGTCTCTCGCCATTTCTCCCTATCATTCATTGCCTCCGGCAGGTCTTCAGGGTTACATCCCGTGTCCTCACACAGCTGCTGTATGTAGGTTCGTGCTGGTCGTCCCACTCTTGCACATCCATGTGCGGGGGTCCACAGGAGTACATCGCTTATGAGCTCGTCCTTGCTTCTCCAGCAGTGTCCTGCGTGTCTGGTTCGTCGAACTTGTATAGTTTTTGTGATGGGGGGCAAGTGTCCGTATAGTTGGAGTCTCGTGGGGTGTTGTCGCCAGGACTTGTTTAATACTGCTCTCAACATTCTTGTATAATTTCCGTCCAGCCTCCTCTCCAGCCGCTTCGTAAGCGTCCATGTGGTGCATCCATACAGCAGTATCGACACAACCGCTGCCTGGAAGAAACTGCGTTTCATTTTATCAGTTAGGTCCGACTTGAATGGGTCATCATTTTAGGTTCATGCCTTTTAGAGTAGTGCTGGTATAAAGATTATTTTTGGATAAAGGACATGATTTCCCTGTTAGAATGAAACGTCAAAAAGATGTTTAAGAAGTGAGATTTTTTTTCTATTCAGACAAAATTTCGCTGGAATAGGAAACTTGTTTTGCCTATGGCTTGTGCAGCATCAAAAATTGGAAATTCGGTATTCCTTCTTCATGATATTCTTTTGTTGGTCATATTGGCCACTAGTGGGATGGAGTCAAAGAAAAAATGGCCAGAGGTTGTTATCATATTTACCAACCCCTCCGCTCGGGCAGGATATGACACAAGGTCAGCTTTTAAGCGGAGTTTAACAGGGTTGAATTCAGAGTTGTCCTTCTCTTAGACTAGTTGCCTCACCAAGGTTGAAGAACTCAGTCTGTCCTTCTATTTACACATAGCTGAAGGGAGAATAATTGGATTCATACCTTTCCCAAGGGTATTAGTGCAATGTGAAATGCGATCAGTCTCGTCCAGGATTTGAACTCAGTGTCGCCGTGTCCATTTCCTACGACGATAACCATTACACCACGAGCCAGAGGTCGTTATTAACTTTGCTAAGAAAAACAAGAAATGTGCGACCAACAAAAATAACTAAATATAAATTGGTAAAAGCGAAATATTTGCCAGGTTGTAAGAGACAGAACTGGTGGGTGTAGAGCAATTTGATGTAAATATCTAAATTATTATTATTATTATTATTATTCATTCATTCATTCATTAGAGCTTTTTGCATCTCCTTAGCCGATGGTTTTTCATTGGAGTCTGAGTGACAGCAAGTCTCCTCAAGTCTCCAGGACTCTTCTCAGTATTCTGGCCGTTCTCAATAATGTAGTAGGTTGGATGGTCTCTGCCCGTCCGCCAATTTCTCCAGTCCCTTTAGTAATCCTTTAGTTACTGTTCCAAACGCACTAATTACAATTGGTATAATTGTCACCTGCATGTTCCACAGTTTTTTCAATTCCCTAGAAAGGTCGAGGTACTTATCCTTCTTTTCACATTCTTTCAATTTTATTCTGTGGTCAGCCGGGACAGCAAAGTCGACTATTTTGCAAGTTCTCTTTTTTTTTTTTTTTTTGTTGATTATTATTAAGTATTCAATTTTCGTCTATTTCTCTGGTTTCTTTTGTTCTACTTCAAATTCTTTTACTTGTTCTTTTTTCTTATCTCGTTTTCTTCCCGTTCTTTTTTTTTTCTCTCTTTTCATCGTTATTTTCCTCTTTATTTATAGATAGATTTATAGATAGATAGATAGATAGATGATTTAAGCAAAGTTTTCTAAATGTGGATTGAATTCATTTTTGCATCAGATATTTAGGTGTTAGAGCACTTTCGACTGGAGTTTAAATCAACTTCAGAAAAGGCTTGTTTTTCATTTTTGTAATCAATGTTTTCAGTGTTTAAGCAGTAAATGTAAATCTAAAAATCAAATCCTGTGTGAGGGAATTAGTTCAACAAGAGATAAAAAGAATTAGTTTCATCCGGGGTTTTTGTGCCATTTCTTATAATGACGATTACGTTCTCCAAACACACACACACACACACACACCAAAGTGAAATAAATATATCATTATAAAACCGTTTGTTTCTTAAATCAAAAAAGTGCTTGAATAGTGACCAGCGGAGCAGGATAAAACCTAGAATGAATTGATGTTTACTCATGACTGTCTCATGGCCATTAATTTCATGTATTTTTATAAAAACAAAATATATGAAACTAAGTCATGAGACTCACACGAGGAGATGAGTAAACAAACAAGCACACACACACACACACATATATATATATATATATATATATATATAAGGACAGACACACAGATCCATCATTGTATGGAATATTATTTGAATAATTGTAAAGTTGTCATGGACTTTTAAATATAATTCACTGATTATAATTTTATTATCATTTTCACTCAATGCAAGTTTGTTTGTTTGTTTGTTCACAGCAGTTCTAACTGGAGATTTTTCACTGAAATCTAAGTGGCAAGGAATCTTCACAGGTCTGCTGGACACTTTAAAGGATTCTAGCTGATTTGAACACTGCTGTGGTCTGGATGGTCTTGATTCTTCTTCTGATATCCAGTTCTTCCAGTGTCTTTTCCAGGCTTTAAAAAAATCGTTCTTTGACAAGATCCAGTAATCTATCTTTACGCCTTTGTTTATTTTCAATCAATGGACTGCTAGAAACGGCAAAATCCGCTTGATAAGTTTTCTTTTGGTTAATTAACATTAGGTCTTTCGGTGATTTGATTGCATTTTAAAGTCACAAATATATTTATGTCTTTCATATTATTATTATTATTATTATTATTATTGAAAGTTTTCCTTAATTTTCTACCCTATAAACTCAGAGAACCAAGTTCATTCCATGGACTTGATTCGATATTGGTGACGTGGGCTTTATTTCATTGTAAAGAATGCCAAACAGGACGATCTCTTTTTTAATAATAATAATTGTTATTATGTTGGTCAGACGACTAGACCTAGTGACATTCAACAAAAAATTGATAACCTGTTAAATAAAGGGCCTTGCCGTTTCGGCTGACCACAGGGTAAAACTTAAGGAAAGCAAAGAGAGATAGGTACCTGGACCTTGCTTGGGAGCTGAAGAAACTATGTAACATAAAGGTGATGGTGATACCAATTGTAATCGACGCGCTCGGTACAGTCATCAAAGGACTGGTAGGGTGACTGGACGATTTGGAAATATGAGGATGAGTAGAAACCATCCAAATTGCAACATTGTTGAGATCGGCCAGAGTACTAAGAAGAGTCCTGGAGACTTGGGAGACTTGCTGTCACTCAGACTCCAGTGGAAAACCATCAGCTAACGCTGGTGTGAAAAACTCTTAAATGAGTAAAGTAGTAGTAGTAGTAGTAGTAGTAGTAGTAGTAGTAGTAGTAGTAGTAGCGCTATTTTTTTTAATTTGAGTACTATGCATAAAATAAAAAGAAAGAATATATATATGTATATATATATGATTCAGGCCAATTATTATATTCAATAATTCAGCTATATGGAGTGAATTTTTTTTCTTCTTCTTCTTCCTTCACTGGGATCGTCTCTTTGATGTCAGCTTTCAAAGGGCCGACGATGTCATTACCTGTTTATCTATGTAACATTAATATTCAACTTTACAAGACGCATGAAACAAAGACAGAAAATAAAATAATTACAAACGGCGCTGTTTGGGGGTCAAAAAGCCATTGAGGATGTAAAGATTTTTTTTTTCTATGCCGAGATCATCAGATATAACAAATTAGAGAAAATGAAACGAAAGCAAAAAGGAAGAAAAAGATAAGAAATTGATAAAAAGAAAAAAAAATTATTGAAAGACTTAAATAGACATTCATCATCTTTTCGTTGTTTTTTTTTTTTATCTTTTTTTTTTTTTTTTTTTTTCCTTTTTCTTTATAATACACAAATAAACGGTAGCGTGCAAGATTCTTAATTAACCCTTTTCAATTTTTGCACAATTGTTTTTTTACACCCTGTCATTTTATCCTAAAAGTTTTATATAGTATTGTCTTTCCGTATCCAGTAAATTCATCGTCAGTAAATTTATCGCAGGTAAATTATTTATGGCTAAATTCAGAATTTAATCATTACTTTTAAGAATTTAATAAAGAAAAAAGGAGTCAGGATACTTCTATAATCAGAGCAATTAATCTGATATGATGAATTGGGATGAATTGACCGACGAAAGATTTACAACTTGATGAATTTACCGACGAGAAATTTACCAGGAAACCTGTTTTTTGGGGGGGGGTCCTTCAGTTGTTCTATTCTTTCATGAAGCAATTTCACCAAACATATTTTGACTAATCACTGATCCCATTGCCTGATTTGGTCAGGGGGGACACTAATCATACGACGTGACTTGGGTAAGAATACCCTGGTGAAGCCCATCCCTCTTCAGCTCAACAACAAATAAGCAAAATTAAAGCGTGGAATCGAAAAACTGATAGAAAGGTGGTTTTAGACGGTGTAATATGATGGCCACTTCTTTGAATGTTCTGCTTCTTTTGTTGTAACTTGAAGAATAAAGCAAATAACTTCCCAAAATATCGCAAAACTTTTGTCTCACCTTTGTAGTTTAAAGTATGAGAAATCTAAATATGTGATATATTTGCTATTAATGATTGTGAAGTTAAACCTATAATATGTCTTACAGCAACGTCGATAAAATATCTTTTTTATTCTTGTGATGGTCTCTGCTGCCCAGGAATCAACCTATGTAACAGTGTATCGATCTAATTTTAAAGATTTAATTCCAATACCAAAAACATTGGCATAGACTTTAACAGAATTGATAAAGATTGAAGTGCCTAATCTGAAGAACTAGGATCCAAACCTTGGCACAAAAATGGATTATATATATGATTTCTCTATAAGAATATTTCATAAATATCCTTCGCGGACATTTTTGTGGTCTCTTCCCGGTGAAAAAATAGTTTCGCGCTGATATCAACGATTTTTCTTTTCTTCTCTCTATTTTGTACGTAATCGTTGCGCAACGAGGTTCATTTTTAACCAGAATTCACTTTTCCTTCTAGCGGACTGGTTGCTTAACCAAAGCTAAAAAAAAACCTATTCTGCCCTACAATTCCCCCAAAGGTGATTGGAGAAGGGACGGATTCATGCCTTACCCAAGAGTATTAGTGCATATTTCCAGGACTTTTCTAAGTATTCTGGCTGATCTTTGGTTTTCGTCATCTAAGTCAAATTTTAGTTGCTTGAACAATTTCCAAATGATATCCCCTTATGGTTACTTTTGTATTTCTTTTGTGCAAGTTTACTGCATTCGCTTATTATGTAATTAATCGTTTCATCGCTGTCACCACATGACATACACTTGTTATTCTTTTGCTTGTTATCAATTTTTGATTTGATATAATTGGTCTTTACGGTATTATTTTGTGTTACTCTCAAGAGATTCAGTTTCTCTCAGAATATTTCCACTTCTTAGTAATGTCCCGTTTATCTCATAAGCAATATCTTTGATTTGTAGCTTATTCAATTGTTTTCCTTTTCCTTTTTATTTTCTAGACTTTTTGTTGTTTTTCTGTTTGTCCTAAAGTTAATTTTATTGCTACTGTCATTGCTGACTACTGTTGTCTATATTTCTTCTCTTTTGTATATTTCTAAAATCCCTAAATTGCGCCATCAGTGCAATCGTCAATAGCGACGAGTTATCTTACTCCTTCTCTTTCTCCTTTTCTTGACATATTGAGTCTCTTAATGTCATCTCGTCATCAATTTATCTTGTTATACAATGCATTTGTCTGAGTTTCTCCATTGTCTATGTTAAGAAGAGTCCAGCTTATCTAACAAGGGAAACTTATTGATTCTTTTGATAAGATTTCCGTCGTATAGTTTGGTTTCAATATGTTTTTTGTTCTTTTGAAGTATTCCTTTCTAACTTTTTCTTTCATCTTGATATCCGCATCCAATATTCCCAGGTATTTGTAATTTGCTTTTTCTCAAAATGTTCTAATGAATTCTTGATTGAATGCTTGTATTCCTTTCATTTTTTTCGTCTTTTCTTTTTCATTAGAAGTATTATGCGTTTTTCGCCAAAATTCTATTACAATATTTTGACTCTATAATCTTAGAGTTTGTATAATAGTTTCTAGTTCTTTTTCATTTTTGGTAAATATCTTAATATCATCTATACACATAAGGTGGCTTTTCTTAGAGACTTTCTAAATTTGTAACCTTCCGTGCATTTTCTTAATTTGTAATTGAGTGGCATCGTTTCAAATAATTGCGATGAGAGTGAGTATTCTATGCATTTAGAATAAAACAAAATTTAGCCACAAATCATTAATAGCGTCTTCAAAGGACAACATTTTGAGCCCCAACTGCTGTCATCGAGCAATATTCAACACTGAATCGCATGAAACTTTAGCGAATGCGTGCATGGGTCGGACCATCGGTTGCAGGGTTTGGAAAAAAAAAAACACCGACCGATAATAAGAATTGTCGATAAAACGATACCTTTTTTTAGAGAATGAAATCGAAGCAAGTGTGCCGAACTGGAAGTGATGAAGATTTTGCCAGAGTGGCGTTCGAACGTGATGAGAGCTGACCCAGAAGTCAATCGAGGATGCAGACAGGATCGAAACGGTTGGAATATTCCTCCCACATCACTCTTTCACCACCTGAAATGCACTATTGAATTTCCAATGTAGACATACATGTACGTGGAGAAGGGGCGTTTTGCACAAGACGGAATAATAATAATAATAATAATGGTGGAAGAAATAATTTAAAATCAAAAATAAAAGAACATAGAAAAAGAATGAAAGAGAGAGAAATGATTTCAGTCGGGTCGATGGTTGCTGGCAACCAGCAGATAGGATCAAGGCAGTTAAAATCGTTTCGACAGCCAAATTTCAATAATAATTGGTTGCATGTGCTTTTCGCAATTCTTCGAGATTATATCAGTGGCCAATGGTTGCATATTACGTATTGATCACTGATTAGTCTTGCTGAAAAAAAAAGAATGATGGTAACGAGAGGCTTTGAGGGGTTCTGGTCAAAAGCAGAAGAGATGGGGGGAATCGTGATGGTAGAAGACTGCTGGCAATTAATTACTCGCTTCTTATATGGAAACATCCAGAAATGTAGAAACAAACGAGAAACACTACGTTACATATACGAAATATATATGTGTGTGTATGTATGCGTGTGCCCCCACCTCTCTCTCTCTCTCTCTCTCTCTCTCTCTCTCTCTCTCTCTCTCTCTCTCTCTGTACTTCTCAATAATTCTGAATTTTGTGGTCTTAATCTCCAACAATAATTTTGTTGTTTCATATATATATATATATATATACATGTGTGTGTGTGTGTGTGTGTGTGTCTGTGTGTGTGTGTGTGTCTGTGTGTGTGTGTGTGTGTGTCTGTGTGTGTGTGCGTGTGTTATAAACGAGTATTTTTTCCAGCATTGTAAACTGCATTGTTTGGAAATGGTTTATAGCAAAAATTATTTCAGTCAAACAAAAATATGTTTTGAGGCTATTTAAAATGGCAGCAAATCAAACAGATTACTCCAGACTTGAACAGAGGTATGTCATTAAATATTTTTAGTAGTTGAGAAGTACAAACTATGTAAAATTTACTGAAGAATGTCTGATGTGTATAACATGGGTTTGCCACTCCAAGCCTGTGTCGAAAAGACAATTGATAGAAAGGAAATACAGTGACTCTCCGGTATAGAAAAGGTTTCAGTCGCAGCATTAAGTAAGGAAATTTATGCTGACCCTGTTCTGGGATATGAAAAGACGTACCACTATCGATTTTCTCGAAAAAGGTGCAACCGTAAATAATGCTTACTTTTGCCAACTCCTTCAACAAAATTCACATTATTGAATTACCTTTATATATATATATATATATATATATATATAATATCCAGTCTGCGTCCTAAGACAGTGGGTGTGCATTATTCTTGTATAGAATATATGAGGAATATCATATAAATCTATGTGAGTGCTTGATGTATATCTATTGTTACATCACTTATCCCCTCGCAAATATATAACAAAATTCACATTCAGAGCGTATATAGTGTAATCGGATGGAAACTCCAACCTGGTTAAGTTGTCATTATAAATTTATTTCGCCGGAGAATATTATTATACTCTCTGTCTCATCAGATAAAAAGTCATCTGATGAGACAGAGAGTATAATAATATTCTCCGGCGAAATGAATTTATAATCACAACTTAACCAGGTTGGAGTTTCCTTCTAATTTCACAATATATATATATATATATATATAGTGTGTGTGTGTGTGTGTGTGTGTGTGTGTGTTAGTCACTGAGCGTAACTTAGATTTTGCGCAAGTTTGGGCCAAGACACCAAATGAAGATAGAACGTTTTGTGAGCAAGAACAGATTAATGCATGCATATATATATATATATATATATATATATATATATATATATATATATATATATATATATATATATATATATATTGGGCTGATGATAGCATTGGCTAGAAAATACTAGTTACCATTCAGTCTTTATTAACGCAATCATTATATGCTCTATCAACGATATGAAGCAATTTTTATTGATATACCAAACACTCCAATCACCCGATACACACATACATATATATAGAGAGAGAAAGAGAAAAGATATATAAAATGAATTGTGACAAAAGAATTATTTTCGATAGTTTTGTAGAGAAATATTTTAGATCATTATTTAGACCTTCGTAAGGATCCCGCTTTTTCTTGTTACATCATTCGAAACCTCGTACAACAACGGCTGTTGCTCCTGTAAATGAAAGTCTGTTAACACGTTTAATTATTAACTAAGTTTTGCGGAGAAATGGGAAACAGGCATTAGGTTACTTACACTACCAACTGTTACTTAAGTAATCACCCATCAAAGTAATGAAAAGGCTCGTGGCTGCTTAACTTCGGTGACCTTGTGGGAACCGCTGCTTTCAATGTAATTCGACCGTAACTCATGTAAATGGGTGCTTGGCTAGAAATTAAATAAAGCCTTGATAAAAATTGTGTAGCTGAGGTTGCAAATACAAATTGCAGTTAAAAATGGAAATTATTTCTTGGTCTAGCGGTTAGAGTGCTCGCCAAATGCCCGGGAGACCGGGGTTTAATCACAGGTCGAGTCATACCAAAGACTCAAAAAATGGCACTTGATACCTCCTTGCTTAACACTCAGCATTAAAAGGTACAGGTCAACGGTAAAATGGAACAAACCAGGGAAAGGAGTTGCGCCCTTCTCTACACCTCGGTGTAGTAGCGATTAAAAAGGGAGCCTTCGGGTCACCCTTAACTAGTTTTTATTTCTCTTCTTAGATTTACTTCTTATTTTTTTATATCGCTCAATTTTTTCCTTTTTCTTTCTTTTTCTCTTTTTCTCTTTTTATTTTCTTCCTTTTTTTCTCTGTTTTTTTATCTTAAAATCAAGGAATGATTCCGTCTTCCGGCCCTTAGCAGATTTTTCTTTAGTTCACTGAGTACACGAATCGTTTTTTATTTATGTATTTATTTTTGTTCGCTTAATTTTTATTATGACGAACATATTTATTTATTCAGGCTTAACAAAAATGGATCATGTCCGAGAAAATTTCATCAGATTTTCTTTTTTTACTTTTCTTTTCTTAGTTTTGTTTTTTTTTTATCATTATTTACATTCATTCATTTCTTTGGTATTGAACTATAAAGGACCGAAAATACTTAACTGTCACCTTCTTTAGTGGTTAATATTTGTTTACCAGGTTATTCGTTTAAATTCCTATGAGCTGTAAAACAAAAATACTTTTTCATCGACAGTTAATTTTGGATTATAATAATAATATCAATAATATTATTGACCCGGAAACTTGAGTTTGACGAAATTAAATGCATGATCTTCATACAGTTGAAAATCATGAAATTAATCACGAGAAACTCAGACTAAAGAACTAAAAGATTTTTTGATTATATATATTTATATATATATATATATTATAAAAATGAAAATAAAAAATTCAATTCTTTGGTGTCATTATAAATTTATTTCAGATTTATGATGACCCTCTTCAGATGTTGAATGAAGATATCGTTAAGTATTTGAATATCATTTATAATGACACAAAAGAATTGAATTTTTTTTAAATTTTTATATATAAACATTTTGGCTCTTTGCGTGAGTTTTGTTCTATTCTTAATCCCAAACGAATTATACGTACGTCGATAGCCTTTGACATCGAAAACTCCAGTTGGATACTCCTATATATATATATATATATATATATATCTGTGTGTGTGTGTGTGTGTGTGTGTGTGTGTGTGTGCAGGGTGTTTAGAAAAATTAATATCATTTGAAATGTACTGGACATTTAAGAAAAATTATCATTTCGTAATAACTCGACCAATTCTCGTTAAAATGATTTCAAATCTTAACTGAATGTTTGGAAACAACTTGAAATTCTGTTTAATGATTAAACGTCTTTTCTTTTCCTGTGAATGGAAATTCTATATCTGAAAAGAAAAAAAATGCATGAACATTAAATATAAGATTTGAAGTTGTTTCAATCCATGGTGTTAAAATTTGAGATCATTTGAATGGGAATCGGCTTAAGTTATTGGATTTTCAATTTTTCTGAAACACACTATATATATATATATATCACAAAATATATATATCACAATATATATATATCACAATATATATATATCACAATATATATATATATATATATATATATATATATATATATATATATATATATATATTATTTAACGCTAAGTCAGTCGGTGGTAGGAACGATTTTATTTTCGGATTTTCTTCCTCCAATATCCATGTAATTCAAAATCCAAAAGAGAGTTGAATGTAAAATAATAATGAATTAACTTACAGAGCAAATAATTCCATATAAAAGAAAAAAAAATTACTCATATTTTTTGTAATTATATTTATTTCAGCAGACCGTATGTTTTTAAAATGTTTGATCTGCTTCTTCAGACAAAGAAAAAGATCTTTTCTTTTTTTTTCTTTGTCTGAAGGTGCAGATCAAACATTATAAAAATATGCGGTCTGCTGAAATAGATATTATTACAAAACATGTGAATAATTTTTAAAGGTTTTTCTTTTATATGTATATTTGTTCTCTGCCTGATGATTGT
>OY757922.1:2960851-3050851 GCA_963585895.1 Sepioteuthis lessoniana | reverse complement strand
GAAATTTCGACCACAATTACTTTGATGTCGCAGTCCAGCACATTCCTCACTAGGCCACTGAGACTCCCCTCTGGGATATATCGATGCCTCAAGTTAAAAACCGATATTCAAACGCTGATCTTTAAGGTTGACAGACCAAACATAAATAGAAGATTGGCACAAAACAATCTTTACTACAATTGTTTCAATTTACCAGAACTTTGAGTTAAACCATATTACGGAAACACACACACATACACACACACACACATCTATATATATATATATATATATATATATATATATATATATACACTCACACATATATATGTATATATATATATATATATGTATATATATATATATATATACACTCACACATATATATGTCTATATATATGTATATACATATATATATATATATATATAGACATATATATGTGTGAGTGTATATATATATATATATATATATATATATATACTCACACACACACACATATATATATATACACTCACACATATATATGTATATGTATGTATATATATATATATATATATACATACATATACATATATATGTATGAGTGTATATATATATATATATATATATATATATATATATATATATATATATATATATATATATATATTATATATATATATATATTCTGTTAGGAATTATTGCATTACTTCCTGATGACTTTTTAAACAAAATATTGATAAAATAAAATATTACAAAATTCAGTGTTTGAGCCCCAAATACTTTTCCATCCGCCAGAAATATTTATTTGTATGTTAATGACTAAGGTGAAAAATAGCAAAAAAAGGTCAGTGGGTAACGACAAGAAATGTAGAAACCACGTTTACTGGTTACAAAGTTTTATTTCATCAACCCCTATCCCTCCCCCAGATAGATTTCACTGTATCACTGACTTTGTAATTATTAAAGTGAATAAAAGTTTTTTATCAAATTTAATTCATTTTTCCTTCGTATGAATTGCATAAACCAGAAGCTTAATAATAATTCTAATGATTATTCTTTTATATTTTCAAACTTTTTCTTAGATGAACGCAGTAAGATTATTTTACACCAGATTTTAAATAGAAAGGAACAGCCTTTTCAAAATAGCGACTCTCACTTGAACTCGAACTCTGTGGAAAATATACTATAATAAATAGATCCCTAAAGAGGATCGGACAAGAAAATGATTTTTCATCATTGCTCGGTATCCTCATAAACTTTTCGATTGTCAAGTTACATTTTTTGAACTGTTTCGCAATTTCCATCTATAAAGTCATTGATTCACTTTAAGAATGATGGTCAATAAGACAGTCTCATAGATTGTTGCCTAGCTAAGTGAGATTGATCTACATTTAGTGCTCAGACGTTGTGAGACTGTGTCAGACTAAGCTAATCTTAATACATCTATAAAATATGTAAGACTTTGAAAAAGTCAGGATCAAACACTGCTATTAATTGATTGATTTTCTATGTGGCCATTATTCTGAGAAGAGTGTGTTTTATTGGAGAATATGAACCTACATACTTTGCGAATAACTTGACCAAGGTTTTACTAGTATTCAAATATTCTCTGTAGATGTTGGAATCCAGGAAACGATAATAACAGCTAATTTGTATTCAAAATCAAATAATAGTAAACTAAAAATAAAATTATGTAGATATATAAGTGGGTTTCTTTTTTACTGCTACATATTTATATTTTGATAATGAAGTTCCAGTCCTGAAAAGTTTAATAATAAACAATATCTAATAAAATCCGTTTTAATTATATAATGTTCGTTAGAAATAACCAAATCCCACTATCTTTAGTTTAAAAGAAATTTAACTTTTTATAAAAAAAATATTGTCTATTTATTTGCAATAGACATGCACCCACACACACACTCTCTCTCTCTCTCTCTCTCTCTCTTTTTCTCTCTCTCTCTTTCTCTCGTTTCCTCTTCTTCCAACCCCCCTCTCTCTCTCTTAATATATATCAAGTTGAGTCATAAATAATATCCGTTTTTTTGTAACTAGGCACTTAAAACTTCCAATGTTTTAAATGCAACCGTAAATTACTTGTTTAATCAGTGCCTTCATCGGTCGTTTTTATTTCAGGAGTGAAAGAATGTGCATTATCTTTTAATCTATGGAGGTGCCCGTGGTGTAATGGTTATCGTCGCAAGAATTGGACACGGCGACACGAGTTCAAATCCTGGACTGATTGCATTTCACATAGCACTAATACCCTTGGGAAAGGTATGAATCCAATTATTCTCCCTCCAGCTATGGGTAAATAGTAGGGCAGACTAGGTTCTTCAGTCATATCCTGCCCGAGCGGAGGGGTTGGGTAAATATGATAATTTAATCTATGATCCCAAGCCTCTAAAAAGGAGAAATTCAAAGTGTATATTCAAAATGTAATGTTGTAGGAGTTTCAAAATAACAAAAACTCTACAGAAACAGTGGAGAAAATCTATAATGTTTATGGCCAACATGTCATTACTGACCACCAAGTCTGAGATATATTTTCAAAGTTTCATTCTGGTGATACGTTACTGAGAAATGAACCCAGACCAAATCGTTCATCAGACTTCGATCAAAATGCAATCCGCTCAAAAGTACTTAAAACTTTTTTCACTTGCCCTCTGCACATCCCAATCTACAATCTGCCATTATTTGAAAAAGACAGGAAAAGAAAGTAAGTATGGATTTGGGTCCCTCATGAGAAGAATGAAGAGACTTGCATATACATTGTGCCAAGTCTTCTTTCACGGCAGAGAAATGACCCATTTCTCAAAAATATAATTACAGGTGACAAAAAAAGGATCTTTTATGACAATGTTCATAGCAAAATTCGCAGACACTCAATGTAGACCTATACTCTTAACAGCTGAAATATATACACGACAATCTTCAAAGAAAACGCCACACAATCGTCAATAGAAGAAACGTATAGCTTCTTTCTCTTGTATAGCGCAAGGACACATTCAGCATGTCACACAGGAAATAATATTGGATTTAGGCGAGTCTATTCTACGGCATATTCACCAGATCTTGCACTAAGTAATTGCCATCATTTTAGTTCTCTACAGAATGGTCTGAATGACAAAAAATTATCTCAAGAAGATCAGAGGAAAACGTTTGTGAAAAATTAATTGAGCTCGAAACCCGTTGAATATTACTTGTGAGGAATCAACAAGCTTCTTGATAAATAGCAAGTTGGGATTCAAAATAATGGCGAATATACGATTGATTTTAATTAACAGTAAAATCATTCATGAATGAATTATATTTTATCAAAACGAAAATAATATATATATATATATATATATATATATATATATATATATATATATATATATATAAAGTATTATAGTAAAGTTATTAACACTAAACATTCGTTACTTTAAGGTTCACGTGTTTTACACAATCAGCAGACATAAATATGATTCAAAGTGTCTTTAATTCTACTTTATATGGGTCTTGTACCTGTTCTACCATAAAAACATCTTTTTATTCAAAAACCTCTTATTTGCATTTCTGGCACCATTATATATATATATATATATATATATATATATATATATATATATATATATATAGGAAATAATTAAGATGTGTATATAAAATTGCCAATCAATTTTTTTTTTTTTTTGCGTTTAAACCACATTTTTATTTTTCTGAAAATAAACATCGCATACAATAGATATGCATTGTTTTCTTCTATCTTCAATATTCAGATAATACAAAAATACTCCTATTTTTATTTTTTATGCTCGCTGATATGACTGCTTCCATAAAACAATCAAGAGTGATGTTTTTTAATAAAGGTGAAAACTAAATTCTCCTAATGACATTTAATCACAAAAACAGAATGTCCATTTTAACTAACCAAAACTTTACGTTTAATATCAAAATCTAAATTGAAAATTCAATTTTATGGGGATTTTTTCTTTTCTTTCTTCAAGTGTTTGCTCATCTGATAAACCTATAAAAAATCATTTATTATATTTTGCTTTCCATATTCTTATTCTCCACAAGAATATGGATGCTAAACAAAATCAAATGTCCTGAATGTGACAGTAAACAGTATCTGGTGGTGAGGATCTAGTTCTGTAGATCCTGACTGTATGGAATGACACCGAACTAGTACCTGTTCGAATCTAATCTAGGGGTTAAATTGATCTATTTCTTTAAAAAAATATTCGTATTCGTTAAGAAACAACTTCGCAAAAAAATAAATATGAACGTACAGTGAAGGCTATTCCTAAACCGCTATGCATAAAATAATCCTAGACAGATTGACGTGCCTTAAAAATTAATCCATGGAAACCATCCATCTTGAACAAGGTCAAGTCACACTGCAAGCACTGGTTTCCACCATGTCACTGAATTTAAGCAACTATGAGCCTTTTCAGCACGTAGATGGGTGACTTCTGAGCAGCAGCAGCAGGTGCTGTAAGGAGCCTGAAGATTTTGTACCAACCTAATATCCCACCTCGGTGGAATCACCTCCAGGAAACAGGATTCAAAGATTTTTGATGACAAGAAAATCTTTTTCGGATAGTACGAAAAAATATGTTTATTGTTCTCAGGGAATTGGGCCTATGTTGGAACCCGATATGGAAGACCATAAGAGATTTAAAAAAAATAGTTCTCACAATCCCTGGTTTCTATGTGATTCGTAAACAATACTCTTGTATTTTTTATACGCTATTTCTTTTTCCATTTATTGTTGATGATAACGTAAACATATGAGCAGCTTCTTTCATCTTACTGATTTTTTTTTTTTGTTTTTGTTTCCACCTCATTTCAGAGTAGACTATGTCCTCCTTGCTTTCACAGTAATACTTTTAAATCTAAAAGTTGTTTAATGTCTCTAATATAGATAATATCTTGTTGGTGAGTTTTTGGTTCAATGTCGCGTTTCATACAAAATGAAGAGTGAACAATAAGAAGGGATAAAAGTAAGAATGTTGAAAAAATCCATTCACATTTCTTTTATTTCTTTTTCCCCCTCATGTCCCTAAGATTCTGCTACTTGTGTTCTTCCATATAAGCCATCGGTGTCATAGGAGGGATGATTCAGCTCATATTTTAAGCAAAAAGAAAATCAACAACAAAGAAATGGATCAAACAAGAAGGTGGGCAAAAGAAAGATTGATGTTGTCTGCCATCCTTGGTCTTGTTTGATTGTTTGCCGTTGGTCTTTTTGTTGTTGTTTAAACGGACTTTCGTATCTTTTATGTCTTTTTGGCCCCCTATAATTGGATTTGACGAGATGTGAAATGATCAAATGCTTTAAATAAAAAAGATATTAAGAAATACAAACAAAAATAAAAGAAAAGAAACAAAAGAATAATGAAATGTACAACGTGATTTTCGAGAAAAGTTTTAAGTACATATATAGATAAATATATTTGTGTGTGTGTGTGTGTGTGTGTGTGTGTGTGTGTGTGTATACGTATATATGGCATGTACTTTTTCTTTATTTCTCCAAATATATATATATGTGCATATATATTTATAGATTCGTAGTTACTTCTTTTTATAAATACTAGTTCATTCTTACTCATACATACATATTCTCTCTCTCTCTCTCTCTCTCTCTCTCTCTCTCTCTCTCTCTCAAGATAGATAGATAGATAGATAGAAGGAGAGGGATAGATGTGCACATACTGAGAGTAGATAGATAGATAGATAGATAGATAGATAGATAGATAGATAGATAGATCAGTCATGTAATAACTTTTCAAAGAATAAAACCATAAATTTATGTGTGTATATCTAAAAGAAAGACCCAAGTCTCAAGACAGATACATGGAAATGCATGTCTGGATGTAAAGCAATGTCCTTTTTCTACTCAATGGTTTTCCCCAGAATTATTTTGTTTGGTTGAAGGAGCGAGAAGAATACCCTTAAAAAATAATGTAATCTTTTTTATTTTTTTAGTTTTCAATCTTTCTTATCGCAGGAAGGAAAATTAGGCAAGTGTGTTGATTCAATAAACAATTTTCTGCTTCTGTTTTGACTCCCATAATGCAAAGCTCATCCCGAAATCAAAGAAACTCCGACTTGTCGTCTGCTGAAATTCTTTACGTTCACTTTCGTTGCTTTTCCCGTTGAAGACAATTCACGTGCAATGACGTCATCGTCGGCAGCAAGAAAGAACGCAGCAAAAAGTCGAAGAAAGATAACACAGGATATTTTTGTTTTGTTTCTTCTCAGAAAGAAAAGAAAAAAAGATTTAAATTTCCAAATAGTTTGACATTCGAATTTCATTTATACAAGAAAATCTTTGCAGAAATCTTTGTTCTCGATTAGAATTCAGGTTTTTTTTTAATCGAGAAGTTCGATTACCAATTCAAAGCTGAAATAAAAAGATATTCAGATCAGTTGATATAAATCAAATTTGGTTTGGGTGGTCAGTGAGGATACATGAACTAAAGTTTTTCAAATAACAAAAACAATCAAAAAGAGCCTTTATGTATATTTTAACTAAAAGAGATTCGACTTGATGTTCTAAATGCTTTTTTTGCAGCGCGCGCGTGCGCGTGTATGTGTGTGAGCGTGTTAGCGTGTGTGTTTACAATCTCTTTGGTTCACGGGTGATATACTCTCTAGGAAGACTATGTCGCACCAGTAAATTGAGAAATTAGTCAGCTCTAAATGTTAGCATTAGAAAATTTCTCCCCAAACAGTGTGTGTGTGTGTGTATGTGTGTGTGTGTGTATGTGCGTGTGTGTGTGTGTGCACGCGTGAATCAAATATATATTTTCTCTTTCTTTTGAAGAAATACATCCCCTTACAATATGATTTATTTGGTTAGATCCAAATCTGGCACAAGGCTACATTTTATAGAGAATCTAGGGAGTAAAATCTCCCGCTTGTAATTGAAAAATACTCTTAAGGGTTTGTCTTTCATGAAATTAGGGTTCAACTTTAAATGATATCAATTTTCACAAAAATAATTTTGATATTCTATAAACAAATTAAAAAGAAAAAAGGCGCGCTTAGTGTAACAGTTATCGACGTAGGAAATGAAAACTGTGTCCAAGTTCAAATACTAAACAAGTGTGTTTGCATTTCATTTCGTGCTAATGCCCTAGGGAAAGGCATGAGTCAACTTTTTCTCCTCGAAGCCATAGGTGAAGAGAAGGGGTTCTTTAGCCTCGGTTAGACAATCAGATTGCTTTACTCCTTTAAAAAAAGATCTTATGTCACATCCTGTTCATAGGGGAGGCGATGTGTAAATACAAACAGATTTAAAAGAATTTCGCCGCGATTTTATTTCTAAAGAAAGGAACTTTTAAGGAATATAAAGAAATTTACTTAAATTTCAAAAATGTAAATATTGAATATTAGTTTTGTTTTTATACAAAGGCGAATGAAATCAGTCATTATTTCTAGTTTCTTCTAAACAATTTACTGAAAATGATTAACACAAATCGAGGGGTAATGATAAAAAATCTGAAATGTTTTAAGAAAATAAGTTGTTCGTAATTGTGTGTATGCCTAAATAAATATTTTTATTTTCTTTCTGGATAAAAATGATGCTAGAGACAAAAATAATTCTAAGGTTTAATTCTTGGTTTGTTTTTTAATTAATTAAAAGAAATATTTTATCTCGTTCATTGAGATAAAATCAGTTTTTATGAGGGAAAGAAGAACTTGATTTGACCAGGATTTTACTAGCATTCGAAAACCATCTGTACATTTGGAATTCAGGAAAGGACAATCAATCATCGTCGTGCTGCTATCATGGATATCCTTTTCTCTCTCTCTCTCTCTCTCTCTCTCTCTCTCTCTCTCTCTCTAGCTATCCGTTCGTGCCGTCTATCGCTCTTGGTAGGTCCTCAATACAGAATTCAGTGTCAGCATAGAATTGATGAATATGTGTTTGCAGGTCGGCCAACACTGGTGTGTCCTTGTGTGTGAGATCATAGGAGAAATTCACTTATAAGTTCGTTCTTAATCCCACCCACCCTCCAGCAGTGTCCAGCATGTCTTGCTCATCTTACTTCGATGGTTTGTGAGATGGGAGGCAAGTGGCTGTACAGCTGCTGTTTTGTGCGATTCTGCTTCCAGGATTTGCATAAAACTGTATATAGCATCTTTGTGTCGTTCATATCTAGCTTTTTCTCCGAGCACTTTGTTAAAGTTCAAGTGGTGCTGCCATACAATAATACTGACACTGCTACCACTTGGAAGAAGAAGAACAGAAAATGATTATAGCAACAAATTCATGTTGCAAATCACTCAATACTAAACAAAAAATAAAAGTACATTAATAGATATTTGTGGTGTCCTTATTTCTGGATAGCTATACGTGCATTTTGTTTGTTTTGGCGATGAATAATATATAATAATATCCGTTTTAATTATTTTGATTATTTAAAGAATGCATCTTACCTCGTTCATTGTTAAGCTATTAGAAATAAAACATTATTTAGACTTTTTCCAGCCATTTCTCCATTATAACAAGATTTCAGTCTTTTTTTTAAATGTGTATATAAATGTTGGAAAATGAATATAAACGAATAAAACAAATATTACCGACTTATATCACGAATTCTATATGTACTAGACTGACCGCCGATATAAAGATCAGTCTCTAATCTTTAATTCGTGAATAATAGGTGAGGATTTTTGATTTTGAATACAACGGTAATTGTCAGTTCGTTCTTTCCCGCCTTAGCCACACTTATAAGGAACCCCTCTCTTTATCTCGCCTCCATATTGAATATCCTTTCGAATAAAGATATCATTATTAGATTAATGCTTTCAGTTTTCTTTTCCTTTTTTTTATAATTCCACAGTATACTCGTCAAAACACAAATGGCCACTTAAATAGATTATAAATTGACACTTAAGTCTCTCGCCACTCCGATGACCTCGAGTGCAAATCCTTTCGCCAAACGTAAGTTTTGAACTTGTTGGTCTTTACACTAGACTAACTTGTAACAAATGTATAAACATATATTTCAACCCACTCCTCACCTATACAACTGCCACCCACGAAATACACTCTGTTCTTTATCCACGACTTATATTTATCAACATCAATGTCCTTATTCAAGTGAAACAAAAAATTGCCTTCAATATGAATCAACGAAAGAGACGAGGTTCATCGGAATTGGCGATGGAGCCAAAAAATTACCAACATCTACTTAGTTTGGCCTTCTTCTTTTCCTATCCGAGTTGGTTGATTGATTTTTATGGCATGTCAACCCGTCCAGGCTTATTTTATGCCTTTAGGTTAGGGATTCACGTTCATTGTATGTTCATCTTAACACTTTCTGCGTAGCTGTTTCAGAATAATTTTTGTTTTTATTATTTTTTGCAAACTTTCCTATCAAATTTGAATGATTTTTAAACAGATCTATTTGGCCCATATATTCAGCTTTAATAAGCTTTATCGCACTGGCTCAGAGTGGAACTGGCACTCCACAGATCTCCAGAACTGGAGCCTCATCATCCGATACAGTTTAGTATCATACCCAGGACATTTCCATCTCCAGTTTAGACTACCAACATTTCCTATGTACCGAGAAGAAAAAAGAAAAGACTCACTTCAAAATGGAATAAAAAAATCTTTCTCCCGTCTTGAAAATATCAAAAAATGCTATTTTTATATTAAATGTTCTGTCACTAGAGATGCACATTCAAACGTCCTATCCTCTCAGCGTTGCTTAGAATACACTGACTATATACCCCTTGCAGATGGGTAAGACCCTCCCTCTAAAAAAAAAAGGGAGGTCCAGGGTATGACACTAAACCCTATGGGTCAAATAGATCTGTTTAAGAATTATACGAATTCGATAGGACCTTGTGCAAAAAAATTCTTAAGAAACAAATGCATAAAATAAACATGAACATACAATAAACACAATTCTCAAACCTCTAGGCATAAAATAACCCTCTACGAGTTGACATGCCGTTAAAATCAATCAATCAATCAATCAATCAAACCTCGTTAAAAACGGCATCTCCTGCACAAAGCCACAATATTATGATATATCAAAAATTCCTGAATGAGATTTTTTTTTTCATTTTAAAGAAAGATAGTTAAAATCCTACATAGCTTTTAAGATTATATATATATATCATTTCATATATATATTTTTTTTAATAGATGTTACATATTTACTTTTGATGGGCCAGGTAGTGTGGATGTCAAAATGGAGATGTGCAGCCGTGTCTTAAAGTAAACCGGGGACAGTGGAAATGCTGCATGAATAAACAAAAAAATAAGATATATATATATATATAATGACGAAGGTTTTCAACCCCAGAGTCAGTCGTGGAGAGCAGTTAGTAGAGAAGACACGTTACGTCGTTTTGGGCGCTAGCCTGAGTACAGTGGCCCCCGGGTTGAGAACCTGCTCTGTATCAATCTCCGGTGAAAGAAGCACAAAGTAAGGCTCAGAATATATCTGTCTCAACGAGGTGTAAATCCTAGCAGTCCTCTCTCTCTCTCTCTCTCTCTCTCTCTCTCTCTCTCTCTCTCTCTCTCTCTCTCTCACACACACACACACACACACACACACACACACAACCATCACGACTTTCATAGTAAATAAACAAGAAGTTATATTCTTTATAAACAAGTGTTATTGCCTCTTCATTCCGAGTACATAACATGAAGAGTACGAAATATTGGTGATAGCAAATGTAGATCTAAGTATAACATAGAGACAGAGTTAATAGTGCTTGGTAACTGTCTGTTTATCACCAATACGATCATCACAACAATGATATATATATATATATATATATATATAGAGAGAGAGAGAGAGACACAACTTATTTTGTATTAAGATTATATTCAAATTTTTGGTATAAGTTTGTATGCATATATGTTTTATATTAACTTTTGTTTTTAAAATAACCTCGCTGAAAAACTGTTTTATATATATATATATATATATATATATATATATATATATATATATATATATGCACAAACTGAGATTGATAAATATGAACATATTAGAATAGTTAATATCAACAAATTAAAATAGATAGATAGATAGATAGATAGATAGATAGATAGATAGAAAATTATTCCTTGGACAATCTGAAAATACAAAGAATAAAAATAATTCCCAATTTCTACATAATTGGTTACTTGCAAAGAAATATATTCAATTTTCATAATCTTTCAATATCTATTCTGTTTTGCGACACGAAGAAATTGCTTGAAACGAGAATCAAACTCGCATTTAACCACGAGGGCGAACTATATCATCAAATAAATCTTATAATATTTGAGAAGAAAAGACTTTGTTATTAAACAACCTCTATCATGTTAAGATGCAAAAAAGGACAAAAAAATATAGATACTTAACGAAAAAAGCGTTAGTCTATCGATTCTGATGAGATATTTTTTCTACATTTCTGATAACGAAATAGTTTGTCAAATCATCGCTGCTCCCGAAACTTAATTTGGTCGTGAGAGTACTACTCATACTGTGTGTCTCCGGAACGAATATCCTGTGGGTGCCCATCCCTCACCGTCACTACAACTGGTTTGAATTCAATTTTCCTTCTAGACCGCTTACTATACCAAGATTAAAGAGCCCATTCTACCTTACTATTTACTCATAGATGGAGGGAGAATAGTCGTTTGCATACCTTTCCCAAGGGTATTTATGCTAAGGGGAATGCAAACAGCCTCGTTGAGGATTAGAACTTGAATAGTCAAGTTTATTTACTGTCTCTCCATGAGCGTTACTCGTATAAAATTGGTCGAATGCAAAGAGGCTATATTGAACTGTTGGCAATACGATTCAGACGTTGTTGCCTTTTGACAACAGCAATGAAGAAGATGCAAGAAAGCAGGAAGTGTGGACGTCAGGGGAGTTGGCAAAGACTTGAGAGTTGATGTTACAGTTTTATGGGTTCAGAAGGTCGAAATGTATAATGCCAAGGATTCGAGAAATTGACGCGTTTATGGTTCGAAATTTGACTGTTGAATAGATAAAAGATAGCTAAAAGATTTTGAATCTTTTAATAGACCCGGCGTTCAGAAGGAGTTTATATTACGAGACTCGCGTATTTATTAGACACGCATAAACACACACACACACACACACACACACACATATATATATATATATATATATATATATATTAGTGTGTATATGTATACTTACATTTACGACTACAAACCCAATCATTATACCCAAAAATACATATATCTATATGAATATCAATATGGATATATAGATATATAGATATATACACACATATATAAAAAGAGACTCGTGTATTCATTTGAGTGTACGTCTGCATAGTTGAGTGTACACACATTCAAACATACCCAGACGCACACACACACACACACACACACACACACACACATATATATATATATATATATATATATATATATATATATTAGTGGGTGCTTTTAAATACATTTACGACAAACCCAATCACTACACACACACATGAATACTTACATCTGAATATGTATGTGTATATTCATACATACATACATATATACATACGTGTACATTTTAATTAACATTTTGTTTATGTATATATATGTATGTTCGTGTATGTTGTTAAGCATAAGTGCATATATTTCCGTGTGTACGTATGAATATAGGAGTCTCTACTTATATAAATGTGTATAAACCCCCCTCCCCTCTAATGTGTGTGTGTGTGTGTGTGTGTGTGTGTGTGTGTGTGTGTGTGTGTGTGTGTGTGTGTGTGTGTGTGTGTGTGAAATTATGATAGCAAAATATCAAACTCTGTCCACTGGAATATGGGACCTGTTACAATCTTTTTGATTTTCTGGTGCTACACACTCTTCCTAGATATTAGTCTGCTCTGAATGCCAAGATTTGAAATATTACCCCAAAACTATGAAAAACAAGAACCAAAAAATATCATCACTTTTAAAACCATCGAACAATAAGAAAAAGAAACGTATAGAAAAATAGAGACAGAATGATACGGAGAAAGAAATGAACAGACTAAAATAGATAGATAGATAGATAGATAGATAGACAGATAGATAGATAGGGGAGTCAGAGACAGACAGACAGGCTGGCTGGCTGGCTGGCTGGCTGGTTGACTGGTTGTTTTGCTGATTTCACTGCATGTCAACTCTTGGATTATTCAGTTTTGAAGTCAGACTTTCTTTTTCTTTTTACAAGCAATTATTTCTATTTAATGGTAAAAAGCATTTGAAAAGATTTATACTAAACTTTTCTTAATACAAATAATTTCCACGCTTTTATTTGGTATCAAGTTTTTCGATTTAATCATAATCTGTATACAGTTATATGTTTTCAACTAACTAATAAGATTTAAAACCATTTTAAACAGAGAAGCAACTTTTATTTATTTCCAATATTAATGTTTTAATTGCCAATGTATTTATGTTGTTTAAAATCATTTGTTTTCACACATTCATAATATCAAATTTTACTAATACGAATAATTTATGAATAATTATGTGGTTAAAAGTGACTATTCTTATTTAAGAAAACTAGCAAAATTCCGGCTGACCTTGCTAGGGAATTGAAAAAAACTGTGGAACGTGAAAGTGACAATTATACCAATTGTAATTGTTGCTCTTAGTCCAGTCACCAAAGGATTAATAAAGGGACTTGGGGACTTGGAAATAAGACGATGAGTGGAGAACATTCAAACTACAGCATTATTGAAATCGGCCAGAATACTGAGAAGAGTCCTGGAGATTTGAGGAGACTTGCTGTCATTCAAACTTCTGTGAAAAACCATCAGCTAACGCTGATGTTAAAAACTCTCAAGGAGATAATAATAATAATAATAATAATAATAATAATAATAATAATAATGAAGAAGAAGAAGAAGAAGAAGAAGAAGAAGAAGAAGAAGAAGAAGAAGAAGAAGAAGAATTGTGCAAGAAATCAAAATATGATCCTATAACCAAATGGTATTTGCACAAATGAGAAACCGTCCTACAAAATTCTCTGGGATTTTTAAATACAAACAGATCACCTAATCCCGGCCAGAAGACCAGACCTCGAGATAATTGACAAAAGAAATAGAACCTGCCGTATAGTGGACTTTGTCATCCCAGTGGACCACAGAGTGAAAATCAAAAAAAAAAGAAAAGTACTTGGAGCTTGCGGGAGAACTAAAAAACTTAAGGAACATGGAAGTGATAGTGATACCAGTTATAATTGGTGCACTCGGAACGTTCTTCAAAGGCTTAGTTAGGGGGTTGAAAGTGTTAGAAATCGGAGGACAAATCAAGACCATCCAAACTACAGCGTTGCCGGAATACAGAGAAAAGTCCTGGAGACTTGAGGAGACTTGCTGTCTCTCCGACTTCTGTGAAAAACCATCACAGCTAACGCTGGTGTGAAAACTCGCAGAAATGAAAGAATCGATAACATAAATGAATGTAGCAAGTTAGCACAAAAAGAATATAAGACTAGACACAATTGGGTAGAGAAGAAGATCCACTGGGAATTGTGCAAGAAGCTTAAATTTGACCCTACGAACAAAAGGTATATGCATAACCCAGAATCCATCCAAGGAAATGAGATGCACATACTTTTCTGGGATTTTGAGATACGAACGGATCACCTAATCTCGGCCAGACGACCAGACCTTGTGATAATTAACAAAAAAATAGAATCAACTGAATGGCTTTGCCATTCTGACTGACCACCAGGTAAAACTGAAAGAAAACGAGAAGAGAGATAAGTATCTGGACCTTGCTAGAGAATTGAAAAAATTATGGAACATAAAAGTGACATTGATACCAATTGTGATTGGTGTGCTTGGTACAGTCACCAAATAATTGGTACAGGGACTGGAGGACCTGGAAATAAAGTGATGGGAGACCATCTAAACAACAACAACAACATTGACGAGATCGGCCAGAATATTAAGAAGAGTCCTGGAGACTTGAGGAGACTTGCAGTCATTCAGACTCCAGTGGAAAACCATCAGTTAATGCTGGTGTGAAAAACTCTTAAAAGAGAAAAAATAATAATAGTTTGGTTAAAATACTCAGAAGAGCCCCGGAAACTTGTGGAGACTTCCTGTCATTTAGACTCCAGTGAAAAGATCATCAGTAGACGCTAATGGGAAAAACCCGAAATGAATATGTTTGCACATGGTTAATAGGGTTTCAAGTATTCCTATATAATGAATATAATTTTCTAAAAGATTTATTTTATCCGTGGACGGAAATTTAATAGAAACTACCAACTTAGGGTCAGAGTGGATCTGGGAGAAATAGCAATGTAGGGGTACTCCATACTCCCCAGAGCTCCAGAACAGGAGTCTCACCACTAAATGCAGTTTATTGTCATATACAGGGTATACATAAATAAGCAAGTTCTTTTGGGAATATGTGCCCCTATACTATTTTGCATAGAAAAGGAAATCTCTATTTTAGGTTAGTCTGATAGATGCTAGTTCCCAACCAGAAGCGTGGAGAATATAATAGATATGAAAAGACTCATGAAAAAGGTTTGAAACTAATACTCCCTGCGTTCTAGTTCGAGTCTCATTGGGTGCCCCTTTCATATGGCCTTGTGCCACATCTAAGCAAAAAGCTGAGTAAATTTCCAATACTCCCTGCGTTCTATCTCCTTTCCCTTCACTATTATTACACCTATAATGAAAAAGAGTAGTGTAGTATCGTATATACTCGTGTAATGAATGACTTTTTAAGACTAATTTTTCCCCTAAAAAATAAGGGATCCTTCATTACCGGAAATATGTTTTTGAATACGTCGAAATGTACCGTGTGAGTCCTAGTAAAGTAACGTGTTAGACTACAGCCTCGAAATAAGTGTGTTCGAACTTCAGTAGCGCACTGTTACGTTCCCTTTTAGACTAATACCCATTGGAAAGGTATGAACTCCCTTATTCCCCCCCCCATCTGTGGCTTAAATAATATCACTGCTATTCTTCTACAAGAATAGCTTTGACATTAAATAACCCACGAAGGTTGATATACCATTAAATAAAGAAACCAAATCAACTGAAGTTTACCGTCGTTCATTACCAGCAACTTCTGATACAATGGTCAGCTGAAAAGTTCATAGGCTGACCAAGATATTCTCATAGAATGTGACCAAATGAGCCTTATTTTTCAATATAGCTCCCACCCTTGTGGACTACAAACCATCGGTGTTGAAGCGTTTGGATTCCATTAGTAAAAAGTCATGACCAGTAGATATAACATCATCAAATGAATTTTTAGCCCGTCCTCGTAAAAACAACTTTTAGTGGCTAAAAAATGGGGGTCGTTGATTAAACAAAGTTCTTCTTACTCGATTGTACACGGTATGCCTGTCTGGAAATTCCCACAAAACGGCTGCTATATTCATTGCCAGTTTTAACAGATGTCTTTCAAGAACCTACATACATAAACAATCTCTGAATATGAGTCTTCCAAATAGTTGTCTCAGTGTACCTGGTCTTTGCGAGGAGAGAAGTGACGGTTTTATACATTCTATTTAAATGAGTGCGTTTATGTCAGTAGGCTAGTCGGTGTCATCTTACTCGGCTTCGTTTCAGTACAAAATATGTGCGCATTTCATGAATCAATATTCAACAAACTTTTTCAAAAGCTTATTCTGTCAGGCAAGATCTTACTGAAGCGAGCAATATCTTGGAAGAAAAAAAAAACGGGGCGGGGGGGGATAAAAAATGAAGACTCTTCATGCATATTAATTTTGTGCACACATCCAACGAAGGCGATTGGGAATGTGGCCAACACTGTTTTACAACAAATCCACTGAAGCTCATTTTTCGTCGTTGTTTTAATGTGAGAGATGCGTTTCCCCGATCTCTCCCTTTCACTACATTCACTCTCTCCCTTTCACTACATTCACTCCCTCCCTTTCACACTCTTCCACACAGCCAGAGAAAGAAGATAGAGACAAGAAGAGGGGGAATTTAAAACGTATATACAAAAAAAATAACAGATTGAATACCGTTATTTTAAAATCAGAAAAAAAAGTTAGCAATGTGTAAACTTATAGACTTGTAAAAGTTTTGAATTCCTTGTGATCTAACAAGATGATTTCATGGTTGTCTTGTGTGATATAATGATTAAAGACATGTTTGTTTGAGAGTTCGATTCTAACTGAGTGCTCATAAAGCTAAACTTGATAAATGATAACAAGATAATAATGTTCTCGTTTGAATTTTCAAGGTGATGGGAATCTTTATTAATCGTTTGGTTAGACTAATTTCTTTGGCTTTTTTTCACAATCTTTTACCCACTGTACCTTGAAGGTCTGAGGATACACATCAAAACACACTCGCTACATCCCTACACATGTATTCATTTTTATTTCCTCACTTTCGACTTTTGACAGTTCCCGTGTCGTAATAGCAGACGCACTAAATTGCAATCTCGAAGTAAGCGACTTCGAACCCTAGTCGGACTTATACGTTCACTCTCGGACCAATTCCCTTTGGAAAAAGTATGAACCCTTTTGTCCCCACTAGATATAAGGTAAATGATATCACTGCTGTTCTTTTACAAGAATGACTTCGGCATTAAATAACCCATGTGTGTTGATATACCATTAAACAACCAAAGCAGTCTCTCTCGCTCTCTTAAACTTTTCTATCTCCTCTCTTTTTCTTTTTCAGTTTACTCATTTCTTACCCATCTCTCTTCCTCTCATCGTTAAATCGATTTTATCCCAATGATCATCTCCCCTCTCTGTCCCCCTCCACCAATTTTTGACAAAGTGACGAATCCAGACTGAAAGAAAAGGAAGAAATTTCGAAAATGAATGAATAAAACAACTTTTTTGTCCATTCATTCGCCTCCCGTCGCTGTCCTCGCTGTTCGTTAGCCCTCTACCGGGCCGCCCAGTCGTGTCCATTTCCACGTTGCTTGCTTCATTTGGAGCACGAAAACCGGAAAGACAAAATGAAGCGGGAACCGCAATCGGCCAATCAGTGCAGTTCTCGCTCAGTTAAAAAATTCACATCAAAGTCTCGCATCAACGATTTTCACGTTTCAGATTCGGTTTTATTTATTTATTTTACTTTGGCACATGTTAATTTAACACATTTTCTTTACTGTTGATGGGGCGCTATTTTTTAAGTGTTTTATAGAATTCTTTTATTGGCGATTTTATGTTTATATAATTTTGCTATTGACAAAGAATTTTTAAAATGTTATTTTCTTTTCTTTTCTATAGGTTTAACATTTCATATTTTGCCACACACACACACACACACACACTAATATATATATATATATATATACTAAGGTTATCTTAGTCCAAAATATTATAAATTAAGAGAGTGAAGTAGAGAGATTGTATTGTTTTGATATTCCAAAGGCTGACCACTATCCATTTGCCGGCCCCAGAAATGCCCACTATCCATCCATCGATCTCTAAAACTGACCAATGTCTATTTGCCAGTCCCAAGCAATGACCACTATCCATTCATCGGTCTCCAAAACTGAGCACTGTCCATTTGCCGACCCCAGCAATAACCACTATCCATTCATTGGTCTCCAAAACTGACCATTGTCCATTTGCCGGCCCCCAGCAATGACCATATACAATTTACTGGTCTCTATGTAACATAGTGACCTTCGACCCTGCCGTTAATCAAGGAACAGGTGCATCCGGTCGAAGATATCAGGGTACAACCTTGACTGTGGACGGGTTGAATTGGGTGCAGATGCGACGCTCACAGGAAGCAGGTGGGTGTCAAACAATGATATAATCCGGTGCGACAGGAAGTTGAGAGTTTGGAGTCAGTAGTTGGAGATAAGATGCTGTAGAGAGAACCAGCACCCAGCAGAGGGTTATGGGCCCTCAGGAACCCCGACCGAGCAGCCTAGCAGAACGAGAAGGAGGCGCTGTTAAAGACAAAGGAACTGGGGGTCAATATGTTGCAGTTGGTTCAGTCTCTAACTCACCTCTCATACATAACCCTTTCGTAACCCTTTCGCAACCATTTCGAATAAAGTGTGAGAGGTATATTTTTCTAAAGAAGTGTGTTCGTTCGTCTTTATTATTGTTGATTTTGTTTCTGCATGTATATGTGCATAGTTGTATATGTATTATACGCCTATGCAACATCTAACGCTGATCACTATTCATTTGCCTGTCTCTAACATTAACCAATATCCATTTGAGGGTCTTCAGTACTGACCACGGTGTATCCACCAGTTTTTAACACAGACCATTGTGGTATTTTCCAGCCTCCAACACTGATCTCTGTCCATTTGGAGGTCTCCAAGACTGACCACAATGTATTTACTTCTTTGACAACAGTTCTTTTGCAAGCTTTCAACATTGACTACTGTCCTTTTGCCTGTTTGATCACTGGGTATTTGTCAGTCTGACCACTAACTTTTTGTCGGCAGGGTCACTGGTTCTGGTAAACAATCTACCGCTTCTTCAAATATTATATATATATATATATATATATAATATGAAAAAACATAGTCAATGTCTCAGGCTATCCGGCCATTATCAGTGGCAGTATGATTGCTATTTAATGTTTCTTCATTAAAAGAATATCCAAAGCTTTCGTATATCCCATTCCTTTGTAACGCTTGCAATCGGATTTACATAGGCGAAACTTCCAGAACAATGAAAAAATGTATTCATGAACACAGTCAAGATTTTGAATAAGGAGAGTTGTGTAATGCTTTAATTAAATCTAATTTAGAGACTGAATATAGGTTTGATTTTAAAGATTCCAAAATTTTAGTTAAAATACATAATAATCAACACAGAAAGATTGTTGAATCTAGCATTATTAAACAAAGACTGAATACTTTTAACTTAACCTCTTCTTTAGTTATAGATAATGAGTATATCCTTTATTCAAATTAGTTTTTAGTAATTATAATTCAATTATACTTACATATAATATTTTTGTTGTGAATCCTAAACAAACAAAGGTGATTTTTTTCGAACGCACAAAAAGGACGTCAGTCTAGTTTTGAATGAAAAGCGAAAGAGCATAAAAAATGTCCATCTTTTCATTTGAAAATATTTATTCGGACAACATTAAACAACAATTATACTGCCCTGAAGACGGTTTCATAGACTGAAACATAGGCAATGTTCATATAAGGAATATATAAATTATAGTATTTTGTTTTTTACATTTTTTATTTATATAACCATCTTCCTCTATATAATCTTGTCAGATTTACCAAAACCAAATATTCAAAATTTCAAAATCTTATTACCGAAATAAGAACTCGCCGATTAGAAATTTGAAACTTTCTCAACAACTTGTCAAAATATTTTCTCTATAAGAATTTTTAAACCTAATTAAATATTGGATTGAATTAATAAAAAAATCAAAGCTAAAAATAAATGACGACTCTTAGTACATTAAAGAGAGGCATAAATTCGGTACATTTTACCTTAGAACAATTTAAACTGAATTGAATGGTGAGGTTCCTGTTCCCAGAAATTTAGGGAGTACTTCTTCTTGTCATTACTTTCGGGTTCACTTTGATCTGAAGTGGTAGTGCTTGTTAGTTTTTCATCTATGGGTCAAATCAATCTTTTTGAAAATTATTTGTAATTGGTAAAAATACTTGAAACCATATGATGGTGTAAATAAATTATTGTTATCAAAATAGGAATAGATACTTGAGACCATATAACTGTATGTAACTTAATTGCATTACGGATTGCAACTTGAAGTTTTAACTGTTTACAAACGATTGTTGTTATTATTATTATTAATTTACTCTTTTGAGAAATTTTCACACTAGCATTAGCTGATGGTTTTTCACTGGAGTTTGACTGAGAGCAAATCTCTTCAAGTCTCCTGGACTCTCCTCAGTATTCTGGCCGATCTTAATGCTGCTGTTGTTTGGATAATTTCTACTCATCCTCTTATTTCCAAATCCTCCAGTCCCTGTACCAATCCTTTGATGACTGTACCGAGCGAACCAGTAATACTTGGTATCTCTGTCACTTTTAAGTGCCACAGTTTTTTCAGATCTCTAGCAAGGTCTAGGTACTTATCTCTCTTTTCGCTTTCTTTCAGTTTTAACCTACGGTCAGCCGGAACGGCAAAGTCCACAATTCCGCAGACTCTCTCTTTTTTTTTTCTCTTTTTGTCTATCACTAGGTCTGATCGTCTGGCCGAGATAAGAAGATTCGTTTGTATCTCAAAATTATACCTATTATTATTATTATTATTATTTTCGGGAAACAATATAATAACTAGCTATAATGAGCTTTAATGCGTTAACTCTTCCAATTGCAATTAAGAAATGTTTACGTGTTTAAAATGACTAAAAATAATTTTTTTGAACTGTTTATAATTAAAGACTATAATTGTTAATCTGACTTTGGAATTAAGTAACACAAGTGTTGACATAGCGAAAAACAGATGAACCAACTAAAAGATGGTAAAGGAAGAACAGGTGCATTTTCGTAGCCAAATTTCTACGTGAGTACGGCACGATTTATGACAAGAGATAAAAATTCTTTAGATTTGATGAAGAAATAGGAAAAATGTATTTTTAAAGAGTTTGTACTGAATGTATCAAGGTTCGATCAATAAGAATCAGCGAATTTACAGAAAAACTGATAGAAATAAAGATCTTTTTTCCTGGATTTGTTTGTTTGATTGATTGATTTTTACGGCATGTCAACTCGTCTAGGATTATTTTATGCCAAGAGTTTAGAGACTTTTATTCATAGCATTTTCACGTTAACATTTCGTATTCTTTCTTAAGGTTTTTCATTTGTTTTTTGTGGGGTTTTTTTTTGTTGTTCTTTTGTTTTGTTTTGTTATTATTTTTGTTTTCTTTTTTTTTTTTACACACGGTGCTATCGAATACGAACAGTTTTTAAAGCTTTTAAATAGTTTTATTTGAGCCATTAGTAGGACACTAACAGAAACTACCGCTCCGGGTCAGAGTGGATATGGAAGTAATGCCAATAAAGAGGTATTCCATACTCTCTCAAATCAGCGAAGCAAAGCCTTACCCTCAGGTACAGTTTAGTGTTGCTGGAATAGGAATTTCAAAGATTATATGAAAGGTCCGATGAGACACGGGAAACTTCCAATAATTTGATAACTGAACAGATATATTAATTCGTTTTAATGTCCCAAAAATTTGGAGAATTTGAACAGATTTACATGTATCTATTTATCTATCTATCTGTATGGTGTGAGCATTGTCAAGGTTAATAATGGTTGCAATATTACAGTTTATTTGTTGCTTTTTTATTTATCATTTGTGTTTTTTGCTTTTTAGCGGGGGTTAGGGGTTACAGGGATTACTGAGTTAACTATTTGGGCTATGTTTATGATTAGCTCAAATTCCCATTCCCTCTCTTTGTTTCTCTATCTCTGTCTCTCTGTCTCTGTCTGTCTCTCTCTGTAATTCTCTGTCTCTCTCGATATATATATATATATATATATATAATGTAGTTGGCTATATTCATGAATAAAGAGTGCTCAATATCGCAGATAGAGCATATGAAGATCTTAGAATTGCGTCAACACAAAGTCAATAGCGGCCAACGACTTGGTTTGATGATTGCATAGGCTAGAAATTGATAGTCACCAAGCGCCGTTGACTTTGTGCCAACGCTATCCTGAATTATACATACATACATACATACATACATATATATATATATATATATATATATATATATATATATATATATATATGTATATATGTGTGTGTTTCTCTGTGTGTGTGTGTCTGTGTGTCTATATATATATATATATATATATATATGTATACTGTTGATAACGTTATGAACAATAGGATACAAGCACTACAACACCGATGACAGAAGTGTGTGGACAACAAAGGGGATATGTTGAAAAATAAAGCTCATTTGGTCACATTCAATGAGGATATCTTGGTCAGCCAATAAACCTTCTAGCCGACCCTCGTATATATATATATATATATATATATATATATATACGTGTGTGTGTGTGAGTATGTGTTCCCATAGATATAAAAGTACAAGTACAAATGTGTTTGTGTGTGTGTATCTTGAACAGCCTATGACTATAAGAATGTAATTGAAATCAAGAATTTTTATGAAAGACTCCATCGCCTAATTTTATTTTGATTTAGTCCTCCAAAATCACACGGTGATTGTTATACAGGGAACTATCTGCAATACGGTCCAAGTGCCAAAGAACAGTGGGAAAGAGTTTCCATGCTATTTAGGAATGCGTTCAAACCCAAATCTACAGATATACGTAGAGGTAAAGCAAGTGAGATAGATAGAAATTTTAATTGGTTGATAGAAATAAAGTGATAGATATTTATCGAACAGACTGTATTTACGTGCAAGTGAATAAATTGATCATCAATTAATCCATATGTCCTTCTATGGACATATCGTATTAATGTATTTATTTCTTGAAAAAAGATTAATTTTAGTCATTTATTCGGAGGGAATGATCTGAATATTTCTCTCTCTCTCTCTCTCTCTCTCTCTCTCTCTCTCTCTCTCTCTCTCTCTCTTCTAATTCTCGAACACTAAATAAATAAAAATGAATCAGCCATTTTCGTTTTACAATATTCATTGATCACGAAATTAACAAATTATTATCCTTCATTTTTTTTTCGTACGAAAGTCATCAATCACCTGATTTACGGCTGTCCAAATTCTGAATCGTTATTGCTTATAAAAGCTTATTGGCCACATCTCTCTCTCTCTCTCTCTTTCTCTCTCTCTCTCTCTCTCTCTCTCTCTCTCTCTCTCTCTCTCTCTCTCTTACACACACTAGCACGCTTTCTAGGCATAACATATATCTATGTATATGTTTGTGTCTAAGGGCGGACACATATATATATATATATATATATATATATATATATATATGAGTGTGTGTATATGTGAGAGAGAGGGTGTGTGTGTGTGTGTGTGTGTTTGTGTGTGTGTGCCTTGGCACGAGCAGGATACGATACAAGCCCAATTTTTAAGGGGGGGGGTAGCAGATTTAAATTCATAGTTTCCTTTTCCCAGACTGGTTGCCAAACCAAAACTACAGATCTTACTACTGCCCTACTATTTACCTATTGCTGAAGGAAGAATAGATCGATTCATCCTTTTCGACTTGTGAATTAGATTCATTTGAAATGCGAACAGACTCGTCCAGAATTTGAACTCGCATCACCGTATCCATTTCTAGCGACAATAAGCAATCAATCACAAGCGCCCAAACTATATATATATATATATATATGTATGTATTTATGTATGTATGTATGTATGCATATACCCAACCCCTCCACATGAGCAGGACGCAACACACAAAGGCGATGTTGAAGCAGAGTTAAACAGGTTTTCCTTCTCCCAGATTGGTTGCCACACAAAAGTTAAAGAGTTCAGTTTGCTTGGCTATATACCCATAGTTGGATGGAGAATAGTTGGATTCATAACTTTCCCAAGAGTATATATATATGTGTGTGTGTGTGTGTGTGTGTGTGTGATTAAATTGAACTGTCACTGTGTTTTTATTTTGTCTTGGATCCGTTCAAGTCTCCATCAGAATCATTTGATTTTTAGATGGAATGAATTTTGGAAGGCGCCGTATGCTTCCTAAGCACTTTCGGCCCCAACTGAAGACACCTTCAGTAGAGTGAATAATCAAATGACAAGCACAATGACGAGTCATTAAACATTTATTTGGTGAGGCAACTATTCTAGGAGAAGGAAAACTCTGAATTCAAACCTGTTAAACTCCGCTTAAAAATTGACCTTGTCTCATATCCTGCCCGAGGGTGGGGGTAAATATGATTAAACATTTATTTAAAAGTAAGAGGAAGAACAAGTGGGAAAGAAATTTACGGAAAATAAGAATTTTTACTGAACGTATGAGTACTGAGGGAAAGAGGAATGTACTATAGACATTTTAGAATGTGGCTGTTATATTTGAAGTTGATTTTGTTTACGGAAGGTTTCTAAGTCTTTACAGAGATAGTTTTAAGTATTTGGAGACTTGAATGAATCAAAACAAAATAGGCAGTCATGAATTGTCTCTACAATTTAATGAAACACGTTCAAAAGAGAAAATACTAACAATATATTTAAGTTTTTGAATGAATTCCGACTGTATATAAAAAAAGAAATCCTAAAGTGAAATATGTCAGTCGGATTTTTCACGTTTTTCTTCTTTCGTATACTATATATATGTGAGTGTGTGTGTAGTCAAGCAGCAGTCTTTCATTTAAGGATGTTTGATTAAATAATAAAGACACATTTCGTCTATATAATTTTATTTAGAAAGGATCTTAATAAAATTATATAGACAAAATGTGTCTTTATTATTTAATCATACACGCTTAATATATATATATATATATATATATATATATATATATATATATACCTGGTAAATTCAATAAGTTTCCAGACTTTATTGTACAGGCATTTAAAATTGTCGTAGACTCTTGAAAATTCTGTGTGTTATTGCTATACATCTTATGAGAAGACTGACCAATTTTTATGATTTCAAGTTCAAATGAATAGCTACTGCAGCAATTGGAATACATCATACTAAAGCCTGATTGTCACAGCTGGGGAATTTCAAAAATGCAATCTGGACGTCAGGACACTTTAGAAGAACGATATGCAATAAAATTCTATTTTAAACTTGGAAAAAATGCCAAAAAAACGTATGGAATGCTTCAGACTGTTTTCGACCATCTTGCATGAATCGAGCATCAGTTTTTGAGTGGCATAAGAAATTCAAGGAAGGCACGGAGTCTGTGAGGGATGATGAGAGGCGTGGGAGGAGTAAGGAAGTCAATACACCAGAGTTGATTGGCCAAAGGGTTAGGCTTAGGGTTACTATGTTGAGGTTTTAAGGGAGTTCAGGAAGAGATTCCTAGGGAAGAGGCCAACACTCTTCAAATCGGCTCAGTGGCATTTCCACTAAGACAATACACCAGTCCACAACTCTATCCTTGTCACAGACTATTTGACCAAGATGGGCATCAAGACAGCTCTTCACCCTCCCTATAGTCCAGACCTTGCTCCCTGTGACTTTTGGTTATTCCCTAAGCTCAGAGGCTGTCGTTATGAGACAATTGAAGAGATGAAGGAGGCTGTGACGAAGGTCATTGACACGCTCACACAAGAGGACTTCCATGGGGACTTCCAGAAGTTGTTGGAACGGTACAACAAGTTCATTGCAGCCGGAAATTACTTTGAAGGGGACTAAAGTTTCATGTGTGTAATATCAATAAAAGTGCCCATACGAAAAAAGTCTGGAAACTTATTTAATGATCCTCGTATATGATTTGTTAAGAGGTTTTATATAATTGTTAAGAGGTTATTAGTTCCCATCTAAGTTCTTTATAGTAGATGATTTTCTCTCCCCAAATCAATTTATTCCTTTATTCTCTATTTTTTACTTATCTCCTTCATTTGGGTTTAAAAGTTTGTTTGCCATCACATAAAATAAGTGAAAAGGAAAGAGAATTCAAAAATTGATACATCTTGATACAGGAATTGAATGTCATTTGTCAACCAGACAGGAAAAACAAATTGTCAGGTCTTTACTTAATAAAAAATAAAAAAACCAAAAAAACAAAATGAAATTTTGGGTTCGGGAGAAACGATGACCTGAATTTTGTGTTTTTTTCAAAATCTTCATTAAAAATTTCTCATTATTTCTTTGTCTGAAGATGTAGATTGTTTGAAATATAAAGTCTTCTTAAATAAATATTATTACAATATGAGTAATTTTTAAAGGTTTTTATTTCACATGGGTATATATATATATATATATATATATAAGTAGTAAGTAAGTTGGCCGAACATAGTCGAGGGCGACTCGAAGGCTCCCTTTTCAATAGCTACTACACTGAGGTGTAGGGTAGGGCGCTATTCCTTTCCCTGAATTGCTCCACTTACCCTTCATTTATTCCTTATAATGCTGAGTGTTAAGCAAGGAGGCATCAAGTGCCATATTTTGAGTCTTTGGTATAACTCAACCTGGGATTGAACCCCGGTCTCCCGGACTATTGGCGAAAACTTGGAGATGTGCTCAAATTGTAACGGGAATGAAAATTTAATTTCTTTCATTTTGAAATTTAAATTCTAAATTTAAGTAAAGATTGTGCACAGCAGAAGTACAAACAAGTCAATACCAATTCTCGGAACTTTCTGAATCGCAACACTTAGTGAAATACAAGTCTATGTAAATGCCGTTTACTCAAAAAAACTTCCGTGACGCTTTCTTCAGCTGAAAATTCAATTCAAGGGTCAGATTTGAAAAAATGTAAAAGTCAAGTAAGGAAATTCAACAGCATTGCTTTACACCATGTCAAAAGTGAAAGACTTAGATAAAATCGTGTTGAATAAGAAGGTAACTATTTTGAAGAATATTCACGTTTTAGTAAATCCATTTTCAGTCTTGATACTTTTCTAAAAACATCACGCATATAAAGCTCTTAATCCGGTTCGTACGTAAGGCTATCAATCAAAAATGAGTTTCTATCAGTATTGCTAAACTGTAAAAAAAAATACCATTCCTTTCTAGATATAAAAGTGAGCCTCATTTCTTTCTAGACATATTCTCTATGGATGAGATTAGGTGACAAAAATATAATTCCCTTCTTCTAAGTCCTTTGACGATTTCCAGTCGCAAAAATAAAAGGTACAACTTGTAAACTGTTGGAGAATATGCAACCATACGTGATGAACTAACTGAAATCAGTGTCAGTTAAAAACTTCCTGTATTTTCCAAGAGTAGGAACAATGTATTCATCCGTGTGTAGTATCCCTCGAGAATTATTCTAGATAAGAATTGATTTGTAGGTGACAATGAAAGACATTTTACACAAACGATTTTATGGCTTAATATGAAAACCTTTCAAGTCAACTAATTGAGAATAATGAACCCCTGAGCAGTGCAAAGGAATTAAAAGTATTTCTGAAATATCATCCCCCTAAAATATACCAAAATTATCAATCTGCAAAAATTAACATAATAGAACTTCTGCGCATGAGCAGGATGTGACATAAGATCAATTTTAAAGAGGTATCCTTCTTCAATGCCATTTGTCATGCCAATGTTAAATAGATCAGTCTGCCCTACTACTTTTCCATAGCTGGAGTTGAATTCATTCCTCTCCTTATAGTATTAGGGTTATGGGAAATGCAAACAGCCACGTCCAGGGTTTGAACTAGGGTCACCGTGTCCATTTCCGACGATGATAAATATTACACCTCCAGATACCCTTCTCCTGTGTAATTAGTTTTCTAAAATACAAAATAGATATGAATTAGCCTTGTTGATAAAAACCAAAAAGAAATTAAATGTCTCAACTGTGGATCTTATTTTCAAAGTATTGTACATGGAAATTACGTAAATGGTGCACATATTCCATGTCCTGCCGCTAATTATCTCGGAAACGTATTTTGGTTTTAATACGCTTTGATGTTAGATGAAGTCCAAACGTGTCCAGGATAATGCCAGCAATGAGAAGCGTAAATATCAAAGCTACAAAAATAACCCCTTTTTTTTTCAATACTCACCAATTTACGAATTGTAAAATCCAGTTTATAAATTTGTAAATCATCTTCGTTTTACCAACAGGATGTGCAGATATTAAATGCAAATCCACTAGGCATGCAAGATGAAAAATGTTCTTGGCATCTTTCACATACAAGAACATTAGAAATAATATGATACTTCAAATAATGAAAAATACAATGTTAGTTTCATTTAGGACATCTATAGCCAACCTCATCTTTGCTACAAATGTCACCCAACCCCTAACAAAGCGTGAAAGTGAATATTCTGGGGATCAAATGTTAAACAATATGATATTTTGTAAACTTTTCGTCGCTTGTAAATTTCGTCTTGCTAAATATGAAAAAATTATTGTCTTACAAATAATTGATTTAGGTTTTTTAGATTTTATGTTCGTGCGTCGAAATATGTGTGTTTATTTAGCTTTAAAGACATGAACGTATATTAACTTAAATTTGTCACTGTACAGGGTGTGAAATAAAAAGAGAGAGAGAAAGGCGGGGAGGTGATACAGAGATACATTTTCCTTCCTCTATGGTTGACCAGCGGGCAGTCGGCAGAGTATGTTTATCATGATATATATCAAATAAGTTAGGGATGGGGGAAAAAAAACAAAGGAAGAATGTAGATAAAGAGACCAGTGGTGAGAGTATTTAGTGCGTGGGAGTTTCAGGGAGGAGAGGTTGAGGAGGAGAAGGTCTTAACAATCCAAAAAGGAATGTACCGAATGACGGGACACTAAATTTCATTGAATGATAGACATTTTTTCCAAAATCTTTCTTTCTTCGGAATTAATATTTCATTTATTCATCTAGTCAATTTTTTTCACTCTCCTACGCACGCAGGTTCGCACACACACACACACACACACACACTATATATATATATATATATATATATATATATATATATATATATATATATATATATATATATATATTTACTAGTGTGTCTGAAAAGTAACGGGACTGGGGTCACAAACAATTTATTTCAATTCCAAACAATAAACAATATAGTTTTCCCTACAAATTAATCCCCATAAAGCCTAATGCATTTTCACATACTTCTCTGTCACGATTCCATATACTGCCGGAAGGATTTTTCTGGGATGTCTCTCAGATCTATAGTTACGATACATCAAAACGGTTCTTCTTCATGATTCTCTGGCGTTCGGTGGAAATGAAAAGTTACACGAAACAATACCACGGAAATAGGGAGGTTGTTCCAGTACAGCGATGTCCCTCTCAGTCAGGTACTGCCGGATGCTTAGGGTGTTGTGACTAGGTGCAATATATATTCCTTGGCTTCCCCATCACTACAAGTTGTGTGCAATCTTTTTGAAGGGAAAAAATTGTAAACTCCAAAAGTAGACCGCATTTTTTTCACTCGGAAAAGTAAGTAAAGTTGGCGACCGTAGTCGAGAGCGACCCGAAGGCTCCTTTTTCAATAGCTACTACACCGAAGTGTAGGGGAGGCCGCTACTCCTTTTCCTGGATTGCTCCACTTTACCCTTGATCCCTACCTTATATTGCTGAGTGTTAAGCTAGGAGGTATCAAGTACCATTTTTTAAAGTCTTTGGTATGTCTCGACCTGGGATTGAACCCTGGTCTACTGGCGAACACTCTACCCACTTGGCCAATAAGCCTGTTCTCACAGAATAATATGTATTAAATATCAAGATAAATGTTTTGAAGAAAATTAATATTGTATTCCTTATCGATTTCTGTTTCGATATCTTTAACATACCTGGTATATCTATCTATATATATATATATATATATATAACCTAAAATTTTAAAACGAAAGTTTTGCAATATCAAAGATCCACAACATGGCGTTTCACATTTTTAACGATATGATCTTCAGATGGGCAAAACTTCATGGTTTTTTTTTATACAAAACAAAACAACTTAAAGTTAGTATCTATTTGAAGATCATGTTGTTCAACACGTGAAATTCCAAGTTATGGATCTATATTATTGCGAAATATCGGTTTCAAAATTTTAAGCTTTCAACCAACTCTTCTTTAATAAAACCATTTAATACTTTTTTAATTCTATTAGAGTAAAGATTAGGTATATATATATATATATATATATATATATATATATATATATATATATATATATATATATATATATATTGAATTAGAGTGACCTGAAGTTGAGAAATTATCTGATATACACATCAAATAAACTAAATGAATGTTTTATAAAGAAAAAAGATAAAAGGTATTTGTTTATTGTCCATTTCGTTTCAATATCTGCTTTTAAATTAAAGATTCACAAAAAAATGTCTGATCAGATTTTAATCGGAGGAACATTGATAAAGGACGGTATAAAGAAAGTAAGTCATGGATCATAAAGGCTCCTTTAACATAACGAAAGTAAGCAGACAAGTCCGGGGCTCTCAAAACAAAAAAACGTGAAACACACTTCTCACCCTTTTTGAGTCATCTGTCAAATTTCCGGAAATAAACAAAAAGAAAAAAAAGGAAAAAAAAAAAAGTGACAGCAACAGGTTAAAATATGAACGCAAATAAACTGAGATTAGATTCTTTCTGCTTTGAGCTAAATGACACATTGAACGGTCAGTAGAAGCTCTTAGACCTGCAGCAGAACCAGGTGGTCATGAGAAACGGAAGTACAGAATATCCGGAAATTACCGAAAATTATTCAGTTATAAAAAAAAAGAAAATCTTGTCGTCTGACGACAAAATTCAATACTAAGTTTAAACCTTTTACAAGCAGACAATTTTTTGACCATTTTTTTTGACCATTCAAATAGGATAATAGGAAAATGTCTAACCTGGACCAATCGCCAAAAAATGTCGTTGTGCCTGTAGGCGTTAATTCAGTTATATATCAAATGTTTTGATAACAAAAATAAGGAAAGTGTGTTGTTTCACTCTTCCAATCAGGGGGGGGCTCGTCGGCTTGAAAATGTGAATGCTAACTCCTGTTTTTTTTTGTTTGTTTGTTTTGTTTTGTTTTACTTGGAATAAAACATTTATTACTTGAAATGAAACATCGATCACAGCCATCGATAAATACAACTGTCTCAACCACAACATCAGCTCCGGCTCCTTTATTTAGATTTAGATTTCATCACAAAAATATTCATTATTGTTTTTGATATATTTGCAATATTTTATTGATATTATTGTTTATGTTTTAAGCAAATACAAGAGTTGTTTATTTGGCTGCTGAGAATTGAATGTTTGACATCCAAATTGGATCGATCTGTTATAAAATGAATATTAACAAAATGAATAATTACAAATACACAGAAAAAATAACTGAGACAAAAATCAACTCTATATTTCATTTATATATCTATATAAACATACAGACACGCATATATATATATATATATATATATATATATATAAGTCTTTTACTCCAGATTCTGCATTTCACTACATTCTTTTAACATATATATATATATATATATATATATATATATATATATATATATATATATATTAAAAAAATGTATTGAAATGACCAATCTGGAGTAAAAGACTTATGTCTTTTTGAAGATTGTACTTATTTCTAAATGAAACTTGAATGACAATGAAAAAAAAAATAATAATTCAAAGTTATCAACTTTTAGTTTTATACTTTCTTCCAGGGCATAACAATATATATTTCGATCCCAGCTTGAAGTGTTTCATGTCTAGCCACACTGATGAGTTGTGAGGCAACGAAACAATCTTTTTGTGGGTGAGAATATATATATATATATATATATATATATATATATTTATATATATATATATATATATATATATATATGTATGTATATATATATATATATATATATATATATATATATATATATATATATATATATATATATAAAAGATAAACAGAAGAGATGAAATAAATATTTTTTTAGATTTGTTCATTTTTTATTGATAGTTCTAAACTCCATTTGAACATTGTCAGGAGAAAAAAAATTGTGAAAGATTTTTAGAAAAAGGTTATTGGCTACAAAAGAAATGACTAAAAATGAATTGATAAGACACACACACACACACACACACACACACATACACATATATATATATATATATATATATATATATATATTGTTTTAAAAAACAAGGAATTTAGAAATTATATTCCATAATTAATTTTTTTTTCGCTTATTAAAGCTCATCTGATGGATTTTAAATGGAGTTTGGTTACTTTTTTATTTGGATATTCACAGTCCTTTCTTACTTGATATCTATATATATATATAATATATATATATATATATATATATTTGTATGTATTGTCATCCACAAACCGACTGTTTCGTTGTACCACAACTCATCAGTGTGGCTAGACTCGTGAGATGAGTTTCAGTGATGTAGAGTTTGGTACTAAGTAACATCTAAAATATCCATTTTGAATATATAATCTTCTTTCATATATGAGGAAATGGGTTTACTTATGTAGGGGAAAGATTCAATAATTTTTCACGTGTTTTCCACGCACTCAAACATACACACACAAGTATATATACATATATATATATATATATATATATATATATATATATATATATATGTGTGTGTGTGTGTGTGTGTGTGTGTGTGTGTGTGTATGTGTGTGTGTGTGTGTGTGTGTGTGTGTGTGTGTGTGTGTGTGTGTGTGTGTGTGTGTTTATATTGCTTTGTTTAGTCTTTCACAGTTATATAGTAGTATTAAAGCCAGTTTGATAGTAAGTTAAGAAATATTCGCTCTCTGGTAAATGTCTCACATAGATAGATAGATAGATAGATAGATAGATAGATTGTTTAGAGAAGGAAGGTGCTTTTTCGGTAGATATCGGCGACTCAAGCTGAAACCCATTATTCGAACGCTGATTTTCAAAGTAGACAGAGCAAATCCTAATAAAAGACTGGCGCAAAACAATCTTTATAATGGTTATTTCTATTTGCCTGCCCTTTGGTTTATATAAACGTTGGCAAATTAAATGAGTTCCTTGTTCAAGAAGAAAGCGGTTTCTGTTTTTATAAAACTAATCATCTTTAAAATCTTTCTTTTTTCTTTTCAGTAAACTTAATTCACTGATTAATATTATTCACATTATATAATGAAACTTTCAGATCGAAATTAACACAAACATTACGCATCAGGTTGCAGTCATTTTTATGCATTATCTCAGGTATATATATATATATATATATATATATATATATATATATATATATATATATATATATGTGTGTGTGTGTGTGTGTGTGTGTGTGTGTGTGTGTGTGTGTGTGTGTGTGTGTGTGTTGTAATAGTGTTGGTTGTTACGAATCTACTTTGTGGGTTTGTGGCGAACCAAGTGCAATATAATTTGGAGAATGCTCAATATCTGCTATTATATAATAATAATAATTAGATATTATATTTTATATATCTAATGCCATGGAAGTTTGTCTGCGACATTATGTTTTATGAACTTTTACAAACAACAATCACCAGTCTGATAATAAAAGAAAATGAAAAAATCGAAAAATACAGTCAAAAACCGTTAGAATTGTGTTCAAATCTTTATATGTGTTTGTGAGTGTGTGTGGGGGGGGTTATTGTTGCGAATTATCGCGTGTGGACGTATAAGTGGTGTTTAGTATATGTGTGTGTGAAGATACACACGCCGCGCGATAAACTTGAGTTTGTTTTCCTGATAGGAGATTTATGCCGTTATGTAGCAAACTTTGCTATGAAAGTAAATAATGAAAATGAATCCGACAGAATGAAGAAAATAGAAAAACAAAGTTATCCAAAAGTGATGAATTTATTGAAAAGGAAAGTCAACGTTAAAACGTTTCAGTCTTTGTAAACCTTCATTGGGACTTTAAAATGGAGAAACAAGTATTGCAAGAACAACCATCGATAAAATACAATAACAGAGAAAAAGAAAAATTATATATACTAAGAAAGATTATATAATCGATTAATCATTCAATCGATTTTTATATTTTCTTCATGTATATATATATATATATATATATATATATATATATATATGTGTGTGTGTGTGTGTGTGTGTGTGTGTGTGTGTGTGTGTATATATATATATATATATATATATATATATATATATATATATATATATATATATATGTAAGTATTTATGATCCGAGGAAAATAGTCTAGGGTTTAGACTGTTAAGTGGTAATCCAAGGTGAATTGGAATCTCCATTTGAGTGCTCAATGTCAACTGCTATCGAATATATAAGTAATTTCAGGTTAAAAATATTTCCCTAATAAAGATAACTTAAAGTTAGTTACGAGATGTCTCCTAAATAGACATGTAGTTAAAATCAAAAAGCAGATGTTATCTTTCTTTTAATTATAAGGTTTGTTTTGATTTTTTTTTTTTTTTTTTTTTTTTGAGGGCGGGTAAGCGAGGTTTCAACTCACTAGGAACACCCTCCGGTATTCACCGGTTTTAAAAAAGCAAATAGCAATTTAAATTATTGGTAACGAATTCTTTAAAATAAAATAAAAAAAGAGGAACGCTTAAATATTAACATATAAAGATATTTTCTCCGAGAAAAATAATTTGCTTTTCTCTTCTCACCGGAAACAAGGTAGGGATGTCTACATCATATCTTAAGCACAAATATATTAATCTCCATCTGACGACGGTCATTGGACCTGAAATAAATCTATAACGGAACCACTGAATTGAATTTTTCCGATATATATATATATATATATATATATATATATATATATATATATATATATATATATATATATATATATATATATGATGTCTGTGACATCTTAACAGATGATAGGCTTCTTTCCAAACAAAATTCCAATCTAAGTATCCTGGTTAATATCTAATTCACCCTGTGACAAAATTTGACAGCTGTGTAAGATGATCAGGTAATAAGAGATATAGTATTGGATTATCGTGTCATACACTTGTACGACAATTATGCCACTCTGTGGACCTGAATAGCACGATAACTCTGTGATAAACATAGCAAGATAACTGATAACTATTGTTTTATTTCAGAGTAGCTTCTCGTAGATGTTTCCCGTTAAATGATACCTGCAAGTCAGCTGACATTTGATGCTGGAGATTTCTCCTCCAGTTTTGATTTTGGAATTAACTTCTCCCAAAAGGGTTGCCTTCATCACAGTTTTTGCATTAGACTAGAGCCACGTTTACCTAACACACAGAATAACACCATTTACGATTTTTATCAAAAGTTAATTTTCTTGTTAACTAAATATGCCAGCTTTTTGATTATTTTTGTGGACCATTAGGCAATTAAAATGGATATTATTAGGTATTATCTATTACGAACCTCCACTACAAAGAATCTTTTAAACCCAAAATTAGTTTATATATGTAGCCGCCCAAAAACATGTATACGTTTTATAAGTTTCAGGGATTTTATTTTTTACTTTTAGAGGAGCTGTAAATCTTTTTTTAATTATAAAATATTGTTTGTGGTGTACTTCGCAATTATGTTTTGAAAACTGGCTTTAGATACATGCTTCTTTCATATATATATATATATATATATATATATATGAAAGAAGCATATATATATATATATATACACTGGAGAAAAATTGAAATAAATCCAATGGTATTTAAATATAAAACATGAAAAAGAAATATTCAAGAGATGTATATTTTTTAATGATAATTTGCCAACGCGAAATTTCGTTGTTTTTGTTTTTTATTGTTGGGGGGGCTTTTCTTAGTTTTATTTCGATGGGCGGGGTTCAGCAAACTATCTTTAACATCTATTATATCTACCCTAAAGATCGTTTATCTTTTTAAAAATCAAAATGTCTCATTGGCAAATTATTTATATATAAAAAATGCATCCATTGAATATTTATATTTTCGTATATATATATATAATATATATATATATATATATATATATATATATATATATATATATATATATAATATATATTATATATAAATTTGCTATATCTTAATTGTTCTATCTAAATCGAATGTTGTTTTCTATTTCCTTTTATAATCAGCATTTTTTTATAAAACAATATTAACCTTTTTTAACGATTGTATGAGAAACAAGAATAATAAATACTGAAACGATGGCAAATTTCATTAATTTTGGAATCAACTTTATCTAATTTTCTTTTTGCTGAAAAGCAGATTATTTCATTTTTGAATTTATCCGAATACATACAGGAGGCATTTCACAAAGTTATGAACATATTTGTAAAATTTTTATTTTCAGTTCCATGAACAAAGAAAAATTTTCAAAAACATCATTTTTATATTATTTATTTATTTATTTATTTGACAAACAGAATTTAAATCAAGGAATACTTTTGAGAGAATTTCTTTTATTTCACTTAACAGGAAGATTTTTTACAAATTTGGTAAAATTTTGAAAATGTCAGTTCTTCATGCTAACATTTCAAATGACTCAATGGAACAGATATTTTTCTTAAGTAGTGGCAGAATTGAATCAATTTACTTGTATTTTCAGAACGATATACGTCATTTAAAAAAATAGTACATGAATTGATATAGCAATATACGTATACGTCATTTTAAAAAAATAGTACATGAATTGATATAGCAATATACGTATACGTCATTTTAAAAAATATTACATGAATTGATATAGCAATATACGTATACGTCATTTTAAAAAATAGTACATGAATTGATATAGCAATATACGTATACGTCATTTAAAAAAATAGTACATGAATTGATATAGCAATATACGTATACGTCATTTAAAAAAATATTACATGAATTGATATAGCAATATACGTATGCGTCATTTTAAAAAATAGTGCATGGATTGATATAGCAATATACGTATACGTCATTTAAAAAAATTTACATGAATTGATATAGCAATATACGTATGCGTCATTTAAAAAAATAGTGCATGAATTGATATAGCAATATACGTATACGTCATTTAAAAAAATAGTGCATGAATTGATATAGCAATACACGTATACGTCATTTAAAAAAATAGTACATGAATTGATATAGCAATATAAAAATAAGGAATCTTTATTACATGACATTTTTTTCCAATCAGAAATTTTGAATCTTTTCCAAACGGATTGGTTTGTATCAGGATGACCAATTTGATTCTCTTGAATAAATCAATTTATGGATTTGAAAAAGAAAAACAATTAATTCAGTGAACCGCGAGGAATTCAGCAATTTCTTTGAAAAGTCAAATTCTAAACAAATCAAATTAAGAAAAAACTGAGTGAGGAATCTTCGTCTGGTACCAGGGGTTTGGTAAAAGTTTTATGACCATGTGGACTCGAATTGAAGAAATTGTTCAAAATATGTTTATGAATATAGAAATTTGCATTTTATGGATTTGATCCAAGTCTTGAAAAATCATAAACTTCTGGTTGTTCATGGGAATAAAAATGTGTGTTTTGTAAACCATATTGTGATTGTAAATTATGGAAATAAGCTCAAGTGATTTCTTCACGATTTATTTAATTAATAATCTAAAATAAAAAAATTTAAATCGAAATCATTTTAACTTTATTTCTTGGTGATATTTTACAATTACTTTCATGGGAACTATTCAATACTTTTTCATAAATGGCATTTTGGGTTTAGTATTTGATTAAGGAAATTTTTGGAAATTTTTAGTGTTAAACTTGATCTCAATACGTAATCTCAACACTTAATCTTAATACTTAATCTCAGTATTTTTCAACTTTAAAAAAAAGATCGGAAATTCAACTGCCGATATTTTAAGAAACCAACGTTGATGCTGATCATTTCACAAACACATTGAAGGAAAAAAAACCTTTAAAAAAATAAAATTATTATTAATTGATTTCTATTTGTGATAAAGCAATGCAATAATAATAATAATAATAACAACAACAACAACAACAACAGAAACAACCTGTAAAATTAAAAGAAAACGAAAAACTTAATAAATACCTAGACCTTGTCAGAGAATTTTTTTAAAAATCGTGGAGACAGTAATACCAGTAATAGTCGGAGCTCTGGGAACAATCCAAAAGAACCTGGAAATAAGACTGGAAAAATAGGAGATTGTGATCATCCTGACTACAGCACCACTGAGATCAACAAGAATACATTGAAGAATCCAGGGTAAATGAGGAAACTTGCTGTCACTTGGACACCAGCAAAAGTTCACCATCTAGTACAGGCAGAGAGTGTAATAATAATAATAATAATAATAATAATTGTTATTATTATTATTATTATTTACTCATTAGAATTTTTCACATCAGCGTTAGCTGATGGTCTTTCATTGGAGTTTGAGTGACAGCAAGTCTCCTCAAGTCTCCAGGACTCTTCTCAGTATTCTGGCCGTTCTCAATAATGTAGCAGTTTGGAAGGTCTCCACCCGTCCGCCAGCTTCCAAGTCCTCCATTCCCTTTAGTAATCCTTTAGTTACTGTTCCAAACGCACCAATTACTATTGGTATAATTGTCACCTGCATGTTCCATAGTTTTTTCAATTCCCTAGCAAGGTCGAGGTACTTATCCTTCTTTTCACATTCTTTCAGTTTTATTCTGTGGTCAGCCGGACAGCAAAGTCGACTATTTTGCATATTCTCTTTTTTGTTGTTGATTATTATAAGGTCTGGTCTTCTGGCCGAGATTAGGTGATCCGTATGTATATCAAAGCCCCATGGGCGTTTATGTGTGTTATTTTCTCGGACAGGTGTATTATTATTATTATTATTATTATTATTATTATTATTATTATTATTATATCATATTCAGATATATCAGTTATTTTAATAATTTTGAATAAGTTTGAATAATGTTAAAGCGATAAAAAAAGGTGAAAAGAATTTATAGTTCTTTTATTAAGATAATTACGCAACTACTTTAACCACCAAGTCAGGCAAGTTTAGATATTTATGTATAACTTTTCCGTGTCCAATCGCAGATTATCAAGACGGGATTTCATATTCTAATATTCAAAGGTGAGTTAGCTATCCCCACATTGAGTACTGACGCAACACAATCTTCCTAACTTTTTTCCTCTATTCTTTTCTTTAAAAAAGGGGTAATAAACATCTTATTGTAATAACAAATAAAATAAAACAATTTCTTTTTATTGAATTCAACTGGAATAAAAAATGATTTTGTCAAAGCAAAACTTTTTACAGGTCGTTATACCGCAGTAGTAAACAGGTTAGTCTCGCAGAAATTTACTGACGTAGTGAGTACTAAGATCCGTAAATGCTCAATATCTTTGGCCTTGTGTCAGTTTATTAAATAACTGCTTCAGAAAACAGTTATTTTTTCTATAATTATTGTATTTAATAAAAGATTTTTTTTTAATATCAATGGATAAAGACGATAGTTTTTACGAGGAATATTCTGGAGGTATCTCTATATCTATCTGGGCAATTTCGGGTAATTTTTTTTTATATATTTTATATAGAGGAATGATAATTTTGAGTGGGAATATTTCTTTGTTTTGGGGGGGGGTTGTTTGATTGGGGTTTTTTTTTCTTTTTTTTTTTCTTTTTTTTTCTTTGATTTTTTTTTTAATTTTTATTGACACGTTTTTAAATGCAATTCAAAATATTAGGAGGGAAAAGAAGTATTTACGGACCTTAAAGTAATATTTAATAAACTCACCTTACTTTCGTTGTGAGTTTGATTGTCACAGAATGCCCTAATATGCTAGAGGAAGCTAAAACCTAGGAAATTACTATTTGTTGGGTGAAGTCCCAATCTGATAAAAATATCAAGAAATTTGTTTGCGTATATCCTGAAAATTAAATAAGAATTTTTAATTTACTTTAAAGTATTTGAAAGAAAGAATCTAAAGATGCAAAATGGTTTTTAGAAATTTTGAATCCAGAGAAATTCTTATGTATTTGTAATATCTTTAATGTAAAAAAAAACACCATGAGGAAAACGAAATAAATGAAAACTTGTGAATTAAAAGAAAATAAACTAAATAGAAAAAAAATGATATCTCAATATTACACGTGAAAATGAACTATTATCACCTCGAATAAAGCTTGTTTTTTGTTTTTTTTAAAGGAAAACTTTTACAGCTCGTTACATGGTAATCAACAGGTTATTCTCACAGAAAAGCTGAAATCTCTGTTCTTTCCAAGTCAATAAAAAATTTCGTTTCTCAATTCCTCTTCTCCTAATTAAGGGCAAAGTTTTAAAAACGAAATTAAATTTCAATTTATTCATTGCTACGTTCTGTCTTCATAGTCTATGATGAAGACAGAAGAATATTTCTAAAATTAAATAAATATAACAAAACTATTAAAACAAACCTTGTCAGTCAAGTTTATATATATATATATATATATATATATATATATATATATATATATATATATGCGTGTGTGAGTGTGAGTGTTTGTGAGTTTCTATTAGCTAAGTCAGGAATTCAGCGCTTCAATCCACATTAATTCTAGGAATGATATGAAATACCAAGGATATGATACACTGAAAAACTATTTGATCTTGAATTATTTGTGTTCAATATAAACATTCAAAAACTTGCTTTTAAAAAATACTGAAACTGAAGCTTTTAATGGTAAGTTTAATGATTATAATTAGAAAATTTTAAATGAATTAAAAGTTTAAATGAAATAAAAGTTTAAATGAAGATTCCCTACATCGTTGAACAATTGATAAAGTGATTATTTCTTGACGGAATCAGTGCCCCCCCTTTTTTTTTTTAATCATGAAACAGTTTTCAATATTTTTAGAGCGAAATGTTTTTGGACAAAACCAAAAGTAAGTCCAACATCCTTTATACTCACCAGAACTCTGCGACTTTTTCTTACTTCCGAAGCAGAAAATTTATTTCCAGATTTAGATTTGAGAACGTGAACGGCATAAAAAGAAATACGACATTGTAACTACACACTCCATCAAAAAAAGGAGTCTTAGATATTCTTCAACCAATGAAAAACTCATTAGAATAAATGTTTTGAATGCCAAATGGTCTGTTTAAAGAATTTGAAGAAAATTCTATGATTGAGGAAAATTGGTCCAAGATGAAATTTCAGAAATACTGTTCAGAATTTTAACACTTTTTTTGGTTGACTAGCTAGGCACAGAAAGATTATGTTTTGGCAATAAGAAAAGGAATTTGTAAGAAGGGTCGAAATCAATGAAGACAGATTAATTGAATCAATAAAACTTATTTACTAACATTTATCTTTTTACACACACATATAAAGTTGCAATGATATATTACAAATAGAATTTCCTGTTATTTTGAAGTCTAAAATTAAAACGCTATAATTACTTGTCTTGAATTATCTTAACTTTCAAATTGTTTTTACTTTTACACGTTTCATATATATATATATATATATATATATATATATATATATATATATATATATATATAATAAGTACGATGCAATTTCAAATTTATTTAAATATTTCCATCCTTTTTAACGGCTTGGTAAATTTGTACGAAAGAATGAGATAGCAAAATCTTTTTTTTAAATTCTAATTTAAATTCTGATTTTAATTTTAAAAGTGGGATATGTAAAATAAATTTTGTTTCCTTTTAATTCTAAAAATTAAATCTATAAATTTGCCAATCCATTTACAAACCCCCGTTTTCCAATTCCTTTTCTACGAATTAAGGGCAAAACATTTTAAAACGAAATTTAAAATATTATCATCATTCTTATTTATAATTATAAGTATTTCTTATTCAATTTCTATCTTCTTTTATTCTGGCAGCCATTATGAACGTCTTCAAGAAGAATCCTTTTTTTGAATTCAAAATTTCATTTACAATATTCTACACTCATTTCCATGGAATTTTCTGTAACATTACAAATTTGGATGCAAATAATTTTTGCTTGTTTGATGATTAAACATTATTTTCGAACATCCACAAATGCTCAAAACTGAATGAAGAAATATGAAATAAAGATTTTTTAAAATTTATTTAATCTTAAACAAAATTAATCAGCGTTATTTTTTAATATATTAAGTATCTATTATCATTTGCTAAACTTGTAATACAACTGAGAGTATGTGAATATGGCATACATAAACTCCTGTATGTGAATATGAAATACCCAGTGAGAACCAAACTCACAAACAATGGCCTGCTCGTCTAGGTAGTCATCAAAACCTACAAGTTATTCCTTTTAAATATTAATGAATGACTTTTTTAAAGAAGTTGCTCAAATCATTTCCTCACATCCACAAAATTATAACCTGACCAAATTTCGTTTGGGACTTATAAATCATGTGACTTTACTGAAATTAAATTAATTAACCGTCCAGATATTTTGGGTTTTTACAAATATTCATTGTTTAAAAGATTTAAAAGATAAGAAATGAAATTGGTTTCATCGAGAAAGGAATTCATTTCAGATATCGTTCTTTTATTTGTAAAATTATTACAAACTTATATTCATATCAATTGCAAAATATAAAAAATATAGTTTTGTTTTTTTCTAGTTGCAATAATTAATCAAAAAGAAAGAATTATTTTTCTGATAAATATCTTAACTGGTCGATATGGATTTCAGAAAATTACTTATTGGGTTAATTGATTAAAATATGTTGATGATTAGAGAATTTATTTCTATTTCACTCGTTGTTGTTTCTGTCGGACATGTCAAGATATCATTCGCTAAAAATGACCATTCCATCTTTGGGTGTCCGAAAATAAAAAGAAATATAAACTTCGTGGAAGACAGGAGTTTTAATAATCATCTGAAAGAGAAATGATTGAAAATATCGCAATGCAAAATTTTACTCCGGTTATTACGGGTCCTTCATTCAAATTTGTATGCATTCTTTCTAAATAAATAAATAAAAACATTGTTATTATTATTATTATTATTATTATTATTGTTATTTTAGAGTTTCTCACATCAGTATTAACTGATTGTTTTTCACTGGAGTTTGAGTGACAACAAGTCTCCTCAAGTCTCCAGGACTCGTCTCAGTATTCTGGCTGTTCTCAGTAATGCTGTCATTTGGATAGTCTCTACCCGTTTGCTAACTTCCAATCCTCCAGGCCTTTTAATAATCCTTTAGTCATTGTGCCAAATGCATCAAACACAAGTGGTACAATCGTTACTTTCATGTTCCACAGCTTTTTCAATCCTCTAGCAAGGTCGAGGTACTTATCCTTCTTTTCACATTCCATCAGTTTTATTCTGTGGTCAGCTGGGGCAGCAAAGTCGACAATTTTGCAAATTCTCTTCTTTTTTTTTTTTTTTTTTGTTGATTATTATAAGGTCTGGTCTTCTGGTCGAGATTAGGTGATCCGTGTGTATGTCAAAGTCTCACAGGAGTTTATGTATGCCATTTTCTAGGACAGGTGCTGGGTTGTGCATATACCATTTGTTAGTATGGTCAAATTTAAATTTCTTGCACATTTCCCAGTGGATCACCTTGCCCACCAAGTCGTGTCTCACCTTATACTCCTTCTGTGCTAATTTGCAGCATTCGCTTATAATGTGATTGATCGTTTCGTCTCTGTCACCGCATAGTCTACATTTGCTATTTTGTTGAGTCTTGTCTATTCTCGCTTTGATATGATTGGTTCTTATGGCGTTGTCCTGTACTGCTATTACGAGAGATTCTGTTTCTCTCTTAAGGTTACATTATTATTATTATTATTATTATTATTATTATTATTACATGGCTTTTCGCACCTGTTTTAACTGGTGGGTATTTCAGTGAAGTTTGAGTGACTGCAAGTCTTTACGTGTCTGTTCTCAGTATTCTAATCAATTTCAACGGTGCTGTGGTCTCGATTCTTTCTCTGATCTCCAGTTCCCCATTCACTTTTCTATGCCTTTGGTAACAATTCCAAGTGCATGAACAACAATTGCTATCAGCGTCACCTACTTATTCCACAGCTTTTTCAGTTCTCTGGCAAGATCTACGTATTTGTCTTCTTCTTTTTCTTTCTTTCTTTTTTTTTTTTTTTTTTTTTTTTGCTTTCTTTTATTTTAACTCAATGATTTGCTGGAACAATAAAATCTACTCAATAACATTTTCTTTTCATCGTCTTATTTAATATTTGGTCTGATTTTCTGGTCGGGATTTGCTGATTGCTTTATGCGTCTTAATCCTCATAATGATCAGCATTTAGTTTTTATTTACTTATTGTTCTTTTACACCAGTCATAACAGAGAATCAAGTGACATGTCTGCTTAATACCCCAGCACTCTCCTCAGTATTCTAACTGATACTTATGGTACTATTTTCTGAATGTTTTCGATTTTATCCCAGGATTCCTATTTTTCCTGTCTTTTTGCAAGGTTCTTCGGGACTATTCAGAGCACACCAACAATTATGTGTTCACTTACCATCTTACCATTCCACAATCTCTACACATCTCTCGAAAGGTAAAATCTTCTTGTTTAAAGGCCGATACATAGTTTTCTGGCCCTGATTAACCGGTCGGATTAATATTCGAGAAAGGCATGAACCCCCTTTATCCCTTCAGTTATGGGTTAAAAAGTATCACTTCTGTTCTTCTACGAGGATGGCCTTGGCATTAAGTAACCCAAGAAGGTTGTTATACCATTAAACAAAGAAACCAAACCAAACCTTAATTGAGAGATCTGATTAAATTTCAAAGTACCAAAGAATATCATTTTTTTTTCTTATTTTAAATTTTTTTTTCCCTATTTGCTGAACTAAGAACAATACAGACTAAAGAAGAATGCGTAAGTCCACCTTTATTTTGGGGGCGGGTGAGGGTCATACCTCTCTGTAGGAGATACAGTCTGCATATACAAAGCCCTGATGACAAAAAGTAATGGCAGAAAATTCTTCCTTCAGAACATAAGTTATTAATAAGAAGTCGGCATCAATATTTCAAATAATAAGGAATATTGAGACCTGGGTTCAATCCCAGGTCGAGTCATACCAAACACTTTAAAAACGGTTCTTGATACCTCATTGCTTAACACTCAGCAATATATGGTAACGTATCAAGGGTAAAGTGGAGCAATCCAGGGAAAGGAGTAGCGCCCTTCCTTACACCTCGGTGTAGTAGCTATTGAAAAAGGAGCCTTCTGGTTGCCCTCGACTCAAGGGAGACAACTTTACTTATAACTGATAGTCTTGTTCGAAAATTCTTTAATGAAAAGTGATGTCGTAAGAAAAGTGACTGATTCGTACCAACTGAATTTCTTTCAAGCACTCAAACCAATTGGCTTTTTATAGAATATATAAGGAAAATAAAACCTATTTTTACTTTCTTTAATACAAAGTTTTTGATAGTCGTTCTTTTTTTAATGAAACTGAAAGAATTATTGCATCAAATCATTGACGTTTTTTATCGATTTGCATCGATTGATAATGATGTGCAAAAGCGTCTATGGTGATGAGTTTGGTGTTTTATTACAGGAGAAATTCGTTCGACGGAATGATAATACGGAAACTGCCTTTTTGTCGTCTACTTTGATCAGTGGAAAGATCAAATCAAGAAAAAGCGAAGAAATAAAAGGGGACCCTATACTGTCAGGCAGAAAGGCAAGTGGGGAGAAAGACATCGTCGTATCTCTACCCGGGGGGGCTAAAGCTTCTAATCTACATGTCTTCTTACTGCTTGCTCCAGTATCGAATACGAAGTATGTTTTCTCTCTCTCTCTCTCTCTCTCTCTCTCTCTCTCTCTCTTTCTCTCTCTCTCTCTCTCAAACACACACACACACACACACACACACAGATACACACGCACACACAGATACACATGCACACTCTCTCATACAGAGTCTCTCTCAAATACATAAACACGCTCTCTCTCTCTCTCTCTCTCTCTCTCTCTCTCACTCACACACACATTTTCTTTCTTTCTCTCTCTCTCTCTCTCTCTCTCTCTCTCTCTCTCTCTCATCAATACACACCGAATATCTCCCTCGCACTCTCTTTCTCTCTCTCACACACACACACATATATGCACGCACACACTTTCTCTCGTTCTCTCTATCTCTTTCTCACTTACACATATACACCCTCTCTCACACATACACACACAGATACAAAACTCTCTCTCTCTCTCTCTCTCTATATATATATATATATATATATATATATATATATATATATATCGATATATATATATATATATATATATATATATATATATATATATCCTCCACAAAGAATATACTAGGACGATGTTTTTATCCATCTACCTATCATGTTCACATTCATTCTTGTTACAGCAAGCCTGGTATCCACGACTGTATCACTACTCCCTGAAGTGAACTCAGTTCCGTTCAATATCACCAAAAGCGACAACATTATCAATTTGAGACACAACAGCATTTCGACACAGTTAATGTAGATACGTTGGTTACGCAACATTATCGTTATCAAAGTCTTATGTAATAATAATAAACGCCGTGATGAGGAGGTGGGGAAACTGGAACACTTTTTCTGCTTTGTTTAATTTGCAGATATTAAAAGATCTCGACTTTTACGGAATGTTCATTAAATATTGTTTTGTTTTTGTCTTTTTTCTTTTATGTTTGTTTGTTGTTGTTAGTTTGTGGTTGTGGTTGTTGTTGTTGTTGTTGTCTAGATGGTTGGGTGACGGAATCGGTTAAGCAGATTGAAAAAAAAAACACTTTTCTATTCGTCAATAAAGTCTTTTATTTCAGTTTTATCTATTCGGTCGTTTTTCTCCCATTTTCACACAATTCATCTTTTTTTCTTTCCATTTTTTTCTTCTTCGTGGGTTTTACTTCATCGTTTCCCACTCAGTTTTTCTTTTTTACTGATTGATTTTTAACGGTATGCCAATCAGTCTTGTGTTATTTTATAACCGGTCCATTGGCCTAGTGGTTAGAGTGTTCGCCAATGGCCCGAGTGACCGACGTTCAATCCCTGGTCAAGTCATACCAAAAACTCAAAAAATGGTACTTAATACTTCCTTGCTCAACACTCAGCATTATAAGGTAAGGGTAAAGTGGAGCAATCCAGGGAAAGGAGTAGTGCCCTCCCCTACATTTCGATGTAGCAGCTATTGAAAAGGGAGCCTTCGGGTTGCCCTCGACTAAGGTCACCAACTTTACATAGAGAAAGTTATATTTACATTTTTTGTGTTGTTGTTTCTTAAGAGATTTTTCCACACAGTAATATATCAACTATTCTTATCTTATATAAATAATTTGCCTACAGTTATATGGTTTCAAGTATTCGTATCTAATACTAATCATGATATGGTTTCAAGTATTCCTATCTAATGCAAATAATTATATGGTTTCAAGTATTCCTATCAAATACTAATAATTATATGGTTTCAAGTATTCCTATCTGATACTAATAATTATATGGTTTCAAGTATTCCTATCAAATACTAATAATTATATGGTTTCAAGTATTCCTATCAAATACTAATAATTATATGGTTTCAAGTATTCCTATCAAATACTAATAATTATATGGTTTCAAGTATTCCTATCTAATACTAATAATTATATGGTTTCCAGTATTCCTATTTAATACTAATAATTATATGGTCTCAAGTTTCGAATAATGATTATTTGTTTGAAAACATTTATATAGTTTCAAGTAACTAATAATAATTCTTAGTAAAAAATTACAAATTGAAGTAACTGCTGATACAAATAATTCATAATAGTAAGCCATCAAGTATTTCTATCTAATACAAATAATTTCAAATAGATCTATTTGACCCATATATGGGACCTGAACATTAAAATTCCGGGTTAAAGGGGACGTAATGGAAATGGCGATGAAAGGTTACTCCACATTTCCCAGATCCCCAGAACTGGAGCCTCACCATCAGATGCAGTTTTGTATTATATCGAGGACATCTTTTTTACTCTTCCATTGTTCAAGATTGAAACCGATTTATCTCTCTCTCTCTCTCTCTCTCTCTCTCTATATATATATATATATATATATATATATATATATATATATATATATACTTAATTGTATACAGAAATTCTTCATACTTCTAAAAGCACTTGTACAAAGGAATCATCATTTGATGAAGGGTCAACATATTATTTTCAACAAGATGGATCACTTCATTTTCCTGAAATATTTTGACGCAAATAAAAATTCAAGCCTGCGCCAAATTCAAAATCTCTCCCAAATGTGATGAAACCTTCCATTCAAAGTTTATGCCCCTTGGGCTGATAAATTTGTACAATCACACAGACTACAATCAGGGAATTTAATGCGTATATGTGTGCCCGTGTGTGTATTTGCTTTAGTGTGTATGTATGTGTGTGTGTGTGTGTGTGTGTGTGTGTGTGTGTGTGTGTGTGTGTGTGTGTGTGTGTGTGCATCAATAAGTTCTTAACAAAAAAAAAAGTGTTAACAAATATTCATTTTCAACTTACATGAAATCATTAATCATTTTCGTACAGACTAATGTTTTTTTTTATTTCATTTCTTGGGAGGAGGGGGTTTCCTATTCTTAAGGAATGGGGGGGAGACCCACATCATTCAGTTTTTACTGATATTTTGAATTATTCCTTTTTAAAATTTGATTTCTTTTGTGTGTGTGTGTGTGTGTGTGTGTGTGTGTGTGTGTGTGTGTGTGTGTGTGTGTGTGTGTGTGTGTGTGTGTGTTGGCCCGCGCCCGCGCCTGTTCATAAATATATCGAAGTCTATCAAACATATTTTCGATTTTTACTCAACTAAGATTTCATGCGAAACCTTTTGCGATCTTATCCTATTCTCTACTAAGAGAATTTTCCGATGATTGGTGCTTTTCTGAAAGTTGTCGAGTGCTAAGGTCGAATTCTCCTTTATTTTACATTCTAAAGCATCGTAATTGACAGCATTTGATCGTCCAATTCTGACCTTTATTTCAAGGGGTAAAGCTATGACCTTTAAAATGATTAAACCAGTTTGGACTGTACAGTCAGATATTATTTGATTTCTTTCCACTTTCAGAATTCTGCGAGCAGCTTCAGAAGTTTGAAGGCTCAATTTGAAACAATGAAAATTTCTAAAATCCCAGCCAGATAACCAAAGTTGTGTTCATTAACAAGATAAAAATATCATCTCGCGTATTTTGCCGTTCCAGCAGACCGTAGGGAGAAAATAAAAGAATTTTTTTTTGCTTTCCAATTTCCATTATTTTCTTCCTCTCCATTTTCCTTAAGCTTTTATCTTCTCTCTCTCTCTCTCTCTCTCTCTCTCTCTCTCTCTCTCTCTCTATTCCATTCAACCATTACTCTTTTTCCGTCTCCCTCTCTCCGTCTCCCCTTCTCCTTCATTCTCTCGTCATTCAGTGCATCTTATTCTCCATCTCTCTCTTTCTCTGTTTATGCAATATGCCTATATATATATATATATATATATCCTCATTCAATGCATCCAAATCTCTCTCTCTCTCTCTCTCTCTCTCTCTCTCTCTCTGACTTTCACTCTTACTCTCACTCTCTTTCTCTCTCCTCCTTTGTACTCTATACCTTCCTCTCTCCTAATTTGTCTGAAGTAATACCAACCTTAATTCGTCCACAAGCAAAATGATTTCTCTCGTACCCAAGAAATTATTCTCTGCCGACGCAAAAGGGGCTGCTGGTCTTCCAAGAATGAAACATGATTTGACCCAGTAAAGGCCACCGGCTGATACCCGTAAGACTACAGCTCAAAATACATTTGCATACAACACCCAATCCGACTATCAAATCACCCACACATGCTCCTTTTTTTCCGAAGGCAAGGGAACAATTCTTATCCCCACTCCGCTTTCTTGATTGAATTGTTCGATAAGCGATTGTATCTTCATCTCTAATCTCCCGCTAAAACACCACATGTTCACACGCGCAGATAAAAGTCACGCACTCATACATAAATGTATGGACTAGCAAGGCTACCCGTTATTGTCCGACTGAAAAGCACTTTAAGATCATCACTAATGTCCTTCATAAAACACGAAGAACAATAAAGAATATTCAAATTTTGTACATTAAAAAGTTAGATATGTACATATATATATATATGTGTGTGTGTGTGTGTGCATATCGAACTTTTTAACATAAATATATATGTGTGTGTGTGTGTGTGTGTGTGTGTGTGTGTGTGTGTGTGTGTGTGTTATGAATATATTTTTATATATAGGATGACTCGAAAGCCATTATTAACCATTTTAGAAATAACTTTTTTTTTATTTATAATTCATTTTATTTGAGGAATCTTATATTCTACAATTGTCACAAACTGAGACAAAATAAATCCTTTTTTTATTAAAAGGTTGTTAAAAATAATGTTAAATAACTTTTGAGCCAACCTGTATATTTTTAGGTTTCTTTGTTTAATGCCATATCAACTTTCGTGGGTTATTTGATGTCAAAGACATCCTTGTAGAACAGTAATAGTGCTATTTAACCTATAGCTGGTGGGTGGATAAGGAGGTTTCCTACCTTTCCTAAGGGCATTAGTCCCAAAGTGAACGTAATAGCGTGACTCGAGATTAATCTCGTTTTACTTCGAGCACTTACTGCCATTATGCCACGAAAACTCTCCACCTGAGGAGATATATATATATATATATATATATATATATATATATATATATATGTATATATATAAAAAGCAATACCATTATCTAAATATCCATCCTTTTTCTGTTTGACGCAGGAACTTGTCAAAAATAAAGAAATATAACGTAATGGTTATCACTTTTGGAAATGGAAAAAGCAAGCCGAGTTCAAATTCTGACCGAGACTAGCTGCGTTTCACTTTTGGCTCATACTCTTGGAAAAGGCAAGAAAATATCTGTTCTCCTTCACAGCTATGAGTAAATAATAGGGCAGACTGGGTTCCGTAACCTTGGTAAAGCAGCCTTTCTAGGAAAAGGAAAATTTAAATCAGCTATCATCATCATCATCATGTCGCGCCGTCTGCGCGGATATCCCTGACCGTCTCTCTCCATTTCTCCCTATCACTCATCGCCTCCGGCAGGTCTTCAGGATTACAACCCGTGTCCTCACATAGCTGCTGTATGTAAGTTCGTGCTGGTCGTCCCACACTTGCACATCCATGAGTGGGGGTCCACAGGAGTACATCGCTTATGAGCTCGTCCTTGCTTCTCCAGCAGTGTCCCGCGTGTCGGGTTCGTCGAACTTGTATAGTTTTTGTGATGGGGGGCAAGTGTCCGTATAGTTGGAGTCTCGTGGGGTGTTGTCGCCAGGACTTGTTTAATACTGCTCTCAACATTCTTGTGTAATTTCCGTCCAGCCTCCTCTCCAGCCGCTTCGTAAGCGTCCATGTGGTGCATCCATATAGCAGTATCGACACAACCGCTGCCTGGAAGAAACTGCGTTTCATTTTATCTGTTAGGTCCGACTTCCATATGATCGAGAGCCTATCGATAGCTGTCCATGCCTTCGTCAGTCGTGTGTCGATGTCCTTCTCGGTTGATGAGACGCTGCTTCCTAGGTAGGTGAATTTGTCGACTAGTTTCAGAGAGGCTCCGTCTAGTGTGGCAATGTTGCCTGTTTGGTTGTAACACATATATTCGGTTTTGTTTGCATTGACATGTAGGCCAATGCCAGCTGCAGCTCGTTCCAGACTATGTAGTAGTGGTGTCTTGACCTTGTATCACATCCTGCTCATGAGAGACAGTTTGGTAAAGCCATACACATGCAGAATTTCCTCAAAAAATTTTTAAAGATTTAAAAAAACTCTATCCATGATATTGATAGTCAAGATACACATTTTGTAGAGAAATACTTGAAGTTAGTTTTTTGATTTTTCATTACCACAGTCAGTCAGATTGTCAAAATTTGTGCGTTTGAATTAAAGTGAATTTTATGCAAGAGCATTTCATAAATCACAACTAAATCGACAACAAATTTACGAATCGTACAAAAAATAGGAGAAAAAAAACAGGATGCTTTGATAAAGGTAAAAATTTTGGGTGTCATCAGTATCCGAAAAAACTATTGGTGCTTATTCGAGCGAGGTACCAGTGTCATCCGGTTGACTTCTGAAAATAGATTATGCAAATTTATTTGTAGCAATAACCCTGAATGCATATATCAGAAGAAACACTGTATATGTTTTGTTTTGTTTTTGTTTCTTTGTTTTAGAGGTATATCAACTATCTTGGGTTATTTAATGCCTAAGTTGTCCTTGTAGAAGAACATTAATGGTACTATTCAACCTATTGCAGAGAGGTGGGTAAATGAGTTCATATCTTTCTCATGGGCATTAGCCCAAAAGTGAACGTAATAATGCAACTTGAGTCAGAACTCGCTCACTACAATATTGCAGTCTAGCAATTTAGCTACAACGCAACAGAGAAGTTTGTATTTTGTTGTATTTTTTATATATTTAGATTGTCATGTGTTCATGATGTAGCAGAGGTTATGACCTTTGTAAACAGCTAATAGTACCAAAAATATTTGATTATTCAAAAAAATCAAATATGCCGGATCACTGATTAAATGCTGTTTTATTATTTAACCTCTTTTCACTGAAGTCCGAGAAACTAGTCTCCTTGGATCACCAGGACTCTTCTAAATATCATAGCCTATTTTAGCAGTGTTGTGGTCTAGATGACTTCGATTCTTCCTCTGATCTCGAATACACCCAGTGTCTTTGCCAGGTTCTTGGGGACCGTTCCAAAAGTACAAACCACAATGGGTATCACAGTTATTTTCATGTTCCGCAACTTTTTGGGCAAGAACCATCTATTTGTCCAGTTTTTTGATTTCATTTATTTTTTCGCTGTGTTCTGCAGGAGCGGTAACCATTTTAAAGTCAGAGTGAACACGACAAAACTACACGTCATCATTTCGGTACAGAAGGCTGGAAAATTTTGAAGTTGAACATCAGTGTCTAATTTTCAAAAACTAGAAAAGTAGAAGTTGTAGTATTAAATTTTAAGTGTTTCCCTACTAAACCGTGTATCGTGGGTGTCACTATTTTAAATTGTTTAACTATTTCTTTTGTTGACACTTTATATATCAATACATATATACATATATATATTTGTGTGTGTGTGTGTGTGTGTGTGTGTGTGTGTGTGTGTGTGTGTGTGTGTGTGTGTGTGCAAGGGTCGTTCAAAAATTTCAAAGCCTCACCCAGATTTTAGAATTATCCCATACATCTCACGTTTGTAAGGGCCTCACTTGCACCAAAACTAAGTCAGAAATCTGAATTCCTTTCTTTTTCTTTTTTCATTAGGGGTAGAATGACACAAAAATGCTCAACTCAAAGCTCTTCTTTCTGGCTGAGGCTATAACTTTTTAAACGACTTTCGTATACAACATGGCTGAAGTTATAATACAATTCAAATAAATTTCAATAATTTAAAACTCTTAATCAACATTTGTCAAATTCAAACTTGTCCATTTCCCTTCGTAGTAATATATTTAATTAAATTTTCAACCATTTTTAATGGTTGATTTTTGAGATATTTGGACTTTACGAAAATAAACTTACTGAAGTTAATCTGCAGATGAAACTAATGTTAGCTGAAGACCTGTGAAGTCTCATAAAGACTAATTCTTCTTTTCGTCCACAATATGTTGAAACATGAGTTAAGGGAAGGATCTTACAACAGCTGAAAAACAGAATAAAGCAAAATTATTGTGTAAGGGAATGTCTACTTTGGAGATTCTAAAAGAACTTTGCATAGATCATCGAACGATAAAGAAGTATATTGAAAACTCACACCAAAGGAAAAGGCTTTAAGAATTTGCGTCTTCCAGATAAAATTAAACTAAAGCGACTTTGAGCGAAAGAACTACTTTCAACCAATGCTTAGATCTTTGAAATGGCCGGAATTGAGGGAGTCACGAAGACAAAAAGTGTAAAATTTTGTGTATTGGGATCTACTGTAAACAATTTCCTCCTCTCACTAAAGCAATTATTTTAAAACTTCAAATTGGGTCAAGAAACACATGAAAATTGATTTTTCTGAAGTAATTTTCGTGGATGAATCTAGAGTGAGATTTGATAGAGCAGGCAGATGGCCAAAGGATGAATTTTATTCAATTCAAACATGTCTGTGGCTTAAGGAAGGCAACAAGGAGGCGATAGGGTGATGATATTGGTTGAAATTGTCGACCAAACAATTATTGGACTCTTCAAACTCGATAAAGGAGTTAAACTGAACAAAGGTAATTATTACAATTTTAAGGACAAGACTTTCTTTGCATGATCCTATTTACCCAACCCCTCCGCTCGGGCAGGATATGACACAAGGTCAATTTTTTTAGAATTTGAATTCAGAGTTTTCCTTCTCCTAGACTACTTGCCTCACCAAGGCTGAAGAACCTAGTCTGACCTACTATTTACCCATAGCTTGAGGGAGAATAATTGGATTCATACCTTTCCCAAGGGTATTAGTGCTATGTGAAATGCAATCAGTCTTGTCCAGGAATTGAACTCGGATCGCCGTGTCCATATTCTGTGACGATAACCATTACACCACGGGCACTTTCTTTGCATGGTATAAGTCCCAGTCTCGTAGTTTCAAAGTGAAGTGTGTATTCACGCACAACAAAGCTCCTTCTCATGTATCTTAGCTTACTCGTAAATTCTTTGACCATAAAAGATTTACAGAAGAGAAGATAATAGAATGGCCATCACCAAGTCCTGATTTGAGTCCGATCGAAAATCTACGGTCATTTGTGAAGATGAAATTATTTGAAGGTGACAAACAATATAAGAACAAAACATACCAATGAGAAGCAAATAAAACTACCATGTCGGAAATCAAACCAACTGAAGCAAGAGATTAACAAAATTATTGGATAATAGATTACTTGCTGTTTTTGAGAAGGATCACTTTACCAAGATTTAACGGATTCAAGGACTTCGTATTTAGTTTTTGTTATTTGTTCTATCATAATGGTTAATCAGTTTTTGATGATTTTATATTTTTATTGAAGTAAAATAAAATGGTTTGATTTTGCTTGATAACTTCAAACGGCATTTTTTAAAACTTCAAATAACTTCAGTAACTTTAATAAAACAAAATACTACCAAAACTTTTAATTCAGTCTTTCTTTGCTAAAATTGATTGCTTAAAATTTGACAAATTGTTTTCAAAACGAATTTGAATTATAGAAATTAATGTGATATCCTTAATAACTTCAGAGATTATATATACATATATATATATATATATATATATATATATATATATAATTGTAATTAGTCAATTTACTGTTCAATCCGATCTAAAATGACAGTAAAACCAATAAACTATCATAGTAATCAATTGACGAAAGTTGACACAAACGAATGGTAAATATCACAATACTAGAATATTTTAACTTAAAAATCAACTCACTACTTGGAGTTTCAAGAAATCATTCATCAGGTGAGCTACTTTTAACTACTTCCTATCTATCTCTCGCTCTCTCTCTTTCTCTCTCTCTCTCTCTCTCTATATATATATATATCTGTGTGTGTGTGTGTGTGTGTGTGTTTTGGTTCGGTTTCTTTTTAATGATATATCAACCATCGTGAATTTTTAAAGCCAAAGCCATCCTTTTAGAACAGTGGATGTACTATTTAAACTATGACTACATACATATATATATATATATATATATATATATATATATATATATATATATATATCCAAGGATCATAAAATAAGTTTCCAAACTTTTTTCGTGTGGCCACTTTTTTTGATAGTACACACATGAAACTCTAGTCCCCTTCGAAGTAATCTCCTCCAGCTGCAATGCACTCGTTGTACCGTTCCAACGACTTCTGGAAGTCCCCATGGAAGTCCTCTTGTGTGAGCGTGTCAATGACCTTCGTCACAGCCTCTTTCATCTCCTCAATTGTCTCATAACGACAGCCTCTGAGCTTAGGGAATAACCAAAAGTCACAGGGAGCAAGGTCTGGACTATAGGGAGGCTGAGGAACTGTCTTGATGCCCATCTTGGTCAATAGTGTGTGACAAGGATGGAGTTGAGGACTGGTGCACTGTCCTGGTGGAAATGCTACTGACCCGATTTGAAGAGTGCTGGCCTTTTCTGACGGAATCTCTGCCTGAACTCCCTTAAAACCTCAACATAGTAACCCTAACCCTAACCCTTTGGCCAATCAACTCTGGTGTATTGACTTCCTTACTCCTCCCACACCTCTCATCATTCCTCACAGACTCCCTGCCTTCCTTGAATCTCTTATGCTCGATTCATGCAAGATGCTCGAAAAGCTGTCTGAATCGTTCCATAGGTTTCTGTGGCATTTTTTTCCAAGTTTAAAACAGAATTTTATTGCATATCGTTCTTCCGAAGTCGAGATTGCATTTTTGAAATTCCGCAGCTGTGACAATCAGGCTTTAGTAGGGTGTATTCCAATTGCTGCTATAGCTGTTCATTTGAAGTTGAAATCATAAGAATTGGTCAGTCATCTTGTAAGATGTATAGCAATAACATACTGAATTTTCAAGAGTCTATCATAATTTTAAAGGTTTGTACAAAAAAAATCTGGAAACTTATTGAATTCACCACGTATATATAAACATAGGTTCAAAACCATCCTTAACCTACACCTTCCAAATGAAGATCTTATTTGCCAATTGTCCTTGACAATAAATTTATAAAAGTCAGTCGAAAGACTAGGATACCAGAAAATGATTTTTATCCAACGAATAAATACGCTTCGTTACTAGTGCAGTTTTTTCGCTTCTGTCACAGCATTTCAAGTCTTTTAAAAATTTCTCATGATGATGACCTCAGGTCAGAACTAATTCAGAACAATAAAGAAATAAATAATATGAAGGATATATTCAAATTTATCATAATAAATTTGTTCAGCGTTCATATATATATATATATATGTGTGTGTGTGTGTGTGTGTGTGTGTGTGTGTGTGTGTGTGTGTGTGTATTATTCGGTCCAGTTAAACCGGGGTTGGGAGTAATTCCATCAGGACAAAAAAATCATTCAACAGTGAACATTAAACCCATAACAGGATGGAAATAAATTTATAATCCTAATGTGATCGGTTTTTGTTTTTTCTTAAATATATATATATATGTATGTATGTATGTATGTATGTATGTATGTATATGTTCTCTATATGTATAACTGTGTTATCACCCTGGTTGGCGGCTGATGAGGCTAGGGTATCGCACGTGCTTTCACACGTTGTATGATGAAAAAAAAAATATATATATATTTGTATGTATGTATGTATGTATATGTTGTCTATATGTATAGGGGTTGTCCTCGTGGTGTAATGGTTAAAACGATGAACTGCAGAATCGTAGTAAGCGCTATTACGTTCACTTTCGAGCAAATACCCTTGGGAAAGGCATGAACCCCCTTATCCTCCCAGCTTTGGGTTAAATAGTACCACTACTGTTCTTCTAGGAGAATGGCTTTGGCATTAAATGACCAACAAAGGTTGATATGGCATTAAACAAAGAAACCCAACCTATATATATATATATATATATATATACAGGGTCATATTCAGATTTATAGTTATTCACATAGAAGGAACGACATGTCCTGTTGTACCATTCTTATAAGATGATGAAAAAATAAAATAATTGGTGAAGAGACAGCTTGTAACGAAGAATTAACCGCATGTTATTTTAAACCAATTACAGTGAAAATGATAATAAAGTGCTTGACAGTAGATTATTTTTTTCAACTGTGTGGTTAAAGGAAATGTGTGGGTGGAGGAGTTGTGTGGGTGGAGGAGTTGTGTGCGTGTGTTTCAAAATGAATTCATGACTAATGAATCTTCATTTTGGTACAGACAATTCGAAAAAAAAAGCCACGAAAAGTAAGAACTAATCAATCAATAACAATAGAACAAAATTATTAATGGAGTAAGATCGATATGTTTAGCATTGATCAGATTTCTTTGATCTCTGGTGTATGTCGTTATGATCCAAAATAATTTCGTTTTCAGACTTTGCAGGTGGCAAAATACAAGAACACATTTTAATATGAAAAGAAAGAAAGAAAGAAAAAGGGGAAAAAAACGGACGAAAAATGATCCCTAAACAATAGAGAAGGAAAGTAAGATAAACTCGAGTGAAAACACAGATTGTAAGATATGGAAAATGTTGATCATTAAAATGAAAGAACTAAAGGCTCAATGGTATGTTAATAAGGCTGTTGTAATAATTTATGTTTTTTCTTGGCTTTTTGTTCTCTCTCTGGATCGTTTAGTTTGAAACCCAAGGGATTCACGGCACGTTAAATTGATTCGGTTTTGGTAGGTAAATTACAAATCACAAATCAATGCGTTTTGAATTGGAAATTGCTTAGATAGATAGATAGATAGATAGATAGATAGATTGAATGAATGAATGAACGCGAGGAATGAACGCTGCCTCGATCATAGATTTACAAGACATTCTTATTAGTTAATATGCTTTTGAAAGTATGGTGTCTCTCAATGAAAATTTATCCTGGAAATCTTCAGAATATCTTTGGGGTGATTTCTGAAATAAGTCAAATAATTTTCCTTGTCGGAAAAGCCAAAATAAAAGCTTCCAAATGATTAGATAAAACTAACCAATATCAAAGACTCAAAAAACCATTTGTCTGTTTATCCCCAAAACCTCCTTCGTCGATTATTATTATTATTATTATTACTATACTCATTTTAAGTTTCTCACACCAGTTTTTGCCGAATGAAAGTAAATATCTCTTGGACTCTGCTTAGTATTCGATCCAATCTTAATGTGATGCGGTCCATATGGGCTCTATTATTATTATTATTATTATTATTGTTATTTTGAGAATTTTTCACACGAGCGTTAGCTGATGGTTTTCCACTGAAGTTTAAGTGACAGCAAGTTTCCTCAAGTTTCCAGGACTCTTCTCAGTATTCAGGTCGATCTTAATAATGCTGTTGTCTGGATAGTATCCACTTGTCCTTGTATTTCCAAGTCTTACTGTCCCTTTACCAGTTCTTTTGGAGTTGTTCCAAGTGCACCAATTACAAATGGTAACACCGTCACCATCATGTTGCATAGTTTTTTTTTAGTTTCCTCGCAAGGTCTAGGTACTTGTTATAATAATTATTATTGTTGCCGTGGTTGTTGTTGTTGTTTTTTATTTAAATAAGGCATGAACGTATGCGTTCAAATGTTACGCCCTGCCATTACCTCGGATTGATATGATTCATTCCGTTTAGATTGAGGTAAAAAAAAAATTAGGTGGAAAAAGTAAATTTATACTACGTGAAAGAAAGAAAGAAAGAAAGAAAGAAAGAATAGATTGAGAGAGAGAAAAAAGAGAGAGAAAGAAAGAAATGAAGAACGTTTATATTCAAAATTTACTTTGGTCGTTGATTTAAAAAAAGGGTGAAATTCCATAAATTCTTCCTCTGATCTTCAGTTGTTCCAGTCTCTTGGCTTTTGGGGATCATTCCAAATACAATTGCCATCATTCCAAGTACACCAAATACAATTGCCATCATTCCAAGTACACCAAATACAATTGCTATCAACGTCACCTTCGTATTTCACAGTTTTTTCGGTTCTTTGGCAAGATCCAAGTTAATTTTTTTGCTATCTTTTCTTTTTACTCTATGATCCACTGGGACAGCAAAATCCATTGGATGCCAAATTCTTCTTGTTAATTAATTCTACGTCTGGTCATGTGACCGGGATTAGATTTGTTTTTTATCTCAAAGTCGCACCTAATATACATTTCATTTTTTTCGGAAAGATTCTACTTTGGTTATATATATCCTTTCGCAGGCATTACCAAACTCTAGTCCCACCCAGTCATACTTACCCTTGTATTCCTTTTGTGCCAATTTGCTGCTTTCGATTATTATGTACTTTTTTCTTCACTGTTACCTTATAACGTACACTTGATATTTTTCAACGAATTATCAATTTTTGCTTCGAGATGATTTGTTCGTATGACATTATTTTATACTGCAATTAAAACAGATTCAGCATCTTCAAGTTTTCTTCTTAACCCTTTTACGTAATTTTCTTACTTTGTCGCTAAAAGTATTAATACATTTTTTTTATCTTCCTATTTTGTTTTCTCATTTTTTACTTTTCGTCCTAAACTTATTTCTATTGATATTGTTGTTACTGATTTCTATAATCAGTCTTTCTCTTTTTATATATATTTTTGAGACCCTGAATTACAATCCTCAATACGAACGAGTCTTGTTTTTCTTTCTTCTTTTGACTCAGAGTTTGTCTACATCATTCCTTGTTTCATGGTCTATATTTCTGAGTTTCTCTTTGGTCCATGAAAAGAATAGTCCTGAGTATCTTACAATGAGGACTGCCAAAATATCTATTCCTTTGAGAAAATTTCTGCAGCAGAGTTTTGTTTCAAAGCCCGATGAAAAAGCATTTTAACCCAAATGTATTTTCTGCTGGTTAATCGAACGCCAAGAAGAACTTAGAAAATTGCAATGTCATTTTAAATGAAAATTCGAGAAGAACGTTTAACGTAGGATATTACAGAATTTACAAGTATAGGAAATTACAGCATAAATCAATTTGTTGATGTTTAAGAATCTATAAATAAGAGAATGGAATAGAAATATGTTTGAATGTAATCGAACATTGATTAATGTCACTGCAATCAGATGCATCAATGACCATTAATGCTTTATCAGTTATGCAATTGATCTTCAAGTATTAGTATTTAAATAGGATCGTTTTAGAGAAGCAGTTTTAACGTGAGTGATAAATTCTTGATATATACATAGGAATATATATATATATATATATATATATATATAGGAATATATATATATATATATACACTGTCATATCCTAGCTTGGTGAGAAGTCAGTTAAATACCCATATATATACACACACTGTCTCTCTCTCTCTCTCTCACACACACACACACACACACACATACACACGTGTGATAGATAGATAGATAGATAGATAGATAGATAGATAGATAGATAGATAGATAGATTCTTTAAAATTTGCTTTACTTCAAAAATATAAAAATTATATTCAAAATCAGAACTTAGTTGCATAATTATATACCACAATTGAATTTTTTTCAAGGGACTCCCAGTGGCTAACTTGCAGGACTATGGCATCGTAGTGAGTTCAATGTCCAATTGCGCCATGGTTCTCACTTTCGCACTAATGCCATCAGGAAAGGCATGAATCCCATCATTCCCTTACACCAGTTATCGGTTAAATAGTAAAACTACTGTTTTTCTACAAAGATTAAATAAGGGATGATATGCCATTAAACAAAGAAACTGATATCATCATCTTGACACATGATCTTTATATCATTGTCAGTGTCTCATAAAAGAGTGACCTCCGCTAGATCAAAATTCGTTGGTCATCCGTTAAAATTCGGCTTGAATTATCTTTTTTTGGCACAAATTAACTCCAACAGGTTTATTAATTTCAATCCATGGATTCATCGTTGTAAAGAAAAATTTCCGAGGCCCTGAAAAATTATTTGTACGTCTGTGTACTTACCCAACCCTGCCCCACGAGCAAAATGCGACATATTGTCAATTTTAAGGGGAGTTTAACAGATTTGGATTCAGAGTTTTCCTTCTCCAAAATCGGTTGCCATACTAAAGTTAAAGGGCCCAGTCTGTCTCTCTCTCTCTATTTACCAATAATTGTAGGGAGATTAGTTTGATTCATACTTTTTCCTAAGTGAAATGTGAAAATATCATCCAGAATTTGAATTGGTTCGCCGTGTTCCTTTTCATGTGATGATAACCATTGCACTACAATCGCCTCTTTATTATTTGTACGTATATGTGCATGTGTATTTCTGTTGTTTTGTACCGGTGGGCGAGAGAAAAAGTGAGAAAGAAGGAAGGAGAAAATTTAGGATATCAATTTTAGTAGAATTATTTGATAATCACATTTGCTTTGGTACAAACATTCGAAATAATCCTTACACCTGTGTACTCGTGTGTGTGTGTGTGTGTGTGTGTGTGTGTGTGTGTGTGTGTGTGTGTGTGTGTGTGTGTGTGTGTGTGTGTGTGTGAACATAATGAGAATATAAATTATATATACATTTCATGAATGAAAAAAGATAACGAGTTTGACTCCTGTTGTTAAAAATTCAATTCTATTGTTTAATAAATATATTTTCACTGGATTTTAAGTTTAATAATTGAAAAGATGAATTTCCTTGCACAATAATCCCCGGATAATCAGTTTGGAAGATTTAAAAACCTTAATTTTGAGGCCGTCCATTCCGAGAAAAAAAATCGAAAAAGTTAAATATTTGTACTAATTCATTTACCCTTGTATAGATGTCAACGTGTTAATCAAACTGACTCACACACAAGACCAAAAATTACACACACACACACACACACATGTTTAGTTGTCCGTATACATACATACACTCACATATACACCAATATTGATCCACACAAATCCACAAAGAGACTAATTATGGATTGCTGATTTTTCTTCTGTAAAAAAAAGTCTTTTCTTTTCGAATACCGCATTTTAGGCTTTTTACTATTTCCTTTTTAACTTTCATTTTGTTGCCAAATGATTGAATAGTTGATAATGAAGTTCCAAATAAGCCGCTCTCAGATCAAAAGAAAAAAATATTCACAGATGTAGACTCACAGGTACATGACACACATAAAACGATTTGTATATATACATTCAAGTTCCATCTATGTAGATATCTACTAAGCTTAATTTAATTGGGTTTAAAGTTACCACGGCAAGTCATATTCACTACATTAGAAAATAATCTACGAAACTAATATACTAACCATTACTTTGTAGGGATACAAAGATAATTATTTAGATTAGAATTGCTAAGTATTGTCTGGATCGAACTCATTCCAATAGCATCAACCTGCAAAATTAGTTCTATCAACCGACAACTACTAAGCTCTATGCACATATATAACACAAACTTGCGAGTATACATGTGTGTGTGTGTGTGTGTGTGTGTGTGTGTGTGTGTGTGTGTGTGTGTGTGTGTGTGTGTGTGTGTGCACACATATATATATATATTGATAATGTTATTTGTTATATTTATAAATATTGATTCATATCATTGATAGAGCCTATACATTTAAGTAAGGACAATGAAGACATAGAATCAACGGAGCTTAGTAACAGTCAGTTTCTCGCCAGTAGATTTAAGTTAGGATGGAAAGGAAAATTCTGAATTTAAACCTATTAAACTCCTCTTAAGTGACCTTGTGTCACATCCTACTTATGTAGAGGGTTTTGGATAGATAGATAGATAGATAGATAGATAGATAGATAGATAGATAGATAGATAGATAGATAGATAGATAGATAGATGTGTGTGGTTGAATATCGATCAAGAATAGACAGAGAGATTAATAATAATTTGGTATGATTTCTTTCCCTTCTTCGAAGTAGCTCTCCAGAGGTGATAATAAAGAAGTCCGAAATATTCAGAGAAAGTCTAATGCTTTTGGCTAATTCGATATTCATCTTCAATTGGACTTTTTTTTATGTTAAAACTGCTATATTATATCTCGAGTGATTTAATTTCACTGAGTCAACAAAAGTATTCGATTTTTAATTCCTTTAAAAATGTTTTGTATTTGTTATTTAAAGGGGAAAAAGCTATAAACAATAGGTTTTTACATTCTGTCAAAAATATTTAATTTTTTCCATTAGCGTCTTATATATCTATAGACAAAAGATATATTTGCATAAATTACTTAAATAATCATTATATTTCTATGAAACTGTTAGTTGTATCCGAACAGAAAGATACTATATAAGTTGATGAATGAAAGAAATTCTAGTCCAATTTACATCTTCATGATAATTTCTTGGAGTCTACTTCTGCGTTCAATATCTTTTTTAATCACCCAAAACCACACCATAACGAAAATAAGTATGAAATGGGATTTAGAATTACACACACACACACACGCGTATACACACGTACACACACACACACATTATATATATATATATATATATATTTAAAAAATGTTAAGTAAATCCGACTATTAAAAATATGAAAACTAAAATGTTTTGAGGTTGAATTCACTTATGATACTCTGTTTAATGTTTCGGGGTTTGTTTGATTTTGTTTTTGCTTTTTGCTTTTTGTCTTTTTGTCTTTTTGTTTTTGTTTTTGGTTTTTTTTTTGTTTGTAAAACCATCTTAGTATGCAATATTATAATGCTTACTTCAAAAAGGATTTTCAAATGTACAAAAAGTAAAAAGTAATGAGAAAAGTCTATGTGTTCTATTATATATCAGAACTAATTTAACTAAATAAGGAGAAAAGTTGTTAAATTGGACCTTTGTAGGGTCATATCATAATTAGAAGTGATGCAAGATTCACCAATCTTTCTGTGATTATTATTTTGTATATTAACTAACATTATAGAATCTTTCAAATTAAAATTAATTTTGGATTCTAAATTTTGTTTTACCGAATCATTTATTGATTTTATTTTTGAAAACTCGAATGAGTTCATAAATCCGTTTTTCAAAATATTGACCCTATATTCTTTTTTTATATCATTATGGTATTATTAAACAAAGGCCTGTTTTTGTTTTTGTTTTTTTCATCTTACCTCTTTTATTTAGTTGAATTAGCAATAAATAGTTACATTATCCTTTATTTCAATGAGTTTTATTAATTATTAATAAATTATATTTACTTTTAATAGTTTTGATACGATTTCTTATCAAAATACATTTTAATTAGATTTTTTAACAAACCTCAACAAATGTGTCATTTCATTTTATATGAAAATAAAAGTTATAATACTAAAATGTTTTAAAAAAGAAGTTTTTTAAAACCTCTAAACAAGACATAAAGACGTTTTTTTTTAGAATTTCTTTTAATTCTTAATTCTTATTAAGGTTTTAAAAGATTTTTAAATCTATAGCAAATACGTTAGACGCGGCATTTTATCATGTATGAAAATATACAACCACTGAATATTTTGTTTTTCATTTATATATATATATATATATATATATATATATATATATAAATGAATAAATAGGTTGATTTTTTCTTAAAATAGAATAGGTTAACTTATTGACAAGATTTCAATTGCTGAAGTTTCTGTGATTCTTGATCTAAAAAAATCTTTTTAGATACATGACACCTGACGATAATACTACATCCGGGTTTTGAAATCAACTTGTTACCTATATCTTTTTGTGCACCCCACTTATTTCTTTATTTATTCATGTTTCTTTTATTTTTTTTTTTTTTAAACGAGTAAGAATCTATTGAAAGAATATTTTTGTATTTTTTCCTCTCCATTGTGTGATGGCTACCTGAAGAGGTTGGTTTCTCATGTGGAGTTGCTAGCTGAAATAAATTTATAATAGCCAAATGACGGTCTGTTGAGTTTTTCTTCGAAATATATATATATATATATGAATAATTACACATATGAATAATAACTTTTATATCAAGTATATATACCTATATATGTCAGGATTTTTTTATATCAAGTATATATATGTATATATGTAAGATAGGATGATATAAATCGACTGAGATAGATATATAGATAATTTTCACCATCTGTTAGCATAGATTTAGCCATAATTTTAAAGAAGCACACACACACACATACACACACACACACACATATATATATATATTTATATATATATATATATATATATATATATATATATATATATATATATATGCGTGTGTGTGTGTTATTATTGCCAAATCAAAAAGCCAATTTAAGTTTGTCGTCTGGCTCATCCCATATTCTGATTGAAAATCGTCTCCTCTGAAAAGCTGCAACATGCCACTTAGACAAAGCACTTACTAAATTGGCCTGACAGACAGACAGACAATACTCTTTATAGAGATGTCCTCTTTGTGTGAGAAGAAACCATTTTGTTTTTGTCGAGATAAATAGAAATCCATTAAAAAAAGAATGTTTCATAGAAACAAGAAATTACTGCTGTTTAGTTAACTACCAATACTGTTTAATATTAAAGTTAATTCATTTGTTATTATTATTTACTCAAGAGGGTAAAGCTGATGGTCTTTCACATGAGTTTGAGTGACAGTAAGTCTCCTCTACACAGAAATACTCATACGAGTATCCTCGTCTTGATTATTGTTCTAATTACAACACTATCCTTGATAGTCCTTGACCTTCTTAAGACATTTGGCATTGTCTGGATCCTTCTGGAAATTTCTAAATCCTTTATTTAATCAGCGGAAGTGGATTGTTCTCTTTCTCGTGTCTTTGCTTTGAAAATAAGTAAATTAGTTGATAAAATTATCGTATATGTTGGTTCAATGGAAAACTCTCACAAGCAATATCACAAAGACAAATTAACATGACTTTATCAGCCCATACAACAAAATATCCTCTTAGCAGAGAAATTAGTCTAGTTTCTTTGTTTAATGGCATATCATTCTTTGTGGGTTATTTAGCCATTCTTGTAGAAGGACACTAGTTATACTATTTAACTCATAGCAGGGACAGAGAAATGAGTACAGTCATGACTAGAATAACAATCAAGGTGAAGATACTAGTTCGACTACATCAGTGTTTAATAATGAAAATGCCTCAGAAATTCAAAGAATAAAGATTTACTAAGTTTAGTTGTGACACAAGGCCATATGCATGGGACACCCAATGAGACTCGAACTCACTAGAAATGGTTTGGTCGGCTTATTTGCTAACCAAAGAATAAAGATTAATCAGTTGCTGAAATATATTTAGAATAAACTCGTCCCGATGATCCAAACACAAAAGATTTAAGTTTCATCCATTTAAGCATAGATACATGGAGGCCCTCGCAGCGTAACGATTATTGTCTTATGAAATCGAATCAGCTATCCGAGTTCAAATCCTGCATGAGGCAAGTTGAATTTCACATTGGGAAAATATAAATTCAAATATTCTCCCTCCAGCAGAGAGATTGGTCTCCTTAACCTTAGAATGGAAACTTTTCTGGGAGAAGGAAAATTCTGTTGTTGACATAGAAAGGAATTGTCTCTGCCAGACAATTCTTCTACAAGACAACGCAACATGTGAGTGGGGGTGCACCCCCAAGACCAAAAGCCAAAGCTACACGATCAGTAAAATCATAGAGAGAATATGTGTTTATGATTTTGTGTGTGTGTGTGTGTGTTTGTGTGTGTGTGTGTGTGTGTGTGTGTGTGTGTGTGTGTGTGTGTTTGTGTGTGTGTGTGTGTGTGTGTTTGTTTGTGTGTGTGTGTGTGTGTGTGTGTTTGTGTGTGTGTGTGTGTGTGTTCATGTAAATCGAGAAAAGAGGTGCGATCGATTAATCTCCCATTTCGACGTTTAAAACATTCTTATATAAATACATATGTGTGAACGGGGGGGAAGGGTAATTCACACGGAGAATGATTATGTGTTTTTGATAATAACTGGGCGTGTATATAAATTGTAAATGTCGGTTGTGTGGGAATGGGATAAATTTGAATTAAGACAGGTTGAGTCAATTTCCACTTTTTCTACTTGTCAATACTAAAAGGGTGGGACACATATCTTGGCAGCCATGTACTAATTGGTGGGGAGGAGTTTACAAACAAAATGAGGAGAAAAGGCACACCCACACAATTACACTCACATCGAGGAAGATATTTATCTATTTATTACTAAAATTCAAATTATTTTTCTATGTATGTAACAGTATCCTCGAAAAAAGAATAAATGACACATCGTAACGAGATTTTTATGAGAGCAATAAATTTAAGATGCTTGACTAGAATAAAGTTATTTCAAGTCCAGTACAACTGATTGATAATTTTTTAGGTCTGTATTTTTGATTGACTGATTAATTTTAACATGTCAAATCGTCTAGGGTTATTATATTCCTAGCGGTTTGGGACTTGAGTAATTTATATTTCCAATTTTTTGTGTTCTTTCGGAAGAGTTTTTATACCGGGTTACTTGATATCAAGCATTCCGATCCAATACAAACAATTTGTAAACATTTGATTGCATGCTATTACAGCTTCAAGTAACTATTCATAATATGAATAATTTCCAGTTATACGGCATCAAGTATTCTTGCTGAATTTGAAGAATTTGGAAATATCTTTTTGACCCATCGAAGGAACCCTAAAAGGGACTACTACTCTAGGTCAGAGTGTATCTGGCAGTAATGGCAATCAAGGGTATTCCACGCTCCCCAGATCTCCTGAACTGGAGCCTCGCACCATTCAATTTATTGTCATATTCAGAACTACCTCTTTTGCAGAGGTGGATGCAATTAGCATATTCTAAAGCCCTTCGACATGGGGATTTTTAAGGCATATTTCCGGAAGGCCGTGGTTCAATCCCAGGCCGAGTTATACCAAAGACTCAAAAAATGGTACTTGATGCCACCTTGCTGAGCGCTCAGCATAAGGTGAGGATCAAGGATAGTGGAGCAATCCTGGGAATGAAGTAGCGCCCTCTTCGACACCTCGGTGTAGTAGCTATTGAAAAGGGAGCCTTCTGGTCACCAACGACTAAGATCGCCAACTTTTTACTTATGTTGTGTCTCGTCTACCTTTAGAGCTATGTTTGTATAAATTTTCTTCGCTGTGGACTTGACGGCTGAAATATTAAAAAAAGCTTGATAAATATGAATTAATTTCAACAAAATCAATGAATAGAAAAGAAGGCAAAATGGCAATGAAGAATCAACTAATGATCAATTGGTTCAAGGGGGAATATCGGACAGTTCTCAACTGATCACGTTGCTATTGCAACTTTTCTAGACATTTGGTGGTGACATGGTTTGCAAACCTTCACAGGTGAGTTCGAGTCTCATTGTGTGCCCTATTCATACGGCTTCGTGCAACATCTAAGTAAAAATGCTTAGTAAATTGCAACTTTTCAAGACATTAGGGCAAGTTCAATATGATGGTGCATATATCACGTGACCGAAGCAGTTCAAGCTGTAGTTAGTCCTCACTGTTGATGGGAGCATCGTGATATTTGGTGCGCTGACACGTTGTACTCAGCTTCTCTTCGTTTGAGATTTGAAAGCCGCACAGATGAACGTACAACGTCGTCAAATTTGTGAATTCATACCTGACAAGTTCGAAGTGGATCATAATGCATAATGTGCAAGCAACCCAAAACATTTGTTTTGCGAAAGGTGAAGGCACATTTAAACGCGATACTATAACCAGATGGTTCAAGATATTTCATTCGGGTTGCAAGAACATCGACGATCAGGTAAGGTCAGATAGGCCTAAAAGCATGGATTTCAAGGTCGTGCTCTAAACCGCTGATGCAAATCCGACGAGTAGCACTCAGAGAGTATCAGGCGAGCTCATCATTTCACAGTCCAGTTGTGATTCATCACCTTCACTCTCTCGGCAAAAACATCTGGAGCTGCCGAATTGTGCCTCACGTACTACCAAAATATTTCACCCTAGAACTATTACCAAATCACCTGTTAGACTAACCGATACGACATCACTTTTTCATTTAACCCAATTAAAAGCTTTTTTCAAGCACGATTTTAAAATAGTAGCAATAATAATTTCTTAATAATTATAACTTTTAGTAATTATTCTTAATCCTAATTCTGAGTGAGACACATTTATTTCGTTTCAAGGAACTTTTACCATTCAATAACATTAATTATTTGTTTGCGTACAGTCACATGGTCTAATATATTCCTATCTAATACAAATAATTTGCACACAGTTATATGGTTTCACGTATTCCAATTTAATATGAGTAATTTTCAAACAGATCAGTTTGACCGATAGATGCAGCCCTACCAAGTACAACCACTCCAGTTCAGTGTGGACCCGAGAGGAAGAGCAAGGAAGGGGTACTCCACACTCTCCAGATTTTTAGAACTGGTGCCTCACTATCAGAAGCAGTTTAGCGTCATTGTCAAAACGCACCCTTTTTTTGAAGGCGGGGGGGGGGGGAGTAAAATGTTCTGTCATGAATACAGTCAGCTCATTCTAAGCTCCGCTAACGATAGATACGAAGAACTGAGATAGATAGGTTTTAAAAAGACTGTGATAGATAGATAGATAGATAGATAGATAGATAGATAGATAGATAGATAGATGCAAAAACTAGAAAAAGGTGAAAGGAAAATATGTATATATATATATATATATATATATATATATATATATATAAGAGGGAGAGAAAGATACACACATTAACAAATGCTATTATTTATATATATATAAATATAAATTCTCGCAGTCGCGTGTGTGTGTGTGTGTGTGTGTGTGTGTGTGTGTGTGTGTGTGTGTGTGTGTGTGTGTGTGTGTGTGTGTGTGTGTGTGTGTTAGCATGTGTTTGTGTGAATGCTCATAGATTTTTGTCAACCTTCCCCTTACTCTAGGGATCTCTCTTTAAAATCAACTCTTATGAATTACCACCTATCGCACCTAAAGAGTTGAATTTTCTCGCCGACAACTTAACATCTCGTTTCCCGCCATTTCTTTCACGATCACTCCTTCTTTCAAATGGCTTCCATTCGTCTAAGTTGTTCCAAACCCACCTCCTACCACGTCCTCGTCCCATGTGCCATTAGCTTCTTCTTTTCAACGAGCAAAGAAGACTATCAATGGATTAGTAGTCGGACTCTTTCCTTTCCGTCTTTTCCTCTGTCGGCGTTCCATTTAGCATTTCCAGAATTAATGCGAGAGATACGCGACATTCTCGTTTGTACGGAAGTCCTGCGAATGGTGCCCCTGTCGTTGGGGTTTTGTTGGGCTGTTAGTTGAGTCTGTCAGTCAATTATGTCCCCTTGTATTGGACACGACAGGCGACCATCCACTGCTAATTGACATCTAAAGCGGTTAAGGTGAAATCGATAAAATGGAAATGAATTAGATAGATAGATAGATAGATAGATAGATAGATAGATAGATAGATTTTATGAAAAGAAAAGCCTAACTCTTCCTATGTTGAGTGAAAACCTGGATCCTCTAAAATATACTTTACTTGAAATTGATCAAAATTCATATTTTCAAAAAGCCATGAAGAGACCCTTGGGAGACACAAGATGCCATTATATTCTGAATGTTTTCAAATCCTTACTGATTTTTATAAAACACAATTTTACTTGTTGTAAAGAATACATTATGACCATTACTTAATACAATTTCAATATGAACTGACTTTTCCTTTCACCTATCTGTCAATCTACCGGGGTGTAGATTTATCTTGAACTTGTGTGTCAATAAACACTAGTTACATTATTACCCCGGGACCATTTAATGTTCTTTTCTCATCATCGAAAATTTTACAAGGGGTCACTCATGCAGAAATCAATTTTCCTTTATTTCTCTCAGCATTACTCTTTTTGGGACACCTGTGACATGGGGGTCTGAACCTGACCCTACTCATTTAAGTGCAATGGGAAGATGTAGCCTGAACAGGTAGATTCCTGAAACTTAGCCATATGCTTCTTTTTTCTCAAAATGAGTAAATTTTTGAACAATCCTGCTGAAGAAAGAAAAAAAGTTTCCTTTTTTTTCTTCTTTACTGTCCTCTACTCTTCTTCATTTCCATTTTTATCGATTCCTTGTCGGTGAGGCTTACAATATGCTGATTGTACCCCCCCCCCCCGCGCAGAGGGGTAAGACACAAAAATGGGGGTGTCGTAGGTATGACATTGAACTGCATCTGGAGGTGAGGTTTCAGTCCTTGAGATCTGGTGAGTGTAGGGTACGCATTCATAAACATTATTCCCAGGTACACCCTGACCCGGAGTGATAATACTTGTTCAGGTGTCATATTTGAGTCAAATAGTTCAATTTAAAAATTATTCGTATTCGACTGCTTGCAAATTATTTGTATTAAATAGGAATACTCTCTTAAATACACAAAAAATGCTACTCTTGACAAAGGCATGAACCCTTTTATCCCTCTCCCCAATTATTAATTATTATGCTGTTCTTCTACAAGAATAGCTTTGGCATTAAATAACCCACGAAGCTTGATATGCCATTAAACAAAAAGGAACCAAACCAAGTAAAAAATATAAACAAATGTGCAAGGAACGCAATTCCCGAACCTATAGACATGAAATAACTCCAGACCGGTTGACATGAGATCAATCAATAATATTTTTCATCGGAAAAGACCTATTCTGTCTCTGAATGACCTGAAATGATGTCAGATTTTTAACAAATTTTGAATCAATCTGTCACGATCATTATTTAACGACAGACAATTTTTTGTTTCCTCTCATATGAACAAGTGTAAGCTAAAGACAATATTGAAGACAGTCAAGTTAAACAAGGTACAAGCAAAATAAAAAAACGGAATATTCCTTCAAAAATATTGTTAAAGTAAAACAATTTTGGTTTTTGTTTGTTTTGTTTTGTTTTGTTGCGTTTTGTTTTATTGCGTTTTTTTTTTGTTGTTGTTGTTGTTGTTTTTCCTGTTTTTATATAATTCAAGTAACTACACAGACTAATTATCAAATATTTAAAACTTGCATTTCTGATTTTTCTTATGCCTCAAATCCATGACGACGTTTTTCAGAATCGAAAAATTACACTGTTATATCGATCCAATTGAAGTCAATGTTTATTATCATTATTATTTACTCCTTTAGAGTTTTTCACATCAGTGATTATTATTATTATTATTATTATTATTATTATTATTATTATTATTATTATTTCTTGAGAGTTTTTCACATCATCGTTAACTGATGGTTTTTCACAGGAGTTTGCGTCTCCTCAAGTCTCTAGGAATCTTCTCAGTATTCTGGCCGATCTCAATAATACTGAAGTTTGGACAGTCTCCCCCCGTCCTCTTATTTCCAAGTCCTCCAATCCTTGTACTAATCCTTTGGTAACTGTACCAAGAGCCCCAATTGCAATTGGTATAATTGTCATTTTCAGGTTCCACAATTTTTTCAACCCCCTAGCAAGGTTCAGGTACTTATCCCTCTTTTCGCTTTCAATTTGTGGTCCACAATTCTGCAAGATCTCTCTTTTTTGATGATTATTATAAGGTCTGGTTCGTATCTCAAAATCCCAGAGGAGTTTTTGTGTGTCATTCTCAAGGACATATTCTGGGTTGTGTATATACCATTTGTTTGTATGGTCAAATTTCAATTTCTTGTACAATTCCCAGTGGATCTCCTTGCCCACCCAGCTGTGTCTAACCTTATACTCCTTCTCTGCTAATTTGCTGTTTTCGCTTATCATGTGAGTGATCGTTTCGTCTCTATCACCACATAACCAACATTTGCTGTTTTGTTTGTCTTATCAATTCTCGCTTTGATATGATTGGTCCTTATGTCGTTGTTTTCATTATTATTATTACTATTATTATTATTATTATTATTATTATTATTATTATTATTATTATTTTACTCATTAATCCTGGTGATTTTCACTGGAGTCTGAGTGACAGCAAATCTCCAAAAATCTCCAGGACTCTTCTCAGTATTCTGGCCGATCTCAACAATGCTGTAGTCTGGATGGTCTCGGCTTGTCCTCCAATTTCTAACTCTTCCATTCTTTTTTCTAAGCCTTTGGAGATCATTCCGAGCACATCAATTACAATTATCACCATCACTTTCATGTTCCATAACTTTTTCAGTTCTCTGACAAGGTCTAAGTACTTGCCTCTCTCCTCGCTTTCTTTGATTTTCACTATGTGGTTCGTCGAGACAGCAAAGTCCACTATTCAGCAGGTTCTCTTTTTATCAACAATCACAAGCTCTGACCTTCGGGCCGGAATTAGTTGATCTGTTTGTATCTTGAAATCCCAGCACGGATTCTAGTTTGTGCATGGACCATTTGGTAGTATGGTCAAATTTCAATTTCTTGCATAATTCCCAGTGAATCACTTTCCCCACTCAGTCATGTCTCGTCTTGTACTCGTTTTTTCGCTAGTTATTATAAATGGCAATAGTAGAAGTATACTACTTACTTAGTATGAATAGAACTAGCTTCACTTTTGGAGTGTACTGTTTACTCTCGAAGAAATTGAAATCGGTGAAACAAGTTCAAAACCTGGACGAGGCTGTTTGCATTTCATGAAATGCCTTAGGAAAGGCATGAATCCAACTCATTCTCCTTACGCCAACTAAAGGAAAATAGCAGGACAGGCGGGGTCTTTTAATTCAAAATTAGCTCCTATAGGTTTGACAGGCTGACAATGAATAGTGATTCCCCAAGAAAATAGAAGGTGTGAACGGTAGATCACCGACTTCGTCCACACCCCCCAGGACACTTAAAAAATCAGTAGGAACTAAATATTATTAGTAACTGTAATTATAAGGCATTATAAGTAAAGTAAAGTTGTCTCCCTTTAGTCGAGGGTAACCCCCACGTCTCCTTTTTCGATAGCTACCACACCAAGGTGTAGGGGGGCGCGCTACTCCTTTCCCTGGATTGCTCCACTTTACCCTTGATCCGTACCTTATAATACTGAGCGTTAAGTAAGGGAGCATCAAGTACCATTTTTTGAGTCTTTGGTATGACTCGACCTGGGATTGAACCCAGATCTCCGGGCCCATTTGCGAACACTCTAACCATTATGCCATTATAAGGAATTAGTAGTAAATGATAGTGATATTTTATTCATTTTCAAAATTTTATTGACAATTATAGTGGTGATTCCCTCCAAGGGAGTAAGGTTCCTCAAAAAAACTGCTGGTGCGACAAGTTCTGCAATAACCGTTCATTGCTATAACTCCAGGTTCACTCTGACCCGGAGTGACAGTACCTGTCGAGTCCTATCTATAGGTCAGATAGATCTCTTTAAAAATTATTCTTATTCGATAAGACCGTGTGCAAAAAAGACATCTCTTAGAAGCAAGTGCATAAAACGAGATTTCCTGATCTCAAGTCATAAAATAACCATAGACAAGTTGACATGCCGTTAAAATCAATGAATCAAAATTTTATTAAATTTTTGTTCATATTGAAATGCTTATTCAAAAATTCTATAAATTAGCCTTTCCTGATGATGTTGGGAATTATTATCGAAATATAAAACAAATTCTTCTTTGAAAATAAAAATTGATGACTGGGTGCCTTGTTTCGAAACTACAAGAATGTTGGTCGAATTAAATTTATTCTCCAGTTTTCACAAATTAATCTTTTTTTCTTCTTCTTCCATTGCGATTTGACTTTAGTTTTCTTTGCTTTGCCTAAACTTATTGAAACATCGTGTCTTCAAACCCATTTAAGCTATGTCCAAGTGCAACATTGCTTAACTTCAAGAGAGACAAGCCTAATTAAGCAACACTATACAACAATAATAATATTCTCACCCAAAAGACCATTGCTTTCTAAGATATTGGGTTTTGTCCAAGAACTGAAACGATAGTCGTTAAGTTGTTCCGGTCGTACAGACAATTATGGGAAGGAGGTGAGTGTTATTGGCAAGAAGGGTAAGGTGGAGTAAAGTGGGCCTCTGGGTGAAAGGCAACAGAGACTGTGGTCAGCTTTTATAGCTGTCTTTGCATTTACAGTGATTAATGAAAAGTGGACATGGCCAAATATTGAGAAAAGCGGCAATAAAAACAGTTTAAGTATTGAAAATACTGTAAATAAATTGGAGCCTTGAAAAGCCGACATGGATAATAACAATTCGCCTCCTCTCTCCTTATATATATATATATATATATATATAAACCATATTAAGTACTGAGTTGAATAAAAAGATATGAAATCGTACTCGGGTTCAATATGTTTTATATATATATATATATATATATATTCCTGGCCACAATTATTGGCAGCCATGAAATTTCAGTTCATAACATAGAATATCTCCTGAAGCAAAAAAAAAAAAAACAAAGCATGAATCAAATAAAAAAGCTTTCGTCTATTCATGTTTGATAAAGAACAGTAAATGATAAAGCAACAAGTTTGTATAAATTTGTTTATTTTCCGTTTAAATCTGCAGATAAAGCAAAAAAAAGGACAAAGTACCAAAAATGATGGACAGGACGGTATATTTTTCCGATGATTCACTAGCGACAAACTGACAATCAAAGAATACTATTCACGCTATCCTAACTTAGATATGTATTTTTGCCCAACAATATTCTGCACACATTTTTAAAAGGAATATAGCAAAATACATTATATATATATATATATATATATATATATACTCTGCGACAAGAGAGAAGCATGTAAATAGTCATCTGACGAGACGGAAAATATAGTAATATTCTCTGCCGAAATAAATTTACTATGACAACCAAACCGAGTTTGAGTCTCCATCGAATTGTACTATATATATATATATATTGTTGTCATTATTATTACTACTCATTTATAGTTTTTCACATCGGCTAACGCTAATGGTCGTTCACTGAAGTTTGAATGACAGCAAGTCTCCTCAAGTCTCCAGGACGCTTCTCAGTATTCTGGCCGATATCAGTAATGTTGTTTAGATGGTCTCCACTCGTCCTCTTATTTTCAAGTCTAACTATACCAAAAGCATTGATCACGATTGGTGTAATTGTCACTTTTATGTTCCTCAGTTTTTTCAATTCCCTAGCAAGGTCCAGGTACTTATCTTTCTTTTCATTTTCTTTCCATTTTATTTTGTGGTCAGCTGGAACAGCAAAGTCCATAATTTTGGAAGTTCTCTTTTTTTGTTGATTATAATAGGGTCTGGCCGAAATTAGATGATCCGTTTGTATGTCAAAATCCTAAAGGATTTTGTGTCATTCTCCCGGACAGATGCTGGGTTGTGCATATACCATGTGTTCGTATGGTCAAATTTCAATTTCTTGCACAATTCCCAGTGGATCATCTTGTCTAGTCTTATACTCTTTTTTGTGCTAATTTCCTGCATTCGCTCAATTATTTACTAACAATACTTAAAAAGTACTTAACTTGATGCCCTAAAAATCGAATTAAATCGTTTATTTTCAGAACTATTTGGTGTTTATACAATAGTTGTTCCAATCATCACACATACACATACTCTCTCTCTCTCTCTCTCTCTCTCTCTCTCTCTCTCTCTCTCTCTCTCTCTCTCTCTCTGTATTTATTGAATTTTTTCTCATCATCTTATAACATGACTTAATTTTTGTTCAGTTTTATCTCTCTATCACACTACGGTAAGAGCCCGATCCTTACCGTTTATAACCTTTTGTTGTGAGAACGAATAAAGACACAGAACTAAGGTCTTAGTAGTTTTAAAAACTTGGACGGAGAATGTCAAGAATTGGAAAGAAAGGGGTATTGGAAATGTAGATACAAGGAAGGAAAAGAGGAAGGAAGGAAGAGAACTGAGGAGAATAGAAAAAGGAGAAAATGGAAAAATGGAATGGATAAAGAAAGGAAGAAAAGAAGGAAGGAAAAAAAAAGGAAAAATGGAAAAATGAAGGAAGGAAAGAAGGAAGGAAAAAAAAGGAAAAAAGGAAAAATGGAAAAATGAAGGAAGGAAAGAAGGAAGGAAAAAAAAGGAAGAAAGGAAAAATGGAAAAAAGAAGGAAGGAAAGAAGGAAGGAAAAAAAAGGAAAAAAGGAAAAATGGAAAAATGAAGGAAGGAAAGAAGGAAGGAAAAAAAAGGAAAAAAGGAAAAATGGAAAAAAGAAGGAAGGAAAGAAGGAAGGAAAAAAAAGGAAAAAAGGAAAAATGGAAAAATGAAGGAAGGAAAGAAGGAAGGAAAAAAAAGGAAAAAAGGAAAAATGGAAAAATGAAGGAAGGAAAGAAGGAAGGAAAAAAAAGAAGAAAGGAAAAATGAAAAAATGAAAGAAGGAAAGAAGGAATGGAAAAAAAGGAAGAAAGGAAAAATGGAAAAATGAAGGAAGGAAAGAAGGAAGGAAAAAAAAAGAAGAAAGGAAAAATGAAAAAATGAAGGAAGGAAAGAAGGAAGGGAAAAAAAGGAAGAAAGGAAAAATGAAAAAATGAAGGAAGGAAAGAAGGAAGGGAAAAAAAAGAAGAAAGGAAAAATGAAAAAATGAAGGAAGGAAAGAAGGAAGGAAAAAAAAAGAAGAAAGGAAAAATGAAAAAATGAAGGAAGGAAAGAAGGAAGGGAAAAAAAGGAAGAAAGGAAAAATGGAAAAATGAAGGAAGGAAAAAAAAGGAAAAATGGAAAAATGAAGGAAGGAAAGAAGGAAGGAAAAAAAAGGAAGAAAGGAAAAATGGAAAAATGAAGGAAGGAAAGAAGGAAGGAAAAAAAAGGAAGAAAGGAAAAATGGAAAAATGAAGGAAGGAAAGAAGGAAGAGATGACACATGGAAAGATGAGAAGAAATGAGGTGGAAAGAAAAGCGAAGAAATAATAGAAAAAGGAAAAGATGTTGAAAGGAAGGAAAGAACAAAAATAAGGAGAAAGAAAAGAATAATGAAATGAAGGAATAGGAAAAAAAGGAGAGAAAAAAGAGAAAGGTAGGAAGCAGCGAAAGAAAGAAGTGATATGACTCGACTGAAAATTGGAAACATTCTTCATCTATTTGAAATGTTTTTATTGTCTATGATTACTCACAAAATGGTTATTGCTATTTTCCATCTTATGTTCCGCCTCTCGTAATTCCATAATTGATTACGACAAAAAACACCCATAAAAAGAGAATCTCTTTGATATGGACTAAATCCATTCGTAGACAACGCCTTTTCCGCCTTCCTATCCACAACCCTAACCCTTTCAAGCCAAAATATTTCCTAATCAAAACCCCTTAATTTCCCATCCAAGGAACCCGAACTATACTGCATTCCTAAAGCTTCCTGTCTCCCTTCGTCCTAACCCGAGACGTTGACCATTTAAACTCAACTCCACCTTGAATTGTTCAATTAAGATCTGAAGATAGATTTTGGCTTTCCAATTGTTGCTGTGTTTGTAGTGGTCACGGGGTCTGCAACACCGACCCAATGCTATTCATGACCCCTGGTTCTTATACAGTCCGTACAAATACAACAAATGCCATTTTATCAATGGTATGGGCTTTACGGTGCTGGGAGTGAAGTAGCTTCTGAAAAGCTTTTTGTTCCCCACATGCAACTGACGGTCGAAAATGATGTTGGCACAGATTACGAAGATGAATATTAACCGTTTTTATAAGAACGGCAGAAATCGGCAGATGTCAACTTTTATAGCTCCGGTTGACTTTCTGACCTTCGTTATCTGTTACAAATGAGGCAAATCGCATTTTCTTCTCTTTTTTTCTTTTCTTTTTTGTGGACAACTTTTATTTAGTTTCTTCACAATCCATACGTTCCAACTTTTATATTGTGGTTTTCTCTCTCTCTCTCTCTCTATATATATATATATATATATATATATATATATTTGTATCAAGGTTTTCTCCATAACCCCTTTTTTTATTTATTTTAATCTCTATTTTTCTCGTTTTACCCCCTCCCCTTCTCTCTCTCTCTCTCTCTCTCTTTCTCTCTCCCTCTCTCTATCAATCAATCAATCAATCTATCTATCTATCTAAAAGTCCAATTGGTAGGGTTCTCTGTTTTTTTCCGTTTTTCTCTGTCTCCCTTCCTCTTTATCACGTATCTCTTAAGTCTCCCAACCATTTCATTCTCTCTCTCTCTCTCTCTCTCTCTCTCTCTCTCTCTCTCCATTTCTGTATCTGTCTATCTATATATAAACTTCTCTGTCTTTCTCTCTCCATTTCTGAATCAGTCACTCTTTTTATAAAAACATCTCTCTCTCTCTCTCTCTCTCTCTCTCTCTCTCTCTCTCTCTTAGCCCAACAAGCTGGGGCTGTACAATACACCGACTGCATCTCTACAAAGATGTAAGACCTCCCTACGCACAATGTGCGTCCTGAAATGATACTGAGCTGCATCTGACGGTGAGGCTCTAATCTTGAAGCTTTGAGGAATGTGGAATATCCCTTCATTGCCAGGTCCATTCTGACTCTGACTGGTAATACCTGTTAGGGCCCTATCTATCGGGGTCAAATAGAACTATTTAATCATTTACTAGACTTAAAACGATTTAACCGTGTTCAAAAAATGATTAATGTTAAATTAAACAATAAGCATTACACAACAATACTTTAACTGTATTCAAATAAAACAACTTGTATTTGATTGCAATACTTGAAAGCATTTAACTGTATACAAATAAATGAGACCTGACTCGTTTTAAAATGTTACATACAGACTATTGGCAAGAAAGCAAAAGAGGAAATTGACCTCCACGTGAATGCATACCAAAGAGAGTACATATGATTTAAACGAGAAGGGCCCATCTCCACTCTAAGTGGCAAACCTATAAAGTTCTCATACCTCAGCAGCAATATCTAATCTACTGAAAGTGATATCAACATACACCAAGCAAAGGCATTGGCTACTATCGATTGGTTATTGATCATATGAAATTCTGATCAATCCGATGAAATAAAACTGGATTTTTTCCAAGTTGTGGCTGTGTCAATACTACTGTAGGAATGCAACACATCGGCGCAAACAAAATATGGAGACAAAGCTAGAATGGAACTACTCAAAATTGCTACGTGTTGTTTTGAGCAAATCTTGAACACGACATTCTACAAACAGCAGCTGTACGGCTACTTACCTCCCATCTCAAAAACCATCAAAGGAAGACATACGGGACACTGCTGGAGAAGCAAGAGCGAAATCATAAATTACGTTCTTCAATGGAACCCTACACATGGACGTACCAGAGTTGGCTAACCAGCAAGAACTTATCTGTATCAGCTCTGTACGGACACAGGATATAGTTTGGAGGACCTACCAGGGGTGATGGATGATAAGGACGGATGGAGAGAGAGTCAGTGTCGTCTGCACAAGTTGAGGATATATATATATATATGTGCGTGCGTGTTAGTTATTATATACATTTAATAGCATGGACGCTTATCTGCGACCACTGGTTTCATGCTGTCTTTATACGACAATCATCGAACAAAAACATATATATATATATATATATATAAACAAGATTTGACTTTAAATAACCCACAAAAGGTTGATATACCATAAACCTCAACCAACCATTTAACTGTGTGCAAAAAAAACTGTTAGCAATACTAGAAATCATTTAACTAAGTACAAACGAATAATTGATATTTAATAGAATTATTAGTGTTGGGTTATAATAATTGAAACCCTGTGTGTGAAAACAAATTGGCTCTGGCTGGTTTGAATATATTACGAACAAACTATTCGCTTACTAATTATGTGTGTGTGTCTGTGCGCGTGCACGTGTGTGTGCGTGCGTGTGTGTGTGTGTGTGTGTGTGTGTGTGTGTGTGTGTGTGTGTCTGTGTGTGTGTGTCTGTGTGTGTGTGTGCAAATAAGAATCGGTATTAAATAACCTACAAAACTTGATATGCCATGAAACATAACACAACCAACAACCAACCGATCTTTTTCTCTTTCTCTCTCTCTCTCTCTCTCTCTCTATATATATATATATATATATATATATATATATATATTAATCATAATTGTGTGCATATATATATATATATATATATATATGTGTGTGTGTATACAATTATGGGCTTCATGCTCAAAACATGTATTTTTATGGCTAAATAAAACGTGCACACACATACACACACAATTATGATTAAACATTCATCCGTAAAATCTTTCGAGTGCTCTAAGTAAAAAAATGCAGAGCAATATCACAACTTTTTCAACAATAGAATAAGAGGATAATAAAACAGGATAAAAACTCACGACTCTTTTTTTCACATTATCGTTCCTCTAGTGAGATAGTATTCAACAAATATATATATTCCATCATTTTTCATTCCTTTTTATTTACCTCTCTCTCTCTCTCTCTCTCTCTCTCTCTCTACCAATTGTTTCTTATTCTCTCTCAATATCTTTCTTATTCTTCATTTCCATTTAATTTAATCATCACCTTTCTCGTTTCTCTTCTCTTTTCAATATTCTATCGGTCTACCTATCTATTTATCTCTTTGTTCATATCTCTCATTCAATATGATGCTTTAATTAACCATCTTCTAAATATTTCTCATTATCTTCTTCTCAGATAGAATGAACTAAGACAAATTATTGCAACAATAATACGTTTATTTATAATCCCTCAAACCCGAAAAACAACTTCAAGGAGAATTCAGCTCAATGTAAAATCACGTCCTATTTATAAAATGTATATTATAATTAATCCGCCATGAATAAGAAAAACTATTTTAAATACATCCTGGGCCCGACCTGAAAAGTAGGAACGAATCCACTAGCGACGCGTTCTCCTATGGAATCCTACATATGGACACACCAGTGTTAGCTGACCAGCAAAAAAATCATTAAGTCTGTGCGGACAATGTGTCTTGTCAAGAGGATTTGCCAGGAACGATAGCCGGTAGATACAGATGGCGAGAGAGGGAGAGGGAGTCAAAAGAATCCGTGCTGCGACATTCCTTTATTATTATTATTATTATTATTAACAAGCGACGGTTATATCCTTTGAACAGTTACAATAATCGAAGTTTATGTGTAAAACAGAAAAATATAACTTTTATAGTACAGAAATTTAATTGCTAGGGGATTGATGAAATGTTATCGGCCCAACCAACTGCTTTTTCTTTTTTCTTTTTTTACATTATAAAGAGTTTTCATTTATTTAATTTTTTGGGAGACGATCTACCGAGTGAGATGAACTGCGAATTGAATACATGTTTCATGGCTCTTTCTTAGTTGGGCTAGGATCTTTTCAGTGCTCTTTCGTAAATAAAACTACAAAATATTGCAGAACTTTATATATGAGGTTAACATGATTATATTTCAAGGGAATTCTTTTCCAGAATATCGAAGAATATTGTCAAAGACATTGAACCGTTTATGTCATAAAAACATTGAAAATATTTTCAATGTATTAAGATTAGTAATATAATGTTTTGGGTTGATCTTAGGGCGATCTGAAGGTTATTCATCGGCTCTTGGAGGCTAACGTAAGATTAACAAACTACTTCAGTGGGTAACAACAGTTTTATCAATAAATTTGAAATGATCACTATGGTGCAATTTTCTCATAGATAGATAGATATTAATTCCTCTTCTTTTTTTTTTGCGCTATGTTGAAACGTAGGATATGTGTCTTGGTTACAAGCTGCGAGACTGTTATGATTGAGACAAGGGAGAGTAAGGCTTTTTGCATGTTGTGGGTCCATCGGGAAGAAAGAAACCTCTGGACCCCTGGCGTGTTTCACACTCATATTCCATTCGAATAACGAGTTTCTCTCGTGCCAATCAAATGTGACGATGGAATCAGACGGCGGGTTCGATGCCACGCCTGACTCACGGTCATTTTTTAAAACATTCATTATTAACCTTTTTTACGAAATCGCAAAATTCAAATTTATCGTTTATTTCTTCTTCTTCTTCTTCTTGTTTCTTTCTTTCTTTCTTTCTTTCTTTCTTTCTTTCTTCTTAGAAGCCCGGAGAGCTTTAACTTATATTTATGCCGATATCATTACTCTATACGTCACCCTCTCTCTCTCTCTCTCTATATATATATATATATATATATATATATATATATCTGTTTCTCTCCATATATCTCTGTCTGTCTATATATATATATATATATATGATAGATTGATTCAGAGAGAGAAATTGATTCCTATCGAGCTATCAATATCTCTATATCTCTCTATCTCTCTCTATCTATCAAAATCTCTCTATATATATATATACAAGCTTGAAGAGCGTATATACAGAGTCAATGATAACTGTCAATTTCTCGTCAATCGATCGTTTTGGTCGAAGGATCGTATAAACAAAAATTACTGAGTTTTTCTTGCTTCCTAAAATGAAACTTCATCTTAAAATTAAGAGATTTGAGGATGTAGACGACACTAAAAGAAATACAACGGTGCAGTGTCACATTATATCAACAAAGGAGTTTATGAGGTGCTTCGACCAATGGAAAACTCACAAGAATAACTGTTAAATGCCAAGTTCGTATTTCATTCATTGTTCATTACAATATGATGAATGCAACTTCAGTCTCGATTCTTTTTTAACCCAATACGTATGTACAAGTTTATTTTGAGGGTGGATTCGACACAACGATCAGTTTTAATACAACGGAGGAATTAATTAATGATTTCCATCTCCTACCCCAATAAAGGGTATCAAATCTTGACTTGATTCAACAAGCGCGTGACACATTTTTTATATCATCTGGCGATAAAAAATAGTTTAGGGAGAAGTTGGCTCATGCCTTTCCTAAACAAATTAGTATAGAATAAAAACACATACATATATACATGCATCCACCCAAAGATATGCACATATATATATATATATATACATACATACACACGTATATATATATATATATATATATATATATATATATATATATATATGAGAGAGAGAGGCATGTTCTGTTGAAGACTGCGGAATATTTTCATTTTAGAATCTTTAAGTGAAAACGTTCAGGTCTTATTATTATTTTCCTTATGACTCGGTCTTCAAAAGAACATGCTAAATAATGACTTGCTACACTATATATATATATATATATATATGTGTGTGTGTGTGTGTGTGTCCCCTCATGTCCGTGTGTCCATGGATGTGCGCTTGGTGTAATGTTTATCATTGTTGGAAATGGAATCAGTGATCCGATTTCGAATCCTAGATTAAACTGTTTGTGTTCCAATTCCCATACACATAGGAAAGGTAAGAATCCATCTTTTGTTCTCTCCCGGCATCCATGTGTAAATAGTAGGACCAACGGGACTTTTTAGCCTTCTTTCAGTAACCAGTCTAGGAGAAAGAAAACTCTGAAATAAAACCAGCAGTTCTCTGTTAAAAATTGACCTTGTGCTTCACCCTCCCTACCCGTGGCAAAAAGTTTGGTAAATAAATAGATGCATATACATGCACATATACGAGAATCGGATGAAAAGTTCTTAGGCTGACCAAGTTTCTCCCATTGAATGAGACCTAATGAAGTTTATTTTTTCAACATAGTCCCCTTTTGCGGTCCACACACTTCTTCCATCACTGTTGCAGACCTTAAATCTCATTAGTCAAAAAAGTTATCAACAGCATATATGACGTCATCATGGAAATTTATCAGCGAATGAACTTTTCAGCCTCCCCTCGTATACTTATCAATACACACATATCCATACCGATATACACACACATATGCACATACATTCACATACACATATACACACAGCGTAAAAGTCAAAATTTGAACTCACTTAAATATTATTTTTCATGTCAATAATCCTTAGAGTACCGAGCACCTACGATTCGAGATACGAATATGAACTTATAGGAGACTTTTCAACAGATCAACTTATAGCAAAGGGACGCTTAGCTGAAATGTGCAAATACAAAACTGGTAAGTAATGAAATGAACATGGGTTAAAGGTGAAAAAGAAAGAATAGACCCTGATCTCATCACCCTGGGAGAAGCGAGCCTCATCCCCACCTTACAGTGCTTAGCGAGATTGAACCTGGGTCACAAAATAGATTAAGAATTGATTGTTAGAAAATCGATGTGAAAGCATCTGCTTCTGTCCATTCTCTTGGGAGAACGAAAATCGTCTGGTCTCGCCAGCTTCTAACGAATAAACAGGTGTCTCTAATAATATCATTCATATTTGGGGATTTTTATATCAGCAATTCCAGCTAGTTTTCCAAATTCCTCATGCCCCCTCTTCCTTGTTAACATATTAGTTCCTTTTATATTTCGGAGGAGATGCTGATCGTATAATGGTTAACGGTCCAGAAAATGGATTCGGCCAGTCAAGTTCAAGTTCGGGCAGAGAGAGTTCGTGTTCACTTCTCTCTAATCTCCCTAGGGAAGGTATAGATCTATCCCTTTCCATTCTCGTATGATAGCAGGGAAGTCTACCCTGCGTATCCTTGTTTGATCGGCGTTTTACAATATATCTAACCTTGTGATTAAAGCCGATGTTAATCTTATTTTTTGCAAGCTATTATATAGCTTCCAGTAACAAATAATAATAATCATTCATAAACAATTACACCTTTAAGAAACAATTCTTAATACCAGAAGTTTGCACACAGTTCTATGGTTTCAAGTATACCTATCTAATACAAATAATTTGCACACAGTTCTATGGTTTCAAGTATACTAATCTAATACAAATAATTTGCATACAGTTCTATGATTTCAAGTATTCCTATCTAATACAAATAATTTGCACACAGTTCTATAGTTTCAAGTATACTAATCTAATACAAATAATTTGCACACACTTCTATGGTTTCAAGTATTCCTATCTAATACAAATTATTTGCACACAGTTGTATGGTTTCAAGTATTCTTATCTAATACAAATAATTTGCATACAGTTCAATTGTTTTAAGTATTTCTGTCTAAAACGAATAAATCAAACAAATTATTTGGTTTAGTAACTATTCCGATTTAATGAAAATAATTCATTTGCTTACATGGTTTAAAGTATTCTTATTCAACACTAACAATTTTCAAGCAGATCTTCTGATCTCAGTTGGGTGTTCCGTTTGTTTTCTTTTTATTCTACCAAACAGAATTCGATTTTTGTATATACCATTTGTATGTATGGTCAAATCCTCGTCGTTTGCACTGTTCTCAATGGATCATCCTTCACACTCAGTCATGCATACATTTATCTTCTCTCTGGATAAACTTACAGTGTGTATTTAATATTTTCCCGTGCCTTGTTTATCATTGCATTTATAAAATGAATGGTTCTTGTGGCGTTATTGACCAACCATCTATTTCTTTCTCTTTCGCGAGATCTAGTCACCTCGCCCAGATTGTGGAATCTGTTCAGTTCTTCTATTCCTTATTTACTTATGTTTCTATTTCACGGAATTTGCACCAGTTTATATACAAAGCAACTAAATTTCTTCCGTTCATTGACAATAAAAAGATTTCGCGATTTGAACCAGTTTGAACGTAAGAATTTAATGGGTATTTCTGCTCTAAGACAGATCTAGTTTGTGAATATAGTGTTTTATTGTATGGTCAAATCCGCGTCGTTTGCACAGTTTCCAATGAATTACTCTCCCCGGTAAGTTATGCCTATCCTTATTTTCTATCTTGATAAACTAACAGCATTCCATAATAATGTGGTTGGTTTTCTCCACCCAGTCTGGTAAGCCTGTCCAAAGGGTTTAGAATAGGCTGACTGTATCCCCTGCTGAGGAGCCAGACTTGCCAAAAATAGGTATCCTGGGTATGACACTAAACTCAATCTGATAGTGAGGCTCTAGTTCTGGAGATCTGGGTAGTGTAGAGTACCCCTTCATTGCCATTACTCCCAAGTCCACTCTGACTTGGAGTGGCAGTACCTGTTATGGTCTCATCTACGGGTCAAATAGATCTGTTCGAAAACTATTTTTATTAGATAGGTTTGATTTGGTTTCTTTGTTTAGTGACATATCAACCTTCGTAGGTTATTTAATGCCAAAACCATCCTTTTAGAAGGACAGTCATACTATCTAACCTATAACAGGAAGGATAAAGCGGTTCATATCTTTCCTAATGGTATTATTCCGAAATTGAACGTTCTAGCACGACTAGAGTTCGAACTCGCTTACAACGATGTCGCAGTCCAGCACGTTTGTCACTGCGCCACGGCAACTCCCCACCTCCACCTGTATTTGATAGAAATACTTGATATCATATAATCCTGGGCAAAATCTCTTCAGAAATCATCATCATCATCATCATCAAGTCGTGCCGCTAGCACGGATATCCCTGACCCTCTCTCGCCACTTCTCCCTGTCGTTCATCGCCTCCGGCAGGTCCTCAGAGCTACATCCCGTATCCTCACATAGTTGCTGAATGTATGTTCGAGCTGGTCGTCCAGCCTTTGCCCGGCCATGTGTGGGGGTCCATAGGAGTACATCACTTATGAGCTCGTCCCTGCTTCTCCAGCAGTGTCCTGCATGTCTGGTAAAACTCTTCAGAAATAACAATATGAATATACAATGAACGTGATTACTTTACTTCTAGGAATAACGTAACCCTTGACAAGTTGATATGCCATTAAAATCAATCACTCAATTTACGCAGGCTACATTTGATATTTTCCTACGTCTTATCTACCTTTACTTTTATTTCATTGGTTCTTACGACATTCTGTTGGGCCGGTATTAAGAAAAATTCAAATTCAAATTTCTTCATAGATTTATAAAATATTTTCTCCAATGATTATCAAGCGAATTTCAAAGTGAATTTCACAAAATATGCATTTTAGATAAAAACTTTTGGATAAACTGAATATGTGTCTGTCTGTGTTGGATGTATAGATGTGTGTCAGTTGTGTGTAATCTGCATGCGTGTATATTTTTATTTGTATATGTACCCCGGTGAGTGTCTACATGTTATGTGTTGGAAAGAGAAGTTTGTTGACTGTTAAATGTGACTCTGTTACACCCCGACCTAAGGTGACACACGCACATAATATTTTCGACTCATACAATTCTCTCACGCCTCACGAAATTGACAGAAGACCGGAAAGCGTCAGACGTCACGAGATGACAGGAATTAATATATTAATTTTCGGGGTAGACACACACAGACAGACCTCCCCGCTTACTAGATTGACGCAACATAATCTACTTTGTTTGTCTCCATTTTTGCCAGGAGCCATACTATAATCCTTGAGATGTGGTCACCTCGATACATTTCGTCACATCTCCTTCTTCTTCTTCTTCTTTTGGGAAAAAATTTTGTAAGCAACTTTTATTTTCTTAGTTTTATTATTATTATTATTATTATTATTATTTGTAGTAGTAGCAGCAGCATGGCGATGATGATGGTGGTAGTGGTATTGGCAGTAATCTTAATTGTATGATTGTTGTGTTGTGTTGTAATGTAAAACTGAGACTGTTGATCAAATGACGGGAATCAAATGTCTCTTCAAGTTTGAAGTTCTAGAATAAAGAGATTTTTACATGAAAAAGTGACTCTAGTTTCGTTAAAATGTCACTTCATGCTAAGTAAATCATCTGTAACAACAATATATCTATCTATCTATCTATATGCTTATCTGACAATCTCGGTTTGTTCATATCTAGCAGGTGCTCTCTCAGTCTACTTCTATCTATCTGTCGATTTGTCTATTTATCAACCAATGTTCATATCTAGATAACTTGCCAGCTCAGACTAAGTAACGGTGGCTTATGGTGTCTACATAAACATTGGCCAACTCGGTTGTTGTGAGGGGAGTGGGTGAGTACCCATATTGTAATGGTTAACATACTGATCAGTAACATCGTTGTAAATGAGTCCAAACTCCATTCGCACTATTGCATTCACTTTTTGACTAATGCCCTTAAGAAAGGTATGAACCTCCTCATCCCCTCTAGTTATAGGTGAAATAGTACCGCTACTTTTCTTTGATATAAATGGCTTTGGCATTAAATAACCCACGAAAGCTGATATGTCATTAAACAAAGAAACCAAACCAAACCAAACAAGATATCTGAACTTTATATCTAAAACCCGGAAAATATGTTTGAGTTATTTTCAGAAACAATTCCGCTAATTTTCTCTTTCATCAGACAAATCCTGCATCAATTTTGAATAATTTCACTGGGTCAGTCCAGTGAAAAACAGAATTGAAATAAAATTTAAATAGATTTATACATAAGACTGAAGTTTTTGAATTAATTAAATCACTTTTCTCCCAAACAACTTGAAAACGATTGGATGATTTAAGTTTTTCTGAATATTAATACGGTAATTAAG